>JARHVA010001128.1:517500-742500 GCA_037957365.1 Torreya grandis
TTATAAATGTCATTATACCATTTTTAATTGTGTACAGTTTGTGTAATGTAAAATTTTGATAATGTGTCTAAGTCTACCTTTGAAATTGACTATTGTTGTAAATTTTGTATGGTTAAAATTCCTTGATATTCATTGATATATGATGTAGAATCATCATAAAAAATAATTTATTTTTGTTATGTAAAGGAAAAAATAATGTACTTGGTCATGGTTATTGAGAGGTCTAGTAGAGTTAATAGTAAAATAAGTGAGAATTAATTAAACCACTTATTGTTATTGAGTAAGTCCAAGAGAATGAAAAGTGGTTGTTATGCTACATATCCACACCAAATTTAGATATATGGATAGGGGCGAAGCTATAAATCTAGGAGTTTAATAAAGTAAATGAAACAATATAAAAATAATTATGTAATCCTTTGGGAAGTAGATAGAGAGGAAGGTAGGATGGAGATTCAAAGTTTATATATAATGTTGGACAAATAAATGGATAGAGGCAATGTTTATTTGGATAATTCATTCCAAACCTCAACTTGTAAGTTCATGATTCTGGTGTTATTATTTTGATTCCCTTCTCAGTATTTGAAAATCTTATTTAATTAGAAAAAGAAAACATAATAGTTATGTACACGTAGTTTGATAAAGGAAGTAGTTGGTAAAGAAGATTATTTATTTGTTTAAAAAGTAATAATTTTGAATTGAATGAACTATATATATAAAACCAAGTTTTAACTTTTTTTTAGTTCCATTATGTTCATATAATGCATGGAAAAGTTATTGCATGTGAATAAAGGATTTATAAATCTTATGCATGGAATGTGAATTATGGAGACAAGTGAAGATTCAACTGATAAACTTCTATGTTAAGTATAAATATATTAGGTCTAATATTTAGTTATCTTGTTGTAATTGGTAAGGCAATAGAATATCTAGGAAGTTGTGGGAGCCAGATCCAATTAATCTAAGTCCAATTCATCCATATTTTTGGCATTGTAAAAATAACCTTCAATAATTATGCTCATCTATAAAAATGTGGTATGGATATTTAAATATACATGAGAATTGATAATGTTGAATTAGTATTGCATAGTTAATTATGTAATAAAACCATCTAGATTTGTACCAATTTGGAAAAGGTTGGTTAGAATAGAGTGCAAGAGTCTTAAACAAATAAAACATTCTTGGTGTTTGGGTCTATAGACCAAGAAAATTGTTTTCTATTGACATTGATGCAATTCATGTTTCAAAATTAGATTCTTAGTCAATGAAAATCTAGGCACAAGCTCATATAAGTTTAAGAATGGTCTTCAATTGAATGACTTGTTTCCATGCCTCCTACTAGTCCATCTTATGACTTTGAGTAGATTGTAATTTGGACATTATGGAGATTACTTATGTGGTGTCGGGACAAACTAACCTCTTGTATTTGCAAGAATAAATAGCATGGTAGAAAGTGGATTACTAAGTAAAGAGAGACACCAAGTGAAATGAATTAGTCACATGGTAAAATAAGGAAGATACATTTGATGTCTAAATTATGGAACTGTGGACTTGGCATTTAGAAAAGCCTCAAGAAGAGGATGATAAATGAGTATAAATTGTGCTAGTTTTAAAAGTTTCAAATCCAAGTCTCTCTTGTAAATTTTTGTTATCATTAAGACACAACTCTTTGGAGGTCTATTATGAATGGATATTGTCTCATCATGTAATGAAATATCAATTAGTGTCTGAAAAAAATTAGGTTATGTGTTATACAATCAAATTACTAACATAATTGTTATGATTGTTTATATTGATTGGGGTTTGAACTTATAGTGATTCAAATTGATTTGTTGTAGATTAAAGGTTCAATTATTTACTTAGACAAATTCATAAGTGAGAAGATAAATTGACATGGTCTGGAAATTTAGATTTGTAATTTGTGGAAGGTCATGTATAAGATAAATAAAAAGGTGAAATACAATGGAATCATTATCATTTTTGATTATTGAAAATTAAAGTTTTGAACACCTTTAACCAATTACAGCCATAAAAAACCCAATATAAGAGTTGGTGACTCCAAAATGTGGGTAGTTTTAAGTTTTGATCAGTTAAATATATTAAAATTTTATATAATAATCACATGTTTAAAATGAGTTAATAGTAGTTTCAATAGAAAAGATGTGTAATAATGGTTTGATAACCAACTAATGAATGGATGGGCTTAATAATTTGAGTTTTAATTTGGATGTAAGATTGACCAATGTTGAGAAATTAAAAAATTATATTGTATAATTATAATGAGTATGGAAATAATGATAAGAATAAAGCATGAAAAAAAATTTCAAGCAAGCATAGGATTTATAGGATAAATTATGATTATCCTCTTTGTTATTAGGATCGAATTGATCAGATCAAGTAATAATAATACACTTGAAAAGTGTAAGTGTGCAATAAAATTTGATATCAGAGCTTCAGGAAAGCTCTTTAAAATTAATATTTTATGCTAATATTTAAGTGGTTGAGTTGTATAAATGGTGTTATTTGTAAGGTTGTAGGAAAAATAATGAAAAAGGAAGCTTGTTAGAGGTTGAGAGAAAGTCTTGAAAAAGGCATGTTTTGATTTAAGAGGCATTTTACAGAGATTGAAAATTTGCATATATTTGTGGAGAGGTGAGAGGTAAGAAGGTTATTGAAACCTTAAGTGAAAAGAGGTAAGAGATTGTGGCAAATCCCTTGAAGTCATTAAGGCTTGAAAAAATAGGAATAAATATTGAAAGCTCAAGGTAAGCCCAAGGAGAGTTTAAAGAATGTGAATAAGTCCAAGTGAATCACTTATTAAGTTACCAAAAGACTAGGGTGGAAAATACCTAGGTGAGGTATTGGGGACAACAAGTAGTAGAATATTGATAAGAGGGAAGTTCCAGTGAGGCCTAATAGAAGATGAGGAGTGAAAAGATTGAAGAGATGGAGGTCTCATAGAAGGTAAATTTCCACAAAGAAATGACTAAAGTAGAGATATAAAAAGAGATTGTTGAGATGAAAGTGATCTTAGAAACTATGAAAGAATTTTTAGAGGAATCAAGGAATAGATTCCTAGTGAAGATCAAAAGGGTGATCAAGTGGCCTCTCAAATAAATCCTGGAGAAGGGAAAAGAAAAATATAGAGATTGTTATCAAAGCAATCTAAGAAAATGAAAGAGGAAAATAATCCTTAGAGTTTTCAATCTAACATATTTCCCTCATGTATAAATGCATATACAAAAATGGAAGATGAAGAAGCTCATTTTGAGGGCATGAGATTTGAAAACATGAAGGAAGATAAGCATTGGTAGCATGATTATGAAGAGATTGATTGGGAATTAGAATTTGAGGATGTAAAGATATGCTACTCAGAGCAAGGATAAATGCTTGAAGAGATGATTAAAAAAGAACCTAAAATATTTGTGTATAATCTCATTATTGGCATGAATGTATAATTATAAGAAAATGATAGAGAAGAAGGTGAGTCTAATTGTGGAATCAATGAAAATGAAAAAAAATTTGAAGAGGCTTAATGTCCTCAAATGTTACCTTGTAATGTTGTATTTGATTATGAAAATGTAGATTTTTAGGAAGATAAATTATATGAGAAAACAATAAAATTGTTATATGAAATTATGGGAAATGAATATAAAGCACACATTGAAGTGCTTGAAGAATTTGAAATATAATAGGAAAAAGTTGAAGAAGAAAAACCACACAAATCAATTTTGAATCAAGAACTAGTAGAATACAATGCAGAATACAGTGAAGAAAAAATGATTTAAAAACAAATCATGCTAAATTCAAAAGATCTAGGCCTCATAGGAGATGAGGAAGCTATCAAAGAAGTTGTAATAGAGATAATGAATCTCTTAAATGAAGAAGATATTTTTGGAGAGGCAATAATGCCTCGAGTTTTTAAATCTAACTATGTTCTTAGTTTTATAGGTGCAAGTTTTGAGGGAGAAAAGATGGAATCCTATATGCTAGACTTCATTGAAGAAGATGAAATGAAGACTGAGCCACTTGGGATCATACACTAAAAATAATAGAAGAAGAAGAAAATCTAGAAGAAATGGAAAAGATGAAACAAGAAGACATTGCATTTGAGCAAGAGCTCAAATGTTTTTTCCACTAGGGGAGTTTGATGCAAGAACATCAAAAAAAGTAATTTATTTTTGTTATGTAAATGACAAAATAATGTACTTGGTCATGGTTATTGAGAGGTCTAAATAAGTGAAATTTAATAGAGTAAGAATTAATTAAACCACTTATTGTTATTGATTATGTTTGAGAGAATGAAAAGTGTTTGTTCTATTACATATCCACAACAAATGTAGATATATGGATTGGGGTGAAGCCATAAATCTAGGAGTTTAATAAAGTAGATGAAACAATATAAAAATAATTATGTAATCTTTTGGGAAATAGATAGAGTAGAAGGTAGGATGGAGAGTCAAAGTCTGTATTAAAATTTGTAAAGTTTGTATATAAAGTTGGAGAAATAAATGGATAGAGGCAATGTTCATTTGGATATTTCTTTCCAAACCTCAACTTGTAAGTTCATGATTTTGGTGTTATTATTTTTATTCCCTTATTAGTATTTGAAAATCTTATTTAATTAGAAAAATAAAATATAATAGTTTTGTACACATATAGTTTGACAAAGGAAGTAATTGGAAAATAATAAGATCATTTATTTTTTAACAAAGTAAGAATTTTGAATTGAACGAACTATAGATGTAAACCCAAGTTTTGACTTTTCTTTAGTTCGGTTATGTTAATATAATGCATGGACAAGTTATTTAATGTGAATAAAGGATGTATAAATCTTATGCATGGAATGTGCATTACAAAGATCAGTGAAGATTCAACTGATAAACTTCTTTGTTAAGTATAGATCTATTGGGTCTTATATTCAATTATATTGTTGTAATTGGTAAGGTAATAAAATAGGTAGGAAGTCATGGGATCCAGATTGAATTAATCTAAGTCCAGTTCATTCATATTTTTGGCATTATAAATAAAACCTTCAATCATTATGCTCATCTATAAAAATGTGGTACAAATATTTAAATATCCATGAGAATTGATAATTTTGAATTAGTCTTGCATAGTAAATTGTGTAATAAAACTAGGCAAATTTGTAGTGATTTGGAAAAGGGAAGGTTAGATCCAGGAAAGGTTGGAATAGAGTGTAAGAGTCTTAAATAGATAAAACATTCTAGGTGCTAGGGTCTATAGACCAAGAAAATCATTTTCTATTGATATCGATGTAATTCATGTTTCAAAATTAGATTCTTAGTCAATGCAAATCTAGGCACAAGCTCGTATAAGTTTAAGATTGATATTCAATTAAATGCCTTGTTTCCATGCCTCCCACTTGTCCATCTTTTGGTTTTGAGTAGATTATGGTTTAGACTTTATAGAGATTACTTATGTGGTGTTAGGATAAACTGACCTCTTGTATTTACAAGAATAAATAGCATGGTAGAAATCAAATTACTAAGTAAAGAGAGATGCCAAGTGAAATGAATTGGTCACATGGCAAAAGAAGGAAGATCCATTCAGTGTCTTGACTACAGAATTGTGGAGGTGAAATGTAGAAAAACCTCAAGAAGAGGATGATAAATGAGTATACATTGTTTCAATTTTTAAAGTTTTAAATCCAAGTCTCTTTTGTAAATTGTTATTACTGTTAAGACATAGCTCTTTAGAGGTCTATTACAAATGGATATTATCTCATCTTGTAATTCAGGATTATATAGTAATCTAAAAAAAATTAAGTTTTGTGTTATATAATCAAATTACTGGCATAATTATTCATATTGTTTAGATTGATTGGAATTTGAACTTATAGTGATTCAAATTGATTTGGTGAAGGTCCAAGGTTCAATTCTTTATTTAGATAGATTCATAAGTGAGAAGACAAATTGACATGGTTTGGAAATTTTAGATTTGTCTTTTATGGAAGGTCATGTATAAGATAAATAAAAAGGTGAAATTCAATGGAATCATTATCATTGATTATTATTAAAAAGTAAAATTTTGAACACCTTTGACTAGTTATAGCCATACATAACCTAATATAAGATTTGGTGACTCCAAAAGGTGCGTAGTTTTAAGTTTTGATAAGTCAAATATCTCTAAGTTTATATAATAATCACATGTTTAAAATGTGTGAACATTAGTTTCAATATAAAAAATGTGTAAGGATGGTTTGATAACCAACTAATGAATGGATGGGCTTAATAATTTGAGTTTTAATTTGAATGTAAGATTGACCAATGTTGATAAATTACAGAAGTATAATGTATAATTATAATAAGCATGGAAATAATAAGAAGAATGAAGTGTTTTATAAAGTTTTAAAAATATTTCAATCAAGCATAGGGTTTATAGGAGAAATTATGATTGTCATCTTTGATTTCAAGATCTAATTGATCAAATCAAGCAATAAAAATACACTTGAAAAGTGTAAATGTGCTATCAATATTGATAGGAACAAGAGAATCCACACTATCCATAGCATCCACATGAGGATTATTTTTATGAGGTGTGCTTTCAATCATAATCTTATTAAAATATGTCATTAAACATTACACCATATCATTATATGGGATCAAATTTTCCTCTATTTCATAAAATTCTAAATCTTGGTTGATTATAAGTTAAGAGTATCCATATACTTGAAGAGATTTTATTTGAAACTTGTGAACAATGTATAAACCTAAAATAAATGCCTCATATTCATCTTTGATATATGAACATGAGAATTCTAAGTGATATTTTAGTGGCATAGGTTGTCTTTGAATAAAAGTATTCCAACCCTAACACTTGAGTTTCATTTTGATTCATCAAATCACATAGTTCAAATATCATCATTAATATTATATATAATAAAATTTTCCAAAAACTTATCATTGATTAGTGTTATGTCAAGTAATGGTGTTAATGCTAATTTATTTTCACTTGTACTTTTATGACTTTTTGAAATTTAAAAACAAACTCCTCAAGTAAAATTACCCACTTAGCTATGTGTCCCAAAAATTATGGTTTCATCATGAGATACTTAAGCTGGTATAATTTTGTGATGGCATGTGTCTCATTATTATAAATATAATGTCAAAGGTTTTGTGTTGTGAAAATAATGGATAGACACAAATTTTCCATTCCATTATATTTTTTTAATAATATACAAGCATATAAATAATGTAATAAATTACATGTTCTCTATGACCAACATTGTATTATGCCAAAAAGTCTCCTAACACATTTTTTATGGAATAAATGTATATAAATAAATACTTATATAGAATTATAATCATAATATCTGGTAGATTAGGAAGATATTATTTGATTATGTTAAAAATATATTAGAAACATTCTTTTTTTATTAAATTCATATCTTTCTTTAGTAATTGCATAAATGATTGTGTATTATTATGTAATTAAGCAATAATTTATCTTATTGGTTGAATTATCCCTTATAAAAAACTCACCTTATTTATTTCCTTAAATGAAGCTATTTAAACAATAGCCTTGAAATGATTTGGATCACCTTATATACCTCATTGGGATATGATATAACCCAGTAGTTTCCCTTAAGATACCCTAAATACAATTTTTTTTGGTTTAAGTGTATGTTATATTTTTAAAAACATTCAATTATGGGTCATAAATTTTTAGCATGATCTTGATGATGTTTTGATTTCATAAGTAAGACATAAACAAAATTTTCCATAATTTTATGTATAAAGTCATGAAAGATATTTATCATGGACCTTTGATATGTGGATCTAATTTTATTCAATCCAAATGGAAATATGCCATAAGAGAATTTTCCCCATGGTTTTGTAAATTCCATTATTTATTGGTGCTAATTATTAATATTTATTTAATTTTACCTTCAAAAACTATCTATAAATGAGATTATTTCATAGCTAGCCATGTAGTCAACAATCATATCAATGTTAGGTAATATGAAGTCATCCATAGGATAGACCTCATTCAAATCTAGAAATTTTGTTAAAATCTTAATTTTTATATTAGGATTAGTGACTAGCAAAATATTAGAAATCCAATGTGAGTAATTTATGGGTTTAATAAACCCTACATCAAGTAACTTTTGAATATAATATTTAAACAACAAGGCTAATATTGGATGCATGTTCATATTTTTTTTCTTAATTTATTTCTCATCAAGGTTCAAAATGATATTATGTTATGATAATGAAGTATATATTCTTATAACATCCAAAAAATACCAAGCATATAACTCAAGGAAATAATTTAATATCTCTCTAAAGGATTTTGTCTCCTCGATCTTGAATATTACTAAAATGAGTATCAATCATGGGTATTTATCAATGCCATAATTAAATTTTACTATTTATTCATTTTATAATTATAAATTATCTTCTACATATGGCATAGTAATAATTATAACAAGGCAATCTAATTGGACATAATCATGCAATGGTGCATTCTCTATAAAATATGCATGCACATTTCATGTAGAAAGAAACATTTTCTTATGATATAAGGAAGGGATATACTCATATACTTCAAAAAATTACAAGAGAGAGTAATCATTATGAAACTCATCCAATACTCATATTTATAACAAGACCATATCATAAATTACCTTTGGATATACTAATTATAGTGTTACTACACAATGAATTTATTGTGTAGGTTTAGGGTTTGATCTAAGGAAATGAGTAAAAATATTATATTTATTTTTCTCACTTTCCTTATTTACATATTCATGGTTTAATTTGAAAATAGAATTTGATTCATTATTATATCATATACCTTGTCTAATTATATGATTAGGTGTGGATACCAAGTTAATAATGCCTTATGTGTGATTCCCTATCCTTTTCCAACATATCCTAGCCATTGTATATGTTTGAATCCAAAACCATATTGCATTAAGTCCATTTCTTATGTTATAGGATTAATGTTAGTAAGTACTAGTGTTTTCATATTGATATTTAAAATAAGGTGTGCATATTATTAAGGAGAAGAATATAATTTCTTTGAATCATAATCATTTGACTCACATTGTGGTGTAGGAGATACCACTGAGGGTTGCATCATATGTCTATGAGGTATAAAATTTTCAATAGGCTAGGTCATTATCGAGTGATTGAAAGTTTCATGATCCATATGAAAAGTGTCTATTTATCCTTCATGTTTGAATATGATACACCCATGAAAGATATAAATAAGTGTATTCATTTCATTAATCTAATTTCTACCCAATATAAATTATAGTTAATATCATTGTGCATAAATTGACATATTGTTTTAATTATTCTTGAACCTACAAAGATATTCAATATAATTTTTCATAAAACTTTTTGAGTTGTTTTATTGAAGTCATGAATGGTCATATCAAAGTAAGTAAGATATTTTGAACATATGCCCAGTCAATTAAGAAATGATATATTTAAAATGTTGAGTCCCAATTTATTATCTATTAAAAACTACTTAACCTTCGTACCTTAAATTTTTATTTGAATATATAATGGAAGGTGTTGGTGAATAATATGTTTAGGATGTGGATTGACCTATCTTGGGAGCATATTTAAAAAAATCATATAAATTTAAAAATATTTTTCATCTTATTATAATAATTTTTTTAGGGAATGAAATGTTTATATGTTTAGTATCTTGGATATTGGAAGTTACTAGAGTATACACACAATATTTTTAAACTTTATCATTTACTGATGTTTTCTATCTTGCATGAACATGTAGAGTTTAAATATATCTAAGTGCACTCCTTAATGGATGAATTTGGAAATGGGTGTGAATACCATTGGTGCTTTACAAGATTATTGGTTGATATTAACATTACTTAAACCCACTATAGATTCTTCTTATCATACTCTATAAGCAAAAAAACTTTATTCGTCCATTTCCTTGAGAAATTGTCCTTTTAAATATTCCCTAAATAAGTAAAAACACTATTTTCATAATAATTCAACCTATTTAACCATGTTTTGAAATTTAAAACACATGTTATGAAATTAAGTCGACCTAGCCAACCTAGTTTGAGGCCTAATAGTAACTTTTTAATAAAACTAGGTCATGTTGGATGACCTTGTTAGCTTAAATTATAGAAGATTTTGGACCTTTAAATTGATATAAATACAACCTTAACTTCAATCCAATATATATTAACATTCATTTTTATATTATTACATCTCTTAATTATACTACATCTACATTTGAAGGATCCATTAATTAGGGTTTGCCTTGGAGGAAGTTTACTTGTCTTGTAGGAAGTCTTGGATGAAAAATATGAGTATTTTATAATATATTTTATTTATATACTATGATACTTAAAAATCCAAAAAAACCTCTTGATATGCACCATTGTCTAAGGGAGATATTGAGACTCAACAGGTTAATTCAAAGGTAAGCATCTCTAGTTTTTACTATTTCATTTAATAGACATATATTACACAAAGTAATAAGTTTTAAATGTATAAGTTTTTACTTAGATTACCTCTATATTTAAACTTAGTATAGATATAAGGTCTTAATTTTTTTCCATCTTCCACCTTAGGTGATCTAAGCCTCCATTTGCCTACCATGATCCTTTAATTATTTGTCTATGTTAAACCACCCCCTTTGTAACACTAATGAATACTAGATTATTTTTATTTTATGTATTAGATTACCTAGATAGGCTTATTACATAGTGTTATTTGACTAGAGGATTTTAAACCCTCTCATTTAGTGTTTTTTGGTAATATATCCATTGGTAGGGTTTAGCGGATATGATTTGGTCATGCTCCCAAAATACAAAGTATCACAATAGGTGTTAGTTGATTACTTTCTCTGAGCTTGGATTTACTAAGTAGGAAAAGTTATGAATTTATATTAATTTTTTGCATACATTATAGTGAGTTCAACATGAATATAACCCTTAAATTTTTATTTTTTAATTTATGATCAACTAGGTCATGCTGGTGGATCTAGTTTTAAACTCTATTTGTAGATCTAAGATTTATAGTCAACTAGGTCATGATGGGTGACCCAATTTTATCCTCTATTTACAAGGTTTTGATCTACATTAAACTAAGTTGTGTTTATTTACCTAGTTATTTTATCTATTTTCATATCCAAGATCTACAATTAACTAGGTCTTATTGGTCAACCCAATTTTATCCTCTTATTTCAATGTTTCATCTCCAGTTAACTAGGTCACACAGGTAGACCTACTTAACTAGGTTATGTTGGTTGACCCAGTTATTTTCCATTTTTAAATTTTCATTTATAGGCAACTAGGTTGTGATGGTTGACCTAGTTCATTTTTACAGTCTTTATTTTTTAGTTTTCAGCCAACTACGTCATTTTGGTTAACCTAGTCTTATTTTAATATTTTTAGTTTTTATCTTTCTATAGACTTGGTCGACCTTATTTAACCTCTTTATTCTTCATATTTTTACGTCTACATTACTAAATCAAGTCTAGATGACATACTCAATAGTCAAATCTTCAAAAACATTAGTCAAGCAACTAAGTCAACCTATTTGATTTAGTTATATTGCTTAGGTTCATTTTAACCAGCTTCTACTTCAATTTTTTTAAATGATCTCAATTTTCCATTTCTATTTTTATATAAAATTACTTAGTATTTCAAATTTATACTCTATTTTTACTAGCTTTTTAGTTTTATAAAAATATATCACATAAATAACTAAGTCAACCTGGGCAACTTAGTTATATGTATGTTTTCCCTATCAAAAAATGAAGTCAACCTAGCTGAACTTGTTTATTTTGGCCTATTTTTATAATAGACTATGTTGACCAATGTTGACCTTGTCATGTTTTATCTTCTCAACTAGATCAACCTGGTCGAACTTGTTTTATGTGTTTGACTTTTAGCATAGGCAAGGAAATTAACTTTATTTCCTAGTAATTAAACTCACTTTTGCTTTGAAAAGAGTTGGGTGTCTATTTATTTGCCTTCTAAAATTACAAATTAGTTTTCAATGCTTGATTTTTTATTTTCTTTTCACTATCTCAATTTCCATAGAAATTGTGTATTGATAGTTTTAAAAACTATTTAACTATAATTATGAAAAACTACATGATCCTTTGTTTAGGGTCCTTTTCTTTTGGTTACATATATCATGGAATGAGGGGATTGACTAAATACTCATAGACATAGTACAAATATAATCATTATCTTTAGATTCCATGTACCTCATAGTATTTCAAAAATTCTTAGGATTTCCCTTTGTATTAAGCCTTAGAAATCTAGCCATCTTTTTTATCTTATGGTTCATCAGTTAGAGGTTAGTGTCAATAATTTGTCAGAGTGGGCCACACTTGAGGATATCCTAGATAGGATTGAATGCATGAATAAAACCTACTTGGAGTAGTGAAATCTAAAAAATAACTCAAAACAAATAATCTTATCTTCACAAACAAAATTTGTATACATGAACATTAGCCAAAAATTACATAAGTAGGTACATTATTAGGTGGAAGAAAGACATGTCCCAACATCATCATGCATGTGGTAATATATTCACCAATGACCTTTATTAAACCTAATCAAGCTAACTAGACCATTTACATAAAACTAAATAGTGGTAAAAATCCTACACTAGTACTCCCCCCTTAAGTGTAGCTTAGGTGGGTAGTAGAATTGGGTTCCAACACAAAGGCCTAATGAGGTACCCAAGTACAATGAAATTACCTCCTAAAGGATGAATATGGATCTTTCCTAACCCAAATAAGAGCTCACAAATGAAGATAATTTATTTTAGTGAAGGATTTGGTGAATATATCAATAATTTACTTCATTGTTTAGATATAACAAATATTAATGACTTGATCATGAATGAGATCCTAAGTGAAATGCATGTGAATATAGATATGATTGGTCTATTGATGGAGGACCATATTCTTACATATCTATGTTTTGATTTTGTTGTTGTAGAAGATACATGTTGGACATCAAAATTGGATGTCAAACTCAATAAAAATCCTCTAAAGCTAAATAACCTCAGTGGTAGCATTAACAACTCCTCTTTGTTTTGCCTTTGTAGAAGATAAAGAAATAGAATTTTTCTTCGTTCTTTACCATCTAATTAGACCTAAAATAAGGGAGAAAATATATCCTATAGTAGACTTATGATTATGATTATTGATAGCCCAATCTAAATGTATATAACTAATTAAGTCAACATTGATGCCTGCTCTATAGTGAATATAGAAACTATGAGTACCCTGAATGTAGTGGAGAATATGCTTAACTACTTTCTAGTGTATTTCATGTGGTTATTACATGAATCTATAAACCATTATCACTTCATATTAAATATTATGTCTAGTATGCATAAGGTATATGAGACTTCCAACAAGTTTTTGATAGGAGGTATCATCAACCAAAAGAGATAAATAACTAGCCCCAAGCTTCACACCAAATAGAAAATGATTTAGAGATAGATTTAATCAGTCATGTTAAACCATGCAATAAAATCAAGAGTATACTTAGATTATGAAATATTTATCTCAAATTTTGACTAAGAAATTTCAATCTTGAACAATTAATGCAACAATCCCAATTTAGTCATTTAGAACCTATCAAATAAAGCATTTTTCACTACTTTGATGGTGGATGAAGAACTCCCTATGATTAATAGGGCATCCACATAGAGAACCAAAATCAATAGTGAATCATCATGCCATAAAATATATACATTAAGATTATAATGGTCTCTATTCAACCCAACTAAAAGAATAAAGGATTCCATCATGACATACCAAGCTTAAAGAGCTTGTTTGAGGCCATAAATAGATTTTTGAAGTCTTAAAACTAAGGAAAAATATTCCATAAATCATTGTGGTTTATCCATCTATATTTCATCATTTAGGTCACCATGAACAAAGACACTCTTCACATCCATCTGATGAACATCCTAATGATGTGTTATGGTAGTGTAGAGAGTGAGTCAGATTGAGCTCATTTTGGCAACTAGGATGAACATCTTGGTATAATCAATGCTAGGTACCTTTAAAACCCCCTTTTCTACAAATATGCTTTGAAATTTTCTATGGACCCATATACTTAAACATTTTTTGTAGATACACTACATTGAATGAGTTTTCTTCCCTTATGAAGTGGGACTAAATCCCAAGTGTTATTACTCAATAAGGAATCATACACCTCTTCCATAGCATTATCTCAATTAGGAGTGCATGATGCCTTAAAACAGTTATGGTTTAGAAGAAGATGTAATGAAAGTGTAGTCATACTAAAATTCAAATTTTACAACTTGAGCATGACCTATGACACCCAAGCTATAGGTCTCTCCTACTCACTTATGCAACCCACTTAGGCATGTTTTCACAATTTCCTAATTATCTGAAGCCATCTAGATTCAGCCCATATTATCCCAAACTCCTCTACAAGGAATAGATCTATCCCTTAGGGTCACTTTCCCCTTGAAAAATAGCACCATATGTTGGACTACAACACTAAGACCTAGGGTGTCCACTTTCCAGCACTGTTTTCCAGGTCCACAATAGCCTCAAATGGTCAAATGTTCTTGAATCCTTATATTTTCCTTTGTCGACCTAATGTAAGTTCATCTAACCCAAGATCACTAGTTTTCCTATAAAATCCCATTAAAAGGTCATTTAGAAGGGTTGAAAATATTCAAAAGGTACAAATTATAAATATACTAAAGCACACTCAAGTAAATCTTCATATTCTCTGCATACAACCAACCACTATTATTTTTAGCCTATCCAAGCTCCCACACTAGTCACGAGTCATCTCAAGCTTGACCAAATTCACATACACTTGCATTACATACACAAGATTTCATAATACACATTCAAATTAGGAGAAATACATTGGCCTTGATCCCTCTTCAGAGTATTGGTATGTAGGCAACGTGCCCACACGTGCGTTGTGATCACACATTTAGTGCATATTACATAGTAACCCCTTTTTCTAGTTGGATTCGAGATCACCTATCAATCATTAAGAGGAACTAGGATCCTTACAGATAAAATCAATTACACATCGAGCTTAATTAATAATTAGGATTGAATATTTCAGGCACAGGGTCTCCTTGAGTAGATGAATAGAACCCAGAAAGCTCAGAAAGCTCAGACACTAAGGACTATAGCACCAAAACTTGGAATACAATACTAGACCTCTAGGAGTCCCATTTATATCACTCCTATTTAGGTAGAGAAAAAACTTTTAGATCTTATTTTTTATAGTCTACCTAGTCAAATTAGCAATTTGTAGCCTCTATCTCCTCCATCTCAACCCAAAATCAGCTAAGTTTTACTCTCTATCCCCTTGTTTTCTATTTTTAGAAATTAATTAAGCACTTCTAGATTCAATAAATTAGTAAGTTAATTAAGGCACATTTATTTACTAATTTTCCCCGTAATTCAGACTACTTTACTATTTAGGAAACTAACCCTTAAAGTTTCCTAAATTTAGTAAAACATTTGGTGAACCTAACTTACTTTGAATTTTTGCACAAAAACCGTAGAAACCTTAGGGCTAATTACTTCTAATTTTTTGCAATATTTTCCTAATTTTTAATGAATTTAAAAATAAAAAAACTATAAATTAATTGAAATATTTTCAATAATTCACTTAAACCCTAGTTTGCACATATTATGTCCTATTTGCATATAAACACTTTCAAACCACTAGGAAATTTATATTGCTAATTTTAGAAATATTTTCAAATTTTTCCTAAATTTTTCAAGCTCAATTCTAAAAATTTATAGAATTTTTTTAAAATTATTACATTAATTTTGAAAAAATACATTTCAAATCCCTAGTTGCATCAACTAAATCCCAGTATATTTTAAGTAATATTCGACTTATTTTCTATAAATTTTGATTGAATATTAAAATCAAAAAATTGCTTCAAATTTCAAAAATCCATAGTAATTCTAGAAAATTTATGTCTCAAAACCCTAGTTGCATCTACTAGGTCCCATTCAAAAAAGTAATTTCTCATAATTTTTTGAATTTTATCTTGTATACTTAGCTCAAAAAATAAATTTCAAATTCAAAAGTGCATAGTATTTTGCAAATAATATTTCTGAACAATCCCTAGTTGCATATACTAGTTCCTACTTTGCTTTTTGTGGTATTACCTTACATGTTTGGCAACTTTGTATCTTTTTTTGCACAAATTCTAAACTACTATTTTAGAATTTTGCATTTCTTATATCCAATACTTTCCAATTTTAGCACATTACCTATTGAAACTTATTTAAAAAAATTCAAACACATGCCAAATTATTTTGCTACTTTAATAATGGCCCAATATACTAGCTTTGATGAAACTAATAAAAGAGAACTTCAATAACTCTTAACCAAACACTTAGATATGCAAGATGACATGATTAGAATCATCTAAGAGGAACGACAAAAGGTAATCAATGGTCAATCTTCTCAAACTATAAAGCCACCAGTTGCACATGGCACGATGAGGGAAACTATGTCACAACAACCCCCTATAGTAGCCCAACCTTCCTCTATGCCACCAACTGTAGCTAGTACATACCTATCTCCTAATGTGGCAGCCCTTGTGTAAGAGATTCAATCTTTTTAATCTAAGGTACAACATCTTGAGCAAGGTACCACTAGATCTACACAAGCATTGGACTCCTTCACTCTATTGCATACACCTTTGGAATGACATATAGCTACTACACCCTTTTCAACTAGATTTCTACAACCTAAGCTCACTTTTTATGATGGAAAGGTTGATCTAGAGACACATTTGAGATCCTTTCATGTAGCATATTTGGATTATGTACCAAATAATTGACTATTAACTAAAATATTTCTAAGGAGCCTCAAGGATTATTCATTACAATAGTTTTACCATCTACCAAATCAATTGGTTAATGCATTCAATCCTCTTATTGACATGTTCCTAGTACATTTTAGTATCGATGTCAGTGATAAGGTTTCATATGCCCAAATTACACAAAAATAAAAATCAAATGAGCCTCTCATCAAGTATGTGCTCAGATACAAGACCATATTGGCTAAGATGACTAGCCTTATGGTAGATCATGAGTTATAGGACCTCTTCAAATAGAGTCTTCTTCTAGTTTTGCATGAGACAATCATGTTAAAACATTTCTCTTATTTCACTAAATTATGTTACACTTTAAAATATAAAAAATCAAACTCAATTTCAATGGGCAAACTTAAGTACATAAGTGCACTAGATATAACTAATAAGAGTAACAACAAAGCCCCATATAAATTCAAATTTAATGACAATAAAGGACTGACTTAGTAGATAGTAAATGCAACTTCAAATCCCTCATAAAGAGTTGCTTTATCATCACCTCCTTAGCAACCTTTTAAAAATCTACCAGTTCTTCTAGCCAAAGTTCTATAGTAGTTATTATAATGTAACATCATATATCTTCCTCCTATCAGAGAAATTGATCCAATAAAGCCTCTTATATGGGGATATGACCAGAATGCATTTTGTGACTATCACAGTGCACTAACCATACTACAAATAGATGCATTAGTCTTAGGCATAATATATTAGATCTAATTGATTGAAATCAAATTGATCTAGGCACTTTAGTTGAGCCTCCTCCAACCAAACCAATGCATAATAAGTCACTCAAAATATTTTTAGATCCATTTACATATCATGGTAAGTCAGATACATATGACACATCTGGTGTACATCATGCATATTAGGAACATCCTCTACCAGTTACATATAGGGCATCGACATTTGATTCACATCCATTGAGCCATATGATTGGTACCTTTCATTCTAGCATTCCAGTTCAACCTTCTATCTCCTTTTCTAAGCAATAGATTATTGATAATGATACAAATTATCTTGTTCTCTTCATTAGGTTTTTTATTATGGTCATCCCATTTATAGTGATCTAATTGATAATTGATCTAGCGTTAACATGTATACTATGACACTACTATAGCACTTGGGTTATACAAATCAGGATATTACTCCAAAAAATATAGTTATCAATAGTTTTAATGGATATAGTTATACTACATTAGGTGAGATCCTCATTCCTATGTAGGTTGGTCTTACACACATGACCACCTCATTTAATATAGTTCCTATCATGGGATTTTTTGACATGTTACTTGACAGACCTTGGATACAAAAACTTTGAGAAGTTCCATCTATAGTACATTGATGCATGAAATTCATTCATGCTAATCAGGTTATCATAGTTACTAGAGTTCCATATGAGTTGCCACTTCTAGTTTCAAAGCCAATTTTAGTTCTAGAACCATTTTTAGTTTCATTACTAGTTCTAGCTCCACCACCAATTTTTTCTCCAATTCAACATCAGACATAGATATGATATCCATCACTAGTATAGAGGGTTCATACACCTCTATATCTTTAAGATTATAGATAGATTTTAGCTACAATATTCACACCCAAATCAATTTCATTGAGATCTCATGCATCTACACATAGAGCACATATTCAGTGAGTTTCTCCTACTTCTACATGGGTCCCTAAGATCCATACAACTAAATCCACTTCTTATAATTATAGAGGGTCCCCATAGTCAATTTTTACTTTAGAGATTTTAGAGCATCTATAGCTTTTAGAGCCATAGTCTCAGCATTTCCATCATGCTTCATGATCATGCACAATTTCACTCTTCGATATAGGACACCATGATAGGGAGTCTCATCTGAAACTCATCAATTAGTATCATTTCTTTCCATCATTGATTATACATATTATCTCTTTCTTGATTCTACATAGTTTCCTCTACTTGATTTTACATAGCTCAAATATTTCAAAATACAAAAATAATATAATATTTCAAAAATATAAAAACATGTCAATTGTAGGAATCATCTATGTTTTACATTGCTAACCATTATGCTATACCTACATTATATTGTTTTATGTTATTTTTCATTGATTTATCTATATTATCAGGCTTTAATTGATCTTCTTTGAGTGTGTGCAATGCATCTATATTTTGTATTGCTTCACTCCACCCATCGATGGGGCATCTTACTTCTACATTCTAGTTACATATCGATACATCTACCCATTGGGGGCATACTCTACATGACTACAACATCTAGGTTATGTCATTCTTATATTATACACTCTATAAATATTGTTTTAGTATGTTCCTTACTTGCTTACACAGATATCACATCGACATTCATTAACATATATCACACTTTTGTATTTCATAGCATAAACATTATTCTTGTATTACATATTTTGTATACTCTTGCTTCTTGCTTTCAATAGTTAGATGCATGTCTATATTTCTAGTACTTTTCATGCTTCCACTCTTTGATTTCATTAGCTAGATATATTTGCATTTTCCTATTCCTATTTACTCCCTACTTGCATTCTAGGACATTTTCCAATGTCCTTTGTTCTTATCTATATGTGTGTGCCTTTGGAAACTTGCCAATGTCCTTTGTGTGTGCCTTTCATGTGCTTGTGTCCCTTGTACCAATATTTTATTGTTCCCATTGTGTGTATGTGGCATTTGAACATGCCTTGTATGCCTTATGTGCTTATTTGGCCCCTTGGCCACCTGTGCATGTTTTTTGCTTCTTTCTTTGTATGCTTATTGCTTGATCGCTTATCTTTGTGTGCAATGCCATGATTTCAATCATGCATTTACCTTGCTTCTTGGATGCCATGATGGAAATTATTGTCCATCGCTCCATGACACTAACAACTAACAACTAACATTTTAAATTATAATTTACTCTTATGCACATGTTATTACATTGTTATATCTATCTAGGCATACCCTTGTGGATCTAAAAATCTCTCTCTAAAACTTTTGCTATATCTTGAGGTAATCTATATCAATGTTATATCAATGTTTTCATAGCTTCACACACTTACAGGTCTTCTTATTATAAGGGTATCCATTCCAACCCTCAGAATAGGGGGTAACAAATAGCGGTTTTGTCATAGAGATTAGAGCTCTGAATGGTTAAAAAAGGAGTTTTAGAATAGTACAGTCTAGAATCCACAACTCAGCATAGGTAAACTAGACCAGGTAGATAGTATAGAATCTAGACCAGTCATCAATTTTGGCTCTAGACAATAGAACCAAAAATGGGACTATATTGTTGGACCCCAAAGTCTCTATTTTATGATATTATTGTTTAAATAGCAGAATATTTAGTTTTTCTAGAATCAGGTAGAGAGGTGAGTTTAGCATAGTTTTGTCAATATAGTTTAGTCCAAAAATTAGTAGTTTTTAGCACTTATTTCACTCAGAGAATCAAGATACAAGGGGAATTATGCATGGCATGATGGTTTCCATTTTTAGTTCAGACATGGTAGTTGATACAACTTTCAGTTCAGAATGTATGTTCTAAACACCATTTATTGGGGGCAATGTGGATGGCATATTGAGTTTATTGCATTTTCTTACACATTCCCAATAGTTGTGTGCCTTACTCCATATACAAGTGGTTGGCATCACATTAAAGTAAACTTTCATACAAGTTTGATTCCTACGTACCTGAGTAGCTTCCTAAACCTTGATTCTAGTTTTAGGAGGGGCTTCTATACAAGTCCAATCTCCATCTTTCAAAGTGGCCAATAGTGGCCTACTTTCCATTTTACATTTAGCTATCCATGCCAACATTATCAGATCACAACAAATTTATGGGATCCATGAGCCATCTCATATGACATTCATCTATATCAATATTTTCTCATTCAGCTTCACATCATGGGGTAACAATGGAGCCAAAAGTATAGCTAACCTTTGTATTCTTGAGCCACCTATTTAGAGGGATTGGACACATAGTCTAGACATTTATTAACACACACATAATTTGTTAACTTCACATATTTGGTGATGATGGAGCCAAAAGGTGTGCCTTTACATTCTTAATCCAACTTCTAGGGGATTGAACACTCAGCTCATTCATCAATATAACTCTTGATTCAGAATACTTCCAGCATCACCCAACACAACCTAGTAGCATAATAGGTTTTGTATTAGTTCATGTACTTGGTGAGGTGTATTTGTTCCTTTCTCTTACTTCCTCTCTCTTTACCTAGTGTTGTACATTCTTATTTTAGATATAGTGTATCTAGTAAAACTTGATCTACTTTCTCTTTCTTTTTTTGTAAACTTACATAGTAAAATGTGATTTCACGATGCATAACCCAACATCACACAACTTCTTGGGCTTAGCCTCACAAGTAAGTTCAGGTACACTTCTCTTTTTTTCCTTTATCCTAGTATTTCACTTTGTTGCATACTTAGAATAAAGTGGGGATATGTAGTCATACTAAAATTCAATTTGTACAACTTGAGCATGACTTGTGATACCTAAACCATAGGTCTCTCTTACTCACTTACACAACTCTCTTAGGCATGTTTTCACTATTTCCTAGTCATCTGAAGCCTTCTAGATTTATCACTTGTTATCTCAAACTCCTCTCCCAAGCACAAATCTATCCCCTAGGTTGCATTTCCATTGGATAATATCACCATAGGTTAGACTATAGTGTTGGGACATAGGGTGATTAATTTCCAACACTGTTGTCCAAGTCCATACTAGCCTCAAATGATCAAATTTTCTTGAATCCTTATCTTTTCCTTTATCAACCTAATGTGAGTTCATCTAACCTAGGATCACTAGTTCCCATATAAAATCCTATTCAAAGGTCATTTATAAGGGTTGAAAATCATTCAAAAGGCACAAGCTAGAAATATACTAAAGCACACTCAAGCAAATCTTCTTATTCTCTACACACAACCAACCACTATTATTTCCATCCTATCCAAGCTCATGCACCAGTCATGAGTCATCTTAAGCTTTCCAAAATTCACATACACTTGCATTACATACATAGGATTACATAATTCACATTCAAATTGGGAGAACTACATTGGCCTTGATCCCTCTTCAGAGTATTGGTATCTAGGCAATGTGCCCACACATGGGGTGTGATCACACATTTAGTGCATATTACACACTAACCCATTTTTCTATTTGGATTTGAGATCACTTATCAAGAATGAAGAGGAATTAGGACCCTTGAATACAAAATAAATTACACACAAAGATTCACAAATAACGAAGACTCAATTTTTTCAAGCACAAGGTCTCCTAGAGTAGATGAACAGAACCTAGAAAGATTAGAAAGATCAAAAACTAGAATACAATGCTAGACCTCTAGGTGCCCCATTTTTGGTGTTTCTATCTAGGTATAGAATAGAATTTTGGATCTTATTTCTAATATTTGCCTAGTTAGATTAGTAATGTTTTGCCTCTATCTCCTCTATCTCATCCCAGAATCAACTAATTTTCTTGTTTTCTATTTTTATAAATTAATTAAGAACTTCTAGATTCAATAAATCAATAGGTTAATTAAGGCACACTAATTTACTATTTTTTCCCTTAATATATACCCCTTTACTATTTATGAAATTAACCCCTATAGTTTCCCAAATTTAGTAAAATAGAAAGCATGTGGGGCATCTATAATAGTGAAAGTGTTCACTTATTAACTAATGGATCTCAAAAACATTGGCCAACACTTTATAGTGTCTATCTATCCTAAAGAGGACTAGTGATTAGAGAGTAAGGAGGATATTCCTCATCTATGAATATATTATGGGGTAAGGAGGAATTGAGCCCTCATCACTACTCTCATCATCATAACTAGAAGAAGAATTTGAATCAATAAGAAGCTACTTAGGTGGATAAGAATCATCAAAATTTTCATCAAATCCTAGTGCATCCAAGGAAGCAAAAGAGGTGTCGAGTGTCAAGTCTTAAGGACCCTCTTGAAAATGATAACCCATCTTAACAAATAAATAATGAGTGGTGGGATGGATAATCATGTATCCATTAACACCATAAGGATATCCAATGAAGATTCAATGTTGACTCTAAGGTTTCATTGCCTTACATTTCTTATTATACATGTGTGCCAAGTTAGATATCTAACCAATTAAAAGTTCTTCATTATGGGTTGCTGACCATTCCAAGCTTCAAAAGGAGAGACTACCTTCAATTCTTTATGAGTAACTTTGTTCTAGATATAAAAATCATATTTGATGGCCTTGGACTAATACTAGGGTGAAAGAGACCTGGAGTGTAACATATAATTGGATATTTCCTTCAAGGCCTTATTCTTGTACTCTGTAACACCATTATACTTAGGACTATATGGAATTGTACATTTTAGTTTATTTCTAATTTATGTATTTAATTTTTCTAAATAGTCACTGACATACCATTATTGTTAGTGCACAAGATATTGATGGATTTACTTGACTATTTTTGTAAAAGAACTTTGAAGTCCTAAAAATGGTCAAACACCTCTGATTTTTGCTTATGAAAATACACCCAAGTATGCCTCAAAAAGTAATTGATGAAAGTAAGCATGTACTTAGTCATATTTAATGAAGGTTTTGGAAATAGAATAGTAATGTTATTATGGACAAGATCTAATATCTATTTATCTCTCTTTGATTTACCCTTACTATATTTCTCCTTAGGATGTTTACCAAGTAAACAACCCTGACAAACTCCATCATAAAACTTGACTCATGAAAACCCTGGAACCATGTATTTATGACTAAGTTACTCTAGGTAGTGATAGTTGAGATGGACAAATCACTCATTCCATAATTTACTCACCCCATATGAATGAGTGAATAGGGTAATAGAGGGTTGATCAAGAGAAAAATATGAGAAATTATACAATCATGACTAGTGATCTACTTTTCCAAATGTAATATTAAAGTAATTTTTTTCCCTAATAAATAATGAATTTTTTGTGGATTCAACTTTATTTTCCCAAATATATGTGAGTGATCTAATAAATATATATGAGATTGGTGGATAAATATGGAACACATAGAACATGTTGAAATGTCATGTCATTCACTTCAATAGATACTTTCCCAATTAAGTTTTTATAAGTATCATCACCCAAAAAGATGGAAGGCATAAAATAAGGCTCTAAGGACAAGAGCATGTCCTATGAAGAATCCATGTGGTGTCATGCACTAGATTCAATTACCCATGTAGAAGGTTGGGATGCAACTACAATAAGTGATTTGCCCTTATCTTTTCCATTTTTTAATATCTTTAGTCTTAGAAGACTCCTATGTTGATGAACTATAATTGTAATAATCATGGACATGAATATTTTACTTCTCAATAATATTCATTGGTTGGTAAATCTATCCCTTCATTCATTTGGATTCGTTATGCCCAAATTTATTATAGTAGCCACATGTGAGTTTCTCTTTCTTGGGTTGCTTGTCTAAAGATGAAGACTCTTTTGATGTTTTTTACTTAGCATCACATTTATTACCCTTTATTTTCTTTGGGTCCTTCTTATTTTATTTCTTATCCTTTTTACCAAAAGCCTTCTTTTTGTCATGACACATAATTAAGGCATGTGATTTATATGACTTCAATGTATCCATTTGAATGACCTTATCTTGATCTTGAGTAAATTCAATAGTAAATTTATCCAAGGATGTAATGGTCCATGTGGATCCAAGTGCACTCTTGGTGGCATGGAATGTAGAATCAAATATAGAATAATTAGATCTTAATTTATCAAGGATGGAAATAATCGATTGATCATCATTTTTATCAATTCTACATAGTTTTAACTATAACCTAAATGATTTGAACTTTGTGAATAAGTCTTGTATCATATAAAAATGTCTTAGGATCAAACTGATGATATCATTCTCCAAATCATCACCCCTCATTATGTCATTATTTTTTTCAATATGGTCCATACTTCATTAAGAGTAGTATCAGATTCAATATGAAAAAACATGTCATGAGACATAAGATACCATAGGTTTCATCACTTTTATTAATAACCTTATCTACCTCAAGTGTCAACTATTTTTATGTACCCATCATGATTTAGTGTAATCATATTCTCCTTAAGAGGATTTGCACTTTGACTTTCCACTAATGATAGTTGAACGATGTAAGAATTAGAACTAAACTCTAATCCATTGTGTAGAAAATAAGTATGTGTTAAATTATGTGTGTTGAGATATAATGATATACAATCCCCATAAATATATATATGTTCAATTTCAAATTTCACAAAAATATCACTAATGCATAAATCTCAAAAAAATTGACACTTTTAAAAAACATGGTGCATAAAAAGGAGCTATCAATTGAATTTTATGGAAGCTTGAACATTTATTACTCACAAATAAATAATTATTTCCAACAATTTTCATAAATTTGAAAATATTTGGGTTGATTTGAGAGTTGTTTGGGTGTTAAGTTTAATCCCCCACTAGTCAGAACTAGAATTTAAGCTCCCTCTATTTGATTATACCATTTGACCAAAGGGCTAAGACCTTTTATGAGTGACCCCCACCTTAATGGTGTCATTTTACATTGTTATGAGAATAGGGGAGTGATGTCACTCCCAAAATTAGATCCAAAGACCAATGGATAGTGTCACAATGTAATACATTAAATTTGACACCTATATAGATGTCACCACACATTAGAGGTAGCCCATAGTAGTTGTAAGGGTGTAGATAGATAGTCATGCATATATATGTGGTTGGGTGGATGGTGTCACATGTATAGGTATCTTGGAAAATGGTCTCACATGTAGGAAGAACTAGGTAGATGGGTTTGCATAAGGGAGTGATGGAAGATGGGCTCACACGTAGGGAACATTGAAGCATAAGTTCACACATGGGAACAAAAAGTGAGGATGGCTAATTAGGCCCTCTTATACATGGATCTATGGATGTGAAAAGTCATGTAGTTATGGATGGATGTGTGGGTTCATGAGGCAAGGATATCTAAGAGGGTCCCCTTAGATGTAGATACATGGGGATTTAGATGGGAGGTGACACATGGGACCTTGTGCATGTTTAAATATGAATAGAGGATGTTAGATAAAAGTTACCAAAAAATATATAGTCTTTATATTTTTTAATGAAATGACCCAAGTGGCAAAAAAACTACACAAAGAACCTTAGAGCTCCAAAAAATGGTACAAACCCACTATTTTTTATGAAAAACCTAGTAAAACCTATAATTTTTTTCTAATTGAAGACTTTGATGGTACAAATATGTGTGAAAATCAATAAATTTTTTTGAATCCCTCTAAAAATTACCAAAAATAACTATCATGAATCTAGGTCATGTTTACATCCATTCCTAGGGTTTTGTAACTCTCTAAATCTAATGAAACTATTCATTTTTTTATCTGGAGATGATGATCAGATTTACATTATTTTTCTAGAAACCCCACCAAACCCTTGAAAATAAAAATAAATGAAAAACACTTAAACAAGATAGAATGTTATATCTCACAACATGAACAATGTAATTTAGCTACCAACAAGGCTCAAATACTAGGGCAGAGTGGGCCACACTTGAGGATCGACTAGATAGGATCAAATGCATGAATAAAACCTATATGGAATTGTGAAACCCATAAACCAACTCAAAATGAAGAAGCTTGTTTTCACAAAAAAAGGTTTTATTCATGAACATTATCCAAAATGTATATGGTTAGGTACATTATATAGGTGGGAGATAGACATGTGCCAAAATTGTAATGCATGTGGGATTATCTTCTCCAATGACTTTTATTAAACCTAATCAAGCTAACTAGATAGTGTAGGTAAAACCACATAGTGGGAAAAATCTTACAATGACTTTTATTAAACCTAATCAATATTTAATGAACAAGCAATTTTATTTGGGAATATATGCTATCAAACAAAACCTTTTAGTATAGCTTCTTGATCTTTTTAGATAACTAATTAGTATTAGTAGTTACAAAATTACATTTTATTATTGTTACTTGTTATTCTTTGTTGTATTGTATACTATATTGACTAACATTGATATAGTTATGTGTTGTGTGTTTTTTTTAAAAAAAATTCTCTATTTTACTTATATCTCCAAACTACATCATCCAATTTATTGTTAAAAGTTTTTTATATTTAACTAAGTCAGCCAAATCAACCTAATCTAACTATGTATTTTGTTTCCTATATAACTAATTCAACCATCTCGATTTCTTATTCTTTTAAAAAAAAATCTTTCCTATACAACTAAGTCAACCAAATTGACCTAGTATGCTATCACATATCTATATTTTTCCTATCTACCCAACAAGGTTGACCAACTCAACCCAATAGGTTTACATACTATTACTCTTTCTTGTCTACCCATCTAGGTCAACCAGCTCGACCCAATAGGTTTCCAAACTATTAATTTTTATCATCTTCCCAACTAGGTTGACAAGTTCAACCTATTAGGTTCTAGATGATTAATTTTTTTCTGTCTACCCAACTAGGTCAACCAACTCAACCTACTAGGTTTCCATATTATTATTTTTTCCTTTCTTCTCAACTAGGTTGACCAACTTGACCCAATAGGTTTATAAACTACTATTTCTCCATTTATACCCAAATAGGTCAACCAGATCAACCTAATAGGTTTATAGACTATTACTTTTTCCTACCTGATCAACTAGGTTAACTAACTTGACCTAGTAGATTTTAAGACTAATATTTATACCTATTTTCCCAACTAGGTCAATGAGCTTGACCTAGTTTCTAGACTTTTAATTTTTCCTATATAATTAACTAGGTTGACCAAATCGACCCATCAAGTTTCTAGACTATTGATTTTTCCTGAATACCTAACTAGGTTTAATATCTCGACCCTGTAGGTTTCCATATTTATAGTTTTATCTTTACCTTTCATCACATAGTATATTTTTAACAAAAATGAATTGTAAAATCAAAATGACATGATGAATTCTACTAACCCATCTAAACATCCTCATTCTCAGCTTCCTTATACTTCTATCTAAAATCTATATGTAGGAAATGCTCATGTGGCCACTAGAACAAAAACTTATGGTTAACCTCCTTCCAAAACTTTGGATCCACTGAACTATCCTCTAAAAATGCCTATTGTCAAGGATGAGAATGTTCTCGAATATACTATAGAATTCATAATTTTCATTAATGAAAACCCTCAACATCAAAGAAAGGATCCCATGATAATCTATATTCTCATGATGGTACCTTACCTTGATTTTCCACCTTCACCCACACATAAATTTTTTGAAAGTCTTGGGGCAATCCATCCTATGAATTCTTCCTTGAATTTTCATTCTTACATGCCTAATTATTATTCCATGCCTTCAAATTTATATATTATTTTTTATTTTACCTTTCTTAGTATTTCAACTACTACGGTTAGTCTTTCTTCATACGGGCCTACTCAAAGTGCCCATGTTCATACTCGAGTCAATGCTACCTCTGGTGCATCTCAAGCCACTTATACTAGTCAATCCACTATTAATACTAATAAAATTATATTACAAGCCATGAATCAAATGGATAATTTTCAAACTAATAGTGGAAATAGAATGATGCAAATGTAAAACTAATTTTGAAATTATAAAAGAATCCTCAACCCATTCAATGGGGATGGAAAATCCTAATACCCCTCACCCCCCTTAGATATGAACAAGGTAACCTTATACCTCAACCCCCACTTATTAACAAGGCTATCAAACACTTACAAAATAAATTGTTAGTTATTCAAATTGAAAACATCAAAATAGGTGGTATTTTTTCCTACTATCACTTATAATGAATCCAATGATCTTGCATTGCATTTGAAAACTTTTATAAATTTGTATAAATATTGGATTAAGCTCAATATCTTTGTTTTCATTAAGATCTTAGTTAAACCTTTGTAGGTAATGCTTTGGATTGGTATAATTAACTCAAATACAATACTATATCTAGCTTAGAATATTTAGTTAATGCATTGGTATAAGAATTCCAAACTAACGATATTCTTGAAAACAACTTAGCTCACTTTATCAACTATAAACAACCAAAATCTGAAACTACCCAAGTGTTAATTAAATGATGGAAAGCCTTATCCAATAAATTTGAAGATAACATGTTGAAAGATAGTCTCTTTCACTTATTCACTAATGTTCTTCATCTTAAATTTCAATATCGTGTTATGACTATCTCTCCAAAAATATTTGAAATAAGCCCTTGACTAAGACAAATGTCATGATTTTCTCATAATACAATTTGATCCTTCCCATCCTCTTGTTAGAACTCAAATGTTTATGAAATCTCAAAATTGACATGCTAAAAATGATGGTGTTATAGATACCTATGATTCCATACACACTATTCATGCTTATATCCAAAGTGGTTTTAAGGATGCTACTCTTCCAAAACCACTTTCAAGTAATACTTTACCACAACCTATTTCTACATTTTCCCAAGTAAATAATGTAGATTCTCACAAACCTATTTCCATGGTATAAATTCAAAAGTGTTCTTCCTGGGCCTTCACCAAGAGATCTTGACCCTAATTGACATACCAAACATTGGTATGATCGACACATTTTTTTGATATCATGAAATTTAGGGTCATTCTTATGAGACTTTTCACCAATTAAGAAACTTTGCTCTTGAATATCTTCTTGGTCCTTATTTTGATCACAAAACCCTAATTCATGAGTGTCAACAAGCTTATGAAGTAAAAACCAAATTTAGTGAAATTAAAACTAAACATGATTCCCTTGATCAAGATAATTCTCATATTACTATTTACAAGGATCCTCTTCTTAATAATCAATAAAATACTAAACATCCCATTACCAACACTATTGAAATTTTTGTCGATCCTAATTCTCTCACTAATGATGACAATGTTTTCAATATAAACAATATGAGGATAGTAGTTTATTATATAGATCCTTATCCACTTTCTAACTATAATAATTTCTTAAGTTTCCATAACATTTATGATTATTACCAATCTCATTTTACAAAACTTGGTCATATAACATTGATTCCAAAAAATCTAAGAACACAACATATTCCTTGATCAATTATCCCACATTTTTATAATCAAATCAATCATTTAGATACTCATTAAATTTCAATTGACACAACTTATAGTCCTCACTTATCATCAAATTATCCTAAATCCAAATTACCTAAAAATCCAAATCAACCTATTTATTGTATTTTTTCACCACCTACAAAGTCTTCAAAAGAACCAAGCATCAACCTAACCATGACACTAAAAACATTACCTAATTCAATTAAATCAGATACAATTAGTAAAACCACATTGGATAAGATAAAATAAACTTTTCCTTATCAATAATAATTTATATGCACTTCTTATCCACCTTCAATATATTTTCTTCACTATTATGCACCTTTATTCGATACAATTATAATCAGATATGATGATTGGGATTTTATAATATAACTTTATCGCCTCTAATCTCAAATTTATTTTCTATAACTCATGAGGACTTATACTCATTCTCATAATTATATAATGTAACTCTTATTCAAAATTATCATCCATCAACATCCACTTGTGTGTTAATAAGCCACTTTGTCTGGAATTAAATCTATTACTTTTCAATAATGGAAATAAATGTCTATACACATTGATGAAATTAAAAATTGCTTCTCTTTCACTCAATTTTCTTATTATTTTAATGATTCCTGATGAAATATTACTTTGTGAAGATGATCGTATGTTATTCATTAGTGTCCAAATTGTTGATATCCAAGTCAATCATGCTTTGATTAATGAACTTTATGTCACTTGTGTTTCCTCCCTTGACTTTATTAAAAAACTTGGGTACTCTGAATGTAATCTTAAATCTACCCAAACTATGTGACAAGTCTATGATTGAAGATAAATACCTCATCTAGGTTGTGTTTTGATTACTATCATAGTTTATCCTATCATAATTCACATCAAATTTATGATCTTTAATTTCATACTATCATATTACATTTTACCCAGTCGATCTTGGACACATCATATGTCCATATGTCAAATTTATTTATAATGGTGTTATTAATAATATTTAAGGAGATACAAACCCTTGTAATTTTGAACAATTTCAAGAAAATGGTGCTTTTAAAATACCCACACTTGAACCTTTACCTATCATTCCTTTTCATGAATCTCAATGATTTAATTATCATGTAAAATCTATTATAAGTTATAATGGCCACCCCAAACTTGTGGGAAATATATTTTCTAGTCTCTTGGATTATAATGATGATGAAACTAATGGGATCAATTTTAAATTTAAAACTTTAGATCTCTCTCCTCACATAATCACTCAATTAAATCATTCTTTATGACCTTGGTCTTGAGAAAAACCAATCAATGAGATTCCCATTACAACAAAGACTAAACACTCCATTCCTTACTCTTCTTTGACTGATAAAATCATATATGATTGCACTGTCAATATTCATACTCCAAATTATAATCATGGATATGCATTATATGACCCCTTTTTAGCTAGCTTTTCTCAAGCTAAAAATATAGAAATACTTAGATATCATTCTTATTTACAACATTATTTTCATAGTATTAGTTTTATCGATGTAGATTATTCTATTTATACTACATTTGACATTATCCCTTATTCACTTGATGTTCATAGGTCTGATATGGAAGACACACACACTAATTCTCACCTAGTCACTACTGAGCCTCTTTAAAGTATGCTTCTTGATCCTACCATGATAGTACCATATCAATTCACTATATTATTTTATCCTTCAAGCATGTTCCCTCTTGATATGTTGGATACATTACTCTAACCCACATTGAGATATCCTATCATAGTTAATGAGACTAATAGAGATCTAATCTAAGTTGTCCTACTAATGGTGATAGAATATTACCTTTGTCTAAGCTTGATACTCTACCTACACAATAGAAAAATGAGCCATATTATGTGTTCCATAAGATTTCTGGTCATTAGGCCAAGGATTATTGATCACAAATGAGATTCTTATAACAACAATAGGTTTAAAGTTCCACTCCTAATATAGATAGTCAATCTCCATAATCAACTAATCATAGACACATTTTGTGTTTTCATGGCATGAAAACACATTCATTTACTCACTTTGAATAACACTGGTAATACATTAATGTGATTCATCCAAAGAAGACATAATCTAATGATGATAATAACCTACCTCTACCGAATATACTTCTAAAGTATATCCCTAAATATAGGGATGTTTATTTTCTATGACATCAATGTGATACACATCATATGGATAGGTGTATAGTGATGCAAAAATATTTTCATGATTTCCCACAACCTAATCCATCACATTCTTTACAATGTACTTTAATCCATTCATTAACAAAGGCTTAGCCTTCTTCATAGCTTACACTCTTTCATAAATCAGATGTTTTTAGTCAAAGTGCAACACCAATTCCTCACATTGACTACCCTCTATAAGAGATTCCATATGAACATTCTTTTTCTTATAACATACCTACTTTCTTCATAGAGATAATGCATAATGAAATCATTTAACAAATCTCTATGAAGTTAGATGAAACTTTGATCAAATTTATACTATAATTACAAAAACATGTATATGATGTTATAAATGATGTTTTCCGTAAGAAATACATGTATTTGTGAACAAATTTGTGTGTTTCATCACATTATTACTCACCATTTCATATGATTTGATCTTGATATTTCACTAATACATTTATAATGCATTATTAATATGATGATATTTTATTTTTCACATCTTTGTAATTGATTTAATTTTCCATTATTTAATTCTTGTCTAAAATTTATTTTATCATTAGCCCTTATTTTCTATGTCTTCGGATGATTTTTCCTTCCATGGACATTCATGTTAGATAATTTTTGAATAATATAGTTATTCATGTGACATGGATCTTAGACCACACCCTACATTATTCTTTTTTTCTTATGATCAGATACAAATCATATTCATCATTATACCATTTCTTACACTAATCTCTCTTGATCCCCATTTCTCCCATATATATCACTCAACTTAAGCACACATACAATTAGTCTTGAGATTACACACTTACTTGTGGGAAAGTCTAATCATTTTGAAGCTAACATAGTCTTTAAGTACTTCTCTCTTGTAACCAAATAAAAATATTATTTATGTTCATCACCTATATTACTCATTTTTGGTTATTCCAAATCCATATATAATAAGAATAAGAAAAATACATAAAATATAAAAGGCAAATAATTAAAACAAAAGGCAATGATCAAAAGAAAAAAAATACATTTAAATGTCAAAATCACACCAAAAGACATGATTGTTCTTTGGCACACTCTTATTCTAGTTAAATCTCAAACTCCATAGTTAGCCTCATGATAGAGCCACAATCCATTAGGGTGTAGTAGGATAATAGACCAGGATATGATGTTTCATTATCATATATAGTACCATCTACTTTCTCACACAAGTACTTGATCTTCTTAGTAGATTGATGACTCTGTAAGGGGTCCTAAGGAATAGGGAAAATCTCATGGGAAGGTAGGCCCATTTTAATTTTATTTATATATAATTTTAATGATATGATATATTACTCCACTCATTATCAAATAAATTTTTGTCTACAAGTAATATTATCTAAATTATTTATTGTCCAAACAAAATCTTAGTGCTTACACATTTGCTTAGTATGTCTCATTTCTATTAAGGATTGATACACTACTTATGTAATTATTTTCACTCCCTTTTTCCATAATATCATTCTTTATATTTCCCTTGATGCATATCACCTCACAGTTGATCATACATATTTGGTTCTCCTTTTGTGAGTTACAATATAAGACCTTGGATAGGATTAGGCCTTCCTCACAAAATCCCCTTTTGTCCTATAAATAATTTCCATTTTTTTATACCTCATTATTTATTATTTTTTGAGTTATAGTGTAAGACCTTGGATAATACTAATCCTTCATCACAAAATATCATTTTATCTTATACAAACTATGTGCCATGTTTTGTCATAAAATAACTATACTCGTCTACATTATCAACTAACACAAATGCTAAGTTTGGTTTATCACTCTTCTTTCAACCTCTATTTTTAATGTATTTCATATCTCTTTTATTTACATATCTTTGTTTTCATATATTTGTTTACATCGATATTTACTATTTTACATTTCTTGTTTGTATTTTACTTCAGAATGATATTTCTTATTTACATTCTTTCATGCCTTCTTATCTTATTTTAATAATTATTTTCATTAAATTTTATTCACTTTTGAAATCTCTAACATGTGTTATCTTTTAAAACTTAGTTTTGAATTTTCATTTACTCATAATAATTATTTTAATTTCTTTCTTTATCATTTTTTAACCAGGCATTTATTCACATTTTATAAAACATAATAACACATATATAAAACATTTTCCTATAGCATATATAAAGATGAACACATATTATAGAAAGAAAATAAATAGATCCATAACATCCATGATTCATCAAAACAACATCTTTGTATATACAAATGGATTAAAATGTCTGATACAATATAACATTGTGCAGTCATAGTAGAAAAATATCTCTATATGTGTGGTCTACCCCACCTATCTAGTGGTGGATGGGCTACACTACCCATTAAATATTATGATTTACATATATTAATAGTACACTAAAGTGACTTTATTTGTAATTTTATTACATCCGCCTGTCATTATATATGGGCCACACACCCTACACCTATTCAAAATTTTCTAGTTGTCTCTAAATATTCAACTTAATTTTGATCCATGATTTCCATGTTCATATCTCCCCATCACAAACCCTTAATGGTAATGATATGTACGATGCATGAGATAGTCTTTGAAAATCTTACCACACTAACTAATTGAAATAAACTAGCATGTGTAGGTGTGTAAGGAACCCAAAGATCATTAATATGTGTCATGTCATTCTAATAAAGCACATCATCTAATATATCATGATATGAAACCTACACAATGGTTGAGCATCTAGCCTCCTCCACTATAGAATTTTCAAAATTCAAACCAAATGTACATTAGATCTCACATGTATATCTCCAAAATCATACATTATATCTCACATGTATAGCTCTAAAATCATACATTTATCTAACATGTATATCTATATATCTATGTATTCTCAAAATAAACATAAAAAATGCATTTTACTTACTAATAGTATCTACATTTGCTTGACCACCAAGTACCTCCTTTTAATCATGGCTCCATGATGGTGAGAAACCTATATAATTTCCACTATGAATAACAATATCATGATGTGGTACAATACAAATCCACCTCATAATTAACCAAATCATCATTAGGTTTACTATTAGATCTTTATATGGTCTTACTTGTGGTTGTGGATGTATATGTGACTACATTAGGGCCTACCTCTATCTTCATCACCATGGTGGTCACTATAAAATCTATTATTCTAGAATAAAAACTAAATATCCTCCTCCTCCAACTGTTACTAGATCCCCTCACTATTAACAATGAACTCATGTCGCATGTCTAATGAAAATATATGATGGGAAAATCTATTGGTACTTATATACCTCTCACACCATAATTTTTCATCATATTCCATGTTTAAAACATCAAAACTACTGTAAGATCTCTTGGGTGTGCTAAACTAAATTATCATAATAAGTGAGGCATTATATGTGCCTCTACCCACCAAAGATTTTTACCTATAATCCTCACATGAAACATATGATCATGTGTCCATCACCACACACATGTAAAGGTAACATCTACCACATGAACCAATATCATAGGTTGATACATTATATATCTCTCATAAATACAACTAAATATTATAATGGGGCCCATCATCATCGACCACCATGATAGAATACTATAAAAATTGTGCATTAATTGTACCCAGATCATAGATCCCAAGTCATACATCATTTCCTACTCCAACATGGACCAATATAATGTAATAATATACAATGGGACCTTCCCATCTAATTTGTGATAAATCACATGAGCTATCATAATTTTAATATTGGCTTTATAGACATCTAAAATGGTTGACACATATACATCAAATAGATGTACTTATAAGGCTCCCTAAGGATATATCTTAGATCCAATCACCCATAAGGCTAAGGCTCATATATTTATATTTGTCTTTAGTGTATCGCACACCATATGCATGCATACAATCATAAGTCCCATTAATACATGGATATATTCTAAGGAGATAACCAAATCAATGGTATCCCCATCCAAAACCCACCTAAAAGTGTTGATTATTTTCTCTCATGTTCCTAAGAATATGGTGACTAACTCCACATTAAGAAACATCTACCATGTCTCTATAATACTACCAAAACCATTTGTAGTTAACTACACTCAATCTATCACATACAATCTATCAAGCATATCAGGTAGCCAAAGAACATCTACTAATCTTCAAATATTATGTTACCTCTGTAAAATATCAAACAATAAATCATGTATCATCTCTTTATCCAAAATAATAGTAAAAAATACTTTAAAAAAAATAAAATCAATTAATATACTTAATTCATTCATTAGTCTACTTTACCTTTTATTTATTATTCCTAACTAAGTTAACCCTGTAATCTACTACAACATCCATTCTTATTTTTTCCAATTAAGTCAACCATCTCCTCTTCTACACCGACCACTCCTATTTTTATACCAAGTCATCCTAGAAATACATAGTAAGCCACTTGACTTAACATAGTCTGCTAGATGGTATGCAATCAACCACTTGACCTACTAGGCTTACCACCTTAACAAATAGGTTTTTCATCCATAAAAATAGTACATTTAGCCATATTATATACTATCAACAACCCTTCTACTTGAACTACTAGGTCATCCATCTTATAACTAAGCCAAATCTATAGAAAACTAACATGACTAGCAACATCATATGTTTTTAACCTTCCTTCCACTTGACCTACTAGGTCATATAGATTAACATCTAAGTCAACTATCCTAAAAATTACATAGTTATCCATGGTGTACTTCATCAACCACCCTTTCTCATTTCAAGTAGGTTGGTCAACTTCAATGTTACCTGCCACTCTAATTTATAACTAGGTCAACCAAGTGATACATAGTTGACCACATACCCAAACCTATCCAATTCAAATAATATGGTTAGGTCAAGCCTTTTTAATTTTTGTTGATTTTTAACCAGCTCAACTTTAATGCCCTAGACCTAATTTTTCACTTTTTGACTTCTACCCACTATTCATGGTAATTTTTATGCTATTACTAATTTTTTAGGTTAAATTATTTTACATAGATTTTCCTTGGCATTTAATTTTCCAAACCTAGTTCATTTTTAAACCAAAATGTTAAAAAATAGTATTAAATACACCCCATACATGTATTATCATGGTTGTAGTTATGATACATCTTCCATTTCCTCCTCAAATTTGAGCCATCATCTCTCTCATCTCTAATTGTGGTCACATAGATCTCTAGTTTTCAAAATTATCAAAGGTAAAAATGAGTAATTAATTATCATTTTATAATTAAATTTTTAACCTTACCATTATTTACCTAAAAATTATATATTTTACTCATAACTTTACTTCTATAAACTCTTTTGATAAACCAAAAAAAGTTATGAAATCATAAAAAAGTAGATTATTTTTAAGTTCTAACCACATATTTTTATAAAAGTTTCAAATTTTATATTATTTTTTAGGTCCATCTCTTGTTTTGCACATTAGATGCCTCTTACATCTCTTTCTCATGCAACTCTTATTCCATAACATCAAGGTAGTTAAAGGCAAATATTTATAAATTATTTACTTTTATTTATTTTCTACTTTCTCCTTATCATTCCTAAAAATCCTTAATTTCAAGTTTCACCCCAAGGTTAGGAACAACAATCTAATTTATGTTGTAAAACAATAGGAAAAGTGAAATTTTTGAAAATATGTCTTACTTAAGATGTTTTTTCCTGACTGCACCCACACCTTCACACCAAATTTAGTTAGTTATCCCATCCTACATGGATGTAAATATGTGGATACATGACTACCTAGATAAACACCTTCATTTTTGAACATTTCATGAGGATGTTATGGCTATCATCCTATCCCTAGTAGACATGCAGATGTGTGGATGCTAGTGTCAGGTAAATATGCCTTTATACCCATGTGTGTCATGAGGATATGTTATATGGCACCATATTCCTCATAGATGTGTGGATACATGGATGTGGTTAACTAGGTGATAGTTCCTTCATACATACACATGTCATTAGGATGTGATGGTTAGCCCTGATGTCCTCCCTAAACATGTGTATAAACACTACCATGCATCCCACTATGTGATGATTTCCTATAGAGACTATATATAAACCCAAGGCTCATTATATTCATTTTAATTTTGTGATTTATGATCTATAAAATTTGAGTCCTACCCTGCTAATATTTTCCCATTAGCGAAGCCCTGATGACTTTTTCACTTGATTCCAATGAAAATTTGATAGACCATTTTCATAGTATTATTAAGTTATTGTTACACATGTTTAAAAGTCTTATACCTCTAATAACCCATTATAAGATCTTATTTATGATAAACTAAAACACCATATGTATACTATTCAACATTCTTTCCAACCAATTTAACATTTATTACCCATGGACCCATTATAACTTGTCTTTGCTTGATAAACAACTTTTGACAACCTAAAAACCATCAAGATGAAGTATAAATACATGGGTTATGAGCCATTGTTGGTTATAGATTATGACATCCCAAATATTTTTTATTCTTAGATTGGGCATGTAGACTAGGAATATTTCCACAAAATATTGAACATCGAGAGCCTAATGTTTATCATTGAATGGCTCTTCAAAAAGTGGCCTACTATAAGTTGTTGCCTTCCCCACCTCATTATAATTCTTAGAGCTGGTATTTTCCTATGAAAAACATGATGATATTAAAAGAAGATAAATTAGGTCAAGGTTTGGAGAGCTTATGGCAAAGGTGGATGGATTATCTATGGGCATGCTAATGAGGATCCCACTTTTGATGAATGTGTTAGTGTCAGTGTCAAGTAGGTAAAGTAACATTGGGAAACAAACCCTATAAAATTATTAACCATGATCAAAAACTCATGGCTGAAGTAAAAGAGAGAAAAACCTTCCAAAGCACTAAAACTTTGTTTAGGGTGATTTTCAATGATGAATTTTTGGATATAATTAACCTATTGAACTAGATAGTAGGGAATTAAGTTACCAAGAGGTTTCACCACTAGATTTTCCTACCAATGAAAAACATTTGTCACAAGAAGTATTTCATAAAATAGGGTGAGATGATCAATGATTCTCTACATGATTAGTTAGTTAATGTATATCCTCAAAACAATTTCTCATTGCATCTTATCTAGTGTACTCATTGGCTTCACTGAGGGCATACCCAAGACTTTCCAAGCAAGGGTTCACTACACAATCGACATAGGCATTTGAATTATTACTTAAAATCATGATGTGGTAAAGTAGTAAACACTACACTAGACTCAATGATCATTCATAATGATAGTAGTTTAGTTTCCTAACGAGGATTAGGGAATGTGTATTTCAATTTAAGCATCAAGCTTGATCAGCCAATATGGTATTTACAACATCCAATTTAAAAAATTCTTGTATATAAGAGTTGCTAGCTATGAAGTACACCCTTTGAGGCTCCCAACACTGACAAGTGACAAAAGTGTTCTCTTATAACTATGTTGACAACTGACATCAGTTCATAAATAATGTAGATGGAAGCATGTACTAGGTGTTTCATTCCCTATTATATTATGAAACTTCATTTATAAAAAAGTGGCCAATGCACAAGAAACTAAATTGGAAATATTTAAGTTTACCCTTTGATCCTATTTCATTAGGGAATATATTGATATCAAAGGGTATGTAAATCATAATCTCAACATAAGACCCACCTATGAGCATGAACCTCATCTAGAATATTATTGGGTTTATTATACAGATGAATTTTAAGTAATACAAAGGGACTAGATTTGAATGACCTTTGAGTAGATAAGATCATTCACAAATTAATGGGTTACAAAAGGTATTATTGATGATAAGGAGGACCTCATTGATCATGAGTATACAAATACAATTATCATTTCACCCTTGCCAACTATAAATTAGCTGATAAGAGAACCTACTAACTTGTAATGGATAATGTAAATAGTTTTGGCTCATATAAATAAATGTCTATACAAGAAATTAGATGAAGTAACAATAGGTGGTTCAAGGAGATGAAATGTTTTGGATCTTTTGAAGTAATATCCACCACTTAATTCCAAAAGGAGTAATACCAATGTGGTAATTGAGACATATATCTCATATAGTTCTGAGGATAGTGGAGATAAAGATCTTGACCCAAGGATAAAACTAGTAAATCCAAGTGAGGAGAGTCTAACAGTATGGAAAAAGAAACAAGCTAAGAAATCTATAAAGCTATGGTCTTCAATAGAAGCCCTTGGTGATCCTAACTTTATCATCCCTAATAATACTTAGCCTCCACTTGCGGAATAGTCCAACATGTATCACAAAAGGAGGCCAAAGAATAATTTCCACATTCTCCATATATATTTCCACAAATAGCCTCTCTTCATAAAAATATTCCTCTAAATTAGTTCACTCTCTCTTCTTCTAATTGTTAAATGGTCTTTTTCAGTGATCTTTCATTTCAATGGGTAAAAATGATGTCTAAGAAAAGGAAAAAAGTAGTCAAAGCAAAAATGATAGATTTTGATGTTGTAGTTGATCTTCTAAATACCCATACATAAAATAAATTAAAAAAAACCTCTAGGTTTGTATCTGATCCCTCAAGGACATAGTTCATGGAGATCACTGATCCCAATGTTGAAAAGGTTCATAGAACTCCTTTCTACTTTTTTCTAAGCATTTATTTTGGGAAAATTAGTAATTTCTTTTTTATAAAATCAAAATTGTAAAATAATAGAATAAGATAAAAAAAATAGAATACAAAGCATCACTTTGGAATGTGAAGGCTCAATCCATTCCATTTTTTTATAAATACAATAAATAGCTATTATAACAGGGATTTTTTATTTCTTCAATTTGTCAATCTTGATGAGGATGAAGAAGGAAATTTTGTGATCATTATTTTGTCCATAAACCAAATAAATAACAAAAAATTGTGTTTCATTTTCTTTAATGGGTATGTATTTTTATTATGTTAATGCATAAATTGTTGTTCCAAACACTATTTGCATTCCATCTCCTAGAGTAACTCATTCTATTTTAGTTTTCTCATTAGTAAGTGGATGAAATCTACATTTTTTTATCTTCTTATGACTCTTTTCCTTCCTTATTTCCATTTTTATTTCCAATTAAGTGTCAAAAATCCCCATTCAAATTGTAAATATTATATATACATAGATTAATTTTTACTAATTTCAATAAAGGGAACCCTCCCTTATAATAGAGGATAGAATTTGTGTCTCCTATACTATTGTGAAACTTAAATTTGTTATGAAGTACAAAATATTTCACCAAAAAAATTTAGTACCCACCATGGGGAATGTTTTTTTTAATTTTTATGTAACCCATAATATTTTATTTATAGTCATTTATATGACTATCCCTAAAAATTAGAACCCAATTATCTGACCAAACCTCAATTAGATGCAAGCTACATAAGTAAATATTTATTTTGATTTATTATAATTTTATTAGGACAATAGAGTGGATAATTCCCACTTTCAAAGAGATGAAACCATACTAGATGAAGAAAAACATGTTGATTTTACTCCAAGAATCAACACACTCATTAATAGAATAACAGTTATCAGAGCTCCTTGATATTTTTCACTTTCTTGGATGATAGAAGGTACACAAGGCCCATCAAGTAATGGGTAATTTTGTATTCATTCTTTGATTTTCAATAATAATTCAATTTCAATATTTCACTTGAATAAATAAAGAAGTTACAACCTATAAATAAAACTTTATGACTACTATATATACTTGTTCCAAGAATAATAAATTTATAGATCATGGTTGTTGTTATACCATGGGGTGCTCGTATAGGCCCATTGATTTTGGGAACTCAAATTAATGAATTACCAAAAGGTTTAAGAACTAATTTTCCTAAGTTTATTGGTGATGGTATAAAATACCCCAATGAACACATAAAAGATTTTTTCCCTACTTGTAGTATTCTTGGTGTTGAAAATGAAGATGTGTTGGCCAGGTTATTTATGGAGACATTAACCAAAGGAGTCGTATAATGGTTTCACCACCTTAACATTATTTATATTCCAAATTAGAAAATAATGAGAGATAATTCAAATAATTATTTAAAATAATTGAAGATGAACACTCATTATCAACACAATTGTATCAAATCAAGAAAGAGCCTCATGACCACATGAGAGATTTTGTGGCCTAATTAAATAATGTGGTACATAAAATTCCAACTGCTACAATGCTTACATTAGAAAATTAGAAATTTTTATTTTTAAATGCAAAAGTGCTAAAGTAAGTTTCTTCCTATGAAGGAATCACCCTACAACATTATCAGTTATGCACACCCAAGCTATGAAAATTGAAGTTAACATGATAATGGTTGGGAAAATAAAGAAACATTCTATCAAAATTAAAGAGCACAATTCAATAGGTCCTTTGATTCAAAAATTGGCAAACGATGTTGTGGATTTCAAGAAACAGATTCCTCAATCACATAATACTTCATATAAATATATACCTAGGATACCCTTTGTTCCATATCATGGCAATGCTCATCCTAGATTACTTCCTCCAACTCCTCAAATTGTCATTAAAATAATGACTGCTACCATTCACTAAACATGTATTTTTCATGCCACCAATGACTATGATGGTTAAAACTACCCAAAAATGACTAGAATGCTAAAACTTTACACTATTGAATAACCACTTGAATAAGGTGTTTTATCACCTCTGATCCTAAAGTTTAGGAACCTGATAGTGACTCCAATGTGGGTCATTTTGAATATGAACCTGAAGGTGATGATTAAGATGAAAGTGTTGAGGATATGAATAGCTATTCATATGTAGTATACACTCAAGCTCAAAATGAGAATATGAAAGCTTATAAAAAGAATAAATGATATGATAATAAAAAGGTGAGAGGCCCTTAAAATTACATTTGATCCCAAATTTTTTCTCAACAGAGATACCCCTTTATTGATTTTATCAAAGGATAAATCACTAGAAAGGTCTGGTAGTTTAAAATCTCCTCATGAAACTCTCAATTAATAACCTACAATTTTTTCCTTTGACATAATTGATCACATGAAAAATTCTAAGTTTCAAATTTCCCAAATTGAGTACCTTAGGAATAACCCTAAATAGTTAGATAGACTAATCAAGTTCATCAAAAGAAGAAGTTATAGCACCCTTCATCAAGGAGAACATATTAGGATGGATAATTCTAACTCATATAATAATTTATCCATTACTACTCTAATAAATGAGATGCCTAAGCCTTTATATGTGTCTTTTTTTGTTGGTGGATATAAATTGAACAACTATATAATTAATTCAAGAGATTTCGACAATGTCATGCCGACCAAAGTTTTGCATGCCTTAGGGTTGACTTGTACTAAAAAATTTAGGCACTAATTTAACATGGAATCAAATAAAGTTACATTAATTAGATAGATAAATGATTCATAGGTTATTATAGCTAATTTTCCCAAAAATAGAGTAAACATGACCATACTAGTAGTAGGCATCCCTCCCAATTATCAGATGCTTTTGAGCAGGTATTTCTATAGAGACATTAGAGGATAAATTAAACTATATTGGACACATGTATTGATGCCCATTGAAATAATTAATGAAATATTATTACCAGATCCAAAATCTAAGCTCTTAGTGCGTAAGTCAAATGATCCTTTGATAGACATCCTATATGAGGAAATAGGTCTTAGAACTTACTTGATGATGGTTGAAAAAGATATGTGGATTCTTGACATGGTAGAAGGTGACTCCAATGATATTCAGACTTTAGAGTTCGATGTAATTTTATTGATGATTGGTTCAAGTACTAGTGTATTATTAATTTATCCATATAAAGAGTCATTTTATTTTTCATATAAAATTCAATTTTAGTTCACATATAATATTGTTGAATATGAAGTGATATTGTTAAGATTAAAAATATTAGAAGATATGGGCATTTAGAACCTTCAAGTGTGAGGTGATGTGAAATTTATCATCAAATAGGTATGATTTCAATATCTTGTAAAAAATGATAGACTCAAACACTACAAAAATAGGGTTTGGGATTTATTAAATTTGTATAAGCTTTCTATATAAATGTAGTCCCAAGATTATAAAACTCCAAATATTATGTCTTAGTTGTATCCACTCCCTTAATGATTCCTCCTCCAAATGTTGACAATTATTAGAATGTCATTGAAATGGTATATCACCCTAGTGTGTTATACAACTCTAATCACTGGAAAATATTCAACAATGATGAATATATCATCATTTTATTAGAACAAAAATATACCTTCATAAATATTTTTTTATGGAAGCTATGTTATATATAGAGAATATACCACTCCATAAAATAATGAGGAGAAGAATATACAAACATCTGACACAAAGGATAATCAACTAGAAGACAAAATTATACATTATAAAGGAAACAAGATTCCTAAAGGTATACTCTCTTTAGAATAATGTTTAATAAACATGATAGGTACATCAAGCAGAAGATTCAGGGAAACCCCATAGAATCTCCTAAATATGAGAAGGTAAATATTATTACAAAAGAAGATTTGAGGTATGTTAATATCAAAAAATATTATTGTAAGGAAGAGCATATAATATTTATTACTATATACAAGATATACAAATATTTATTATCTTGGTGATAAGTATATCTAAAGTATTTTAGACCAAAAATCATGCAATACAACATTATATTGAAACTTAGTATAAATCTATTTAGGTAGAAGTTGAGGCACCATAATCTAACAATAATCAACAATATTTATGAAGAGATCAATAAGATGTTATATGCAAGGATTATCTTCCCTATCTAACACTTTACATTACTGGCCAACTTTGTACATGTTCTAAATAAGAATGGGGAAGTTAGGATCCTTGTGGATTTTTTTAATCTTAATCAATCTTTTCTCAAAGATAGCTATCCATTACTAATAATAGATCAAATCATATACGATATCGCAAGATATGAAATGATATTTATGATGTATAGTTTCTCAAGATATAATCAAGTTGAATTAGGTACATATGATCAATTCAAAATGACTTTCACTACCCCATGGGGAAATTTTTCCTATAAAAAAATGCATTTTGGCCTCATCAATGTAGGATCAACATTTCAAAGGGTTATGGATTTGGCATTCAATGATATGAATAATAATATCATCATGATTTACCTAGATGATCTAATAATCTTCTTAAATAAAAGAGAATGTCATTTTGAACACTTGAAAAGGGTTTTTGAAAGATGTCGCTCTCATGGTATCTCTTTGAATCCCAATTTTTTTATATTTTCAATGACATAAGGCAAGATATTGGCCCATGTAGTTTCTAAATAGGGTACCAAGATCAATCTATAAAGATTAAAAAACCATCCAATAGCTATCCCTACCAACCAATAAACCTGACACTCACTCATTCTTTGGTAGAGTCAATTTATTTAGAAGATTTTTTCCTAACCTTATTGACCTACCCAAACATATTTTATAGATGATGAGTGTAATAAACTCATTTAAATGGAATAACTATTGGAATAAATCATTTAATGAGATCAAGGAAGCAATTTATAAGGCATTGGTCTTAACTTACCTAGATTTTTATGACTTTATTACATATTTCTACTCCTCTAAAGACACCATGTCTGCCATTTTGGTGTATAAATATGAAGAGAGGATAGAATACCCCATTTCCTTCATGATTTGTAGATTGAAATACCATGATCTCAAATATTCACTAGTAGAGAAACATGCATTTTCCATGGTCAAATATATAAATCATTTCAGAGTTTATATCTTGGATTCTCATAAAATTATAATGGTCCCAAATTCAATGGTGAAATAAATCCTCACACAATAAGAGATTGGATCAAAAATAGGTAGTTGAATAACTAAAGTGAAAGAGTATGTTTTGGATATCAAATTGACAAAGTTGGTAAGAGGAAAAGGTCTTTGTCAATTGATTTTTTAAGGTGATGGTTCTTTGAAGGAATAAAATGAAGAGTTACCATTGGTTATCTTCATTGATTCTATTTAATAATGGTATTCTAACATAGTAATATTCATCTCATATGGATAATGTCTGGCTTATCTAAATCCCAAAGAAAAAAAATCTCAAGCTAAAGGAAACAATATATGTCATTTGGGATAATACCTTGTTCAATAAGTATTTAGATGGCACCTTCTTGAAATGTGTAAATAGATAATAATAAAATAATATATTGAAAGCATTTTATGACAAATCTTTTGAATTAACTTTCAAATTTTCAATCACAACATTTAAAATCCTAAAAATTCACTACTATTGGCCCACTCTTTTCAAAGTTGTAAAAGAATAGATTCCTAAATGTGAATCTTATCAATACTTTGTTGGAAATCATAAACTCACAACATTACCTGGTTGACTTATGGTCATTTAGTAACCATTTAAAAACTAGGGATTAAACTTAATTGTTGACGCTGGAAAGTGCACCCAGCGGCAGGAAAATGGATTCCTGCCCTCTCCCCGCAACATGGAAACCCCTCTCTCACCTATGGGACGACGAAGCAGGAGAGGAGAGTCTCTAGATATGGGCTAGTTCCCTCTGATGTATCTTGTTTGTTTTAGGTAACGCAAAATATAGGTATATAGGTATATACTGGGGGGGATGAAAAGGGAGAGAGAAAAGCATAAAAACAAACAGCCTACTCTAAAAGAGGTGATCCACCAAAATAAAGGGGTGACCTTCCAAATCCACTCTCAGAATCAGGGAAAATGCAAGTATACTCTACACATCTGGTAGAGGAATCAGGCTGCTAAGACAAAGGGGGAGGCTATAATGGAAAATGCATCATAGAGGTTTACCAAGGTGCTGTGGAATACACACTTGCAAGCAACTTACTCTGTTCTATCCTTCTCAAGTATTGCTCTTCTCCTTTCAACTGCAGAACCGGTCCCTGTAGATAGCTGGTCTGTTGGTGTTACCTGTGAAAGCATGGAAGATAATGACTAAACACAAGTAATACTCATGGCATACATAGCAAATCAATCCAAGATGGAGGCAAGAACTATATTTTTATTAATTCAGGTGGAGAATTTGTAGAGCAGTGCTCTTTAAAAAAGTCAAGAAGATCCCTAAAAAATGGCTAAGTCTGTGTATTTATAGCAGAAGAGCCAAGAGAAGTTTCATTGGAAAGCGTGAAAACACTATTGATGACATCACAAGTCTACCAAGACCATGCTTGTTTCCTCATTTTGTGTGTTGGTCTTCTCCTCCGATGGCTGGGCGGGTTTTTTCTTGTGCACTATAGGTGAATTTTGCCACCCTTGTAATGGGCGGCAATTTTGTCGCCCTTTGCATGAACTTCATGTAGGATTCTCTGCCGATGTCGGTCGATAAGCTGCCGATGGTGGCAGTCTTGCCGACGTCGGTTTCCTTAAGCTGCCGACGTCGGCAGTATTGTGCTGTGGGTGGCAATTTTGCCACCTTCCGCATGTGGGTGGCCCTTTCTCCTTTCCCACCATGGGGCGGGGCTTTCCATTTCACCCCCTGAGGGTGGGACTTTACAATTCGCCGCCATGGGCGGGCTTTTCTATTTCACCACCCTTGGGCGGGGTTTTACGACTTTTGTGCCTGTTGTTGTGATGTCGACGTCGGCAGTTATGCTGATGTCATTCTCTGTAAGGTGCCGACGACGGCAATATTACCGATGTCAGCTGATGTCCATGGCCTTTTTGTGTTATGGGCGGCGAATTTGCTACCCTCTGCATGTCTGTAGGTGAGCTCATTTTACCTGCCCTTGTAGTGGGCGGCAAATTTGCCGCCCTCTGCATTTTTTTTGCCCTCTTTTTCACCTAAGTGTTGAAATGTTCCATTTTCTTCTCTTCTCTTGCAGACATTTGAAGACTCTCCCTTTCGCTGCCTTTCATGACCAATGCTCTGTAACGGTACTGTCAAAACCTGAAGGTGGACCTTGCAACCCAAAATGATTGGCCTGTAAAGCAGGTGTAGGAGGTGACTGGAATTTTGCCTGAGAGGCAAAATTGGTTCAACATTAATTTATAATGTAAATCCTCATTCTAGTGTTTGACACACCCATGTTTTGATGACCATTGATTACCTCACAAAGTGGATCAAAGCCATTACAGTACAATCCACCACTTTAAAAGTGTGTATAACTTAAGAAATGAGAATATTTTGGATACATTTGGTGTTCCTTAGAATATAGTGATGGATAACACTTCTAATTTATCCTATACTAAGTTAATTAGTTTTTTTTATGGGTACAACATCTCAGTTACACATTATTCATATTACTACCCTCAAGGAAATGATCAAGAATAATTTGTAATAAAAATATAACTACCATCATCTACAATTTGGTTGATGAAAATTAGAGGAATTAGAAAAATATATATAAGATGCACTATGTGTCGATCAAATCACGCTTAAGAGAGAAATAAAAATGTTTCCATTTAATCTATTATGTGGAATAGATGTTATGATACCTATTTCTTTGGAATTGCCTACTTTGAAGTTGCCATAAGCTATTGAATATGAAAAATTCAAAAACACTTTGGAGAAGAGATTCATGTACCTATAAAATATAAAAGAAGAGAGAGTCATAATAATTTATTTAATTACACCTCATCAAGAAAAATTCAAAGAATATGATTGGAATTCCCATATATACAATTTATAAATTAGTGACCTGGTCTTACTCTAGGATAAAAGGAGAGAACCAATAAGAAGTAATGGGAAATTTGACTTCCTATGGATGGGAACATTAAAATTTTGAAAATTTTATGGTGAAATCATGTACTATTTGGTGTATAAATATGGCACCCACCTCCCATTGCCATATAGTGGGCAATATTTAAAGTTTATAAATAATGAGGATAGACTATTCCCTATCACTTCCCTTAATTTGTGTGTTTCCCTTTATTTTGTATGTTTTTTATTTATATCCATCATGTGTTTTATTTCCCTTCAGTGGTGTGTTTCATGTTTCCATTTCTATCATTTATTCCATGTCATTTATTTTCCTAGTTTCCTTCCTATTTCATTATCTTCTATTTGACTTTGTTACCCAATGGATAAGGCACTGGTATGCTAAAAACCCAATTTATAAGATTTTCATTTATGTCTTCTTACGAAGTCACATCCCTAACTTAAGCCAATTTTTTTTTCATAAAAAAACTACATGTCAAGTTTCACCATAAGGTTAGGAACAACACTCTAGTTTATGTGCCAAAAAACCAAAAAAATGAAAATATTGAAAAGATGGCTTAAACCATTTTTTCCTAATGATGTCATTTCCTTTGCTTCAAAGTGGTTGGAAAACACTTCCTCCACAAACTTGAAGATGTAACTACCTATACAATCATGCATTCATGCTCACACATTCTATGAGGACATGATGACTACCATCCCATCCCTCATGAATGCATAAACATGACTACCAGGTAACTATGCCTTCTTAACCATGGATTTCATGAGGATGTGGTATTTTACACCCTATCCCTCATTGATACATGGATGCATATATGTGGCTTCCTAGTTAGTTTCACATTCACACCCATGTGTGCCATGAGGATGTGATGGTCAGCTTTGAGGTCCTCCTTGGATGCATGTGAATGTAGACATTACCATGCATCCCACCATGCAACACTTTCCTAGAGAGATTATATATTAACCCAATGCTCATTTTATTAATTTAAAGTTTGTGATTTATGCTCCAAAAAAATTTAATATTTCCCACTAAACTCTTCCCATTGGATAAGACCTGCTAGTTTTTTCCCTCAATTCTTGAGAAACTTTGATAAACTATTTTTACATTATTATTATTTTCTTTCCACCATGTTTCAAAACTTTATCCCTCTAGAACCACATTCTAGGATCTTTTCATGATAACCCAAAATTCTATATGTCCACAGCTCTTCATTATTTCTAACCAATTCAACATTTCTTACCCTTGGACCTATTAGACATCCTTGCCCTTGCTTAAAAAATAGCCTTCACAAAGTAAAAAACTAGTAGGATGAAGTAAAAATACATGGGGTATGAACCACTATTGGTTACATATTATGACATCCCAAAGGTTTCTAATTCCTAGATTGGGCATGTGGACTTGGAATATTTCCATAAAATATTAAACACTGAGAACCTAATGATATTCATTAAATGCCTCTTATAAATTAACATAACATAAGCAGCTACCTTCCCCACCTTAGTGCAATTCTTAGAGTTAGTATTTTCCTATGAAAAACACTAAGATGTTCAAACAATAGAAATAAAGTTGAAGTTTAGAGAGATCATGGTAAAGGTGGATGGAGTATCTATGGGCACAATGATGAGGATCCCACTTCATGATGAATGTGTTAGTATTAGTGTCAAGTAGGAAAATGAGGATTTGTACAAAAACCCTAATAAATTATTAACCATGATCAACAACTCATGGTTGAATCATAAGAGAGAAATACCTCCAAGGTCCCCAAAAACATATTTAGGGTAGATTTCAATGAATAAATTTTAGATATGATACCCTATAAAATTAGATAGTAGGGAATGAAGGTATGAAGAGTTTTTTACACTATATTTTCATACTAATGAACATCATTTATCATAGGAAGTAGTTCATAGACTGGAGTGAGTTGATCAGTGATTCTCTACATGATCAATTACTAAATGTACATGTCTCAAAATAATTTTTCATGACATCCTATCTAGTGTACTCATTGTATTCATAAAGGGTATACCTAATAATTTTATATAATGGGGTCATCACATAATAAATACAATTATTTGAATTCTTCCCTAAACTCATGTTATGAAGAAGTAAAAAAACTACACCAAAATCAATGATGCATTCATAATGAGAGTAGTGCAGTGCCTTGAAGAGGATTAAGGAATGTAGATTTCAATTGAAGTAGTAAGTTTGATTAGACAATATGGTATTTACTACATCTAATTTCAAAATTTAATTTATATCATAGTTGGTATCTCTAAAGGAAACCCTTTGAGGCTCCCAAGACTAGCAATTGAAAGAATTATTCTCATATAACTATGTCGACAAGTAGAAACAGTTCATAAATGATGTAAATGGAAACATGTACTAGTTGTTTCATTCCCCATTACATTAGGAAAATTCATTTGTAAAATAAAAAACAATTTACAAGACATTAAATTATCCATCTCTAAGTTTACCCTTCAATCCTACATTAGTAGGGAATTTATTGATATCAAAGGATATGTGAAGAATAATCTTGATATAGGACCCACATGTGAATTTAAAGTAATACAAAGGGTCAAGCTTCAAATGAATCTTGACAAGATAAGAGCATACAAAGATTAATGGGTTTTATAAGGGATTATTGATGATAAGGAGAACATAATTTATCCCAAATATACAAATACAATTTTTGTTTCACCCTTGCCAATTATAAACTGGTCAATCAAAGAACCTACTCACCTATAATGGAGAATACAAAGATTGTTGGATTGTAAAAATAAATGTATGTACAATAAATTATTCAAATCAATAATATGTGGTTCAAATAGAAGAAAGGATTTATATCCCCTAAATAAATATCCCCCGCCTACTTCTAGAAGGAGTAATACCAATGTGGTAATTGAGACATCTAACTCATCTATTTTGAGGATGTGGAGATGAATATCCTAACCCCAAGGATATACCCATGAAATCCATGTGAAGACAGTCCATTAGTAGGAAAAAAAATTAATCTAAGAAATATATAAGGCTACAATATTCAATATAATCCCTTGGTGATACTAACTTGTTCATCCCCAATACTACACAATAATACTTGTCCTCCACTCATAGAGTTGTCCAACATGTATCACAAAAGGAGGATGAAGTAGAAGTTACACATTCTCCATATTTATCTCTAAAAATACCTCCTCCTCATAAAATAACTCATCCAAATCAATCCAATCCCTCTTCCTCTATATTTCAAATGGTCTCTTTTAGTGATCTTTCATTTCAATGGGTAAAATCAATGTTGAATAAAAAAAAGGTAGTTGAAGAAAAAATATGAGATTTTGATGTTGTAGCTAATATTCTATTGACATCTACATCAAATAAATAAAAAATAACATCTATTTTGGTATATGATCATTCAAGTGCTCAATTAATGGAGATATCTAAGACCAATCTTGAAAATGTCCATATAATTCCTTTATATTTTTGTGTAAGCATCTATTTTAGGAAAATTAGTAATTTACTTTTTCATAAAATCAAAATTGTAAAATAATAGAATAAGACAAATAATAGAATACAAAGAATCACTTTGGAATGTGAAAGGTCATCCCATTCTATTTTTTTATAAACAAAATAAATGGTGATTGTAAAAGGGATTTTTTATGTCTACAATTTGTGAATCTTGAAGAGGAAGGAAGAAGTTTTATTCTCATTCTTTTGTCCATAAATCAAAGAAATACTAGAAATTTTTGTCTCATTTTAGTTAATAGGTATGTAATTTTATTATGTTAAATCATAATCCATTGTTCCAAACATTAATTGTATTTGATCTCCCAAAGTAACTCATTTTCTTTTAGTTTTATTGTTACATAAGTGAATGAAATATGTGTTTGTTTGTCCACTTGTGACACTTTACCTTCCCTCTTTCCATTTTATTTCTATTTGATTGTAAAAAAACACCATTCAACTTGTAAATATTGTATATACATAGATTATTTTTTACTTCTTTCAATAAAGGGAACCTCCCCTAATAATAGCTCAATTTTGTGTGCTTCTATGTTCTTTCTCAAAGCACCATCCCATATTACACTCATGTGACAAGTAATGATATTTGAGTGGGGCATATTTATACTCAAAATATTTTTAAACTTTATCATTTACTAACGCTTTCTCTCTTGTATAAACATTAATTTTCAATCTCTCTAAGTGCATGCTTTAAAGGGTATATCAAGAAAGGGGTGGGCATACCATTGGTGATTCAAAATATTGTTGGTTGATACTATCATTACCTAAACCCACTTCAAATCCTACTTACCAAACTTCCCAAGCAAAAAAACCTCATTTATCCATTTCCCTAAGTAATTATCATTTTAAATAGACCCTAAATAATAAAATAACCTAGTTTATTACTAATTCAACACGGTCAACCCTATTATAAAAGTTAAATTACACATTATGGAACTACATCAACCTGAACAACCTAGTTTGAGGCCTAAGGATAACTTTTTATTAAAACTAAGTTATGTTGGATGAACTTCTTGACTAAAATTATAGAATGGTTAATACATATCCATTGTTATAAATACAACCTTCACTTCAATCCAATAGAGAGGAATATTCATTTTCACATTATTATAGATCATAATTCTATTACATCTACATTTGAAGGAGACACTGTTTAGGGTTTTCCTTGGATGGAAGATAAATTGTCTTATGGGAAGTATTAGATGTAAAGTGGGAACTTACAAATTCATAACAGCTTCTTGCAAAGCACCATTATCCAAGGGACAGATTGAGACTTGACAAATTCATCTAAAGGGAAATATCTCTAAATTTTGATATTTAATTTTATAGATAAATATTGCACAAAGTAATAAGTTTTAAGTGTATAAATCCTTTCCTAGATTACCTCTATACTTAAACTTAGTATAACTACAGGGTCTTTTTTCTTTCCATATTCCACCTTAGGTGATCTAGAACCCCATTTTCCTACCTTGATCCCTTAATTTTTTTTTGTGTTAAACCATCCCATTTTGTACCAAACGCTTTAGTGAGCACTAGATTAGTTTTATTTTATGTATTATAGCTCTTATTTAGGGTTAGTACATAGTGTTATTTGACTATAGGCTTTGGAACCCTCTCCTTTAGTATTTTATGGGAAGAGATCACATAGGTTTAATATATCAAATTTTTCCATGCCCCTTATATACAAATTATCACAATATATGTTATTTTATTACCTTCTCCAAGATTGGACTTACTAAGTAGGATAAGTTTTAGATCTATCTTAATCTGTTGTATATAACTAGAATTACTTTGAAATAAAATGTATCCTAAACTTACCCAATTTTTTTTGAGATAGCCATGAAGAGAAGAAAGAAAAATAAATATCTTATAATTATTTCAAAAGGAAAAATTACAGTTGGAATGGAAGATGGTAAACATAAGTCAAGGTTATTCATGTGAGGTAGATGATGCTATGGAAGAGAGGGTAGGAACTGCTCAGGATAAGAGATAATGTATTTTTGCATATGTGTTGTTACAAACAAGATTGTATGTGATGATAGATATAAAATTAAAAAGTTAGTTTCCATAGAAGGAAAACACTTTGGATAAATTGATGTATTTGAAAAAAAGTGTTGTTTTAAGTGGATCTAAAGAGAAAACAATGGATATGCATTTTATTTTTTAGTAATATGAAACCAAAACTCAAGGGTTAAAGTGTATCTAACTTTCCTAGGAGATCTTTATCATGAAAAAATTAAGGTTATTTAAAATATGCATGGATCTATGTGAGAGGATTTTAAGGACAAATATAATATTAATGTTTATTAGGGTTATGAATATATTTTCACTTTAGAAAATGATCACACAAAATGGTAAGGGAGAGGATTTTTTATCTAAAATATATGAAGTAGAAGGAAGGCCTTGATGACTAAGTATAGCTAGATTCATAGTCATATTTGAATCTACATTCAAAACTCTCCCTTACTGAGTTTAACTATTTTAGAAATATTGACATTCATAAGGATTTAATTTTTGGGGAATGTGAGGATCTTGCCTCTAAATCACCTTTGGGGAAATTTCTGAGTAGGCACTAGAAAAGAAAGCTAAAAAATTGGATAGAAAATATTTAGAAGGGTTTTCAAGTATATCAATTATATTGTAAAATACTAGTTATTTTTTTAAATTACATATAAAATAAGAAAAATTTAGTATTTTATAACATCACAATTGAATGTTTAATTAGAATCTTTTGGATCTCTACCCTTGGTAGTAATTTTTTTCAAGGACAATGTTAAACCCACCCTTAATGAGATTTGAGTTAGATTATCTTTTTTACCTTTGGAATAATAGAATGTGGAGGTATGTAAGTTAATATGATATGTTTTAGGTAATTTTTGTGAGGTTGATTTAAGATCTCTAGGTAATGGTGTTGATTTTTATAGGATTAATGTTCAATTATGTCACTCTTCAAAAGGAACTAAATTTATCATCTTTGAGGTTGGTGGAAAGGAGATACTTTAGATGGTGGAATTTGAGGATCAGGGTAAGAATGTTATAGGTTTTTTAGGTTGGGTCATACAATTACATCATGTACTAAGTTTTAAGAGGGACATCAGGGTCCTATAATTTTTATGGATGGAATTATAAATCATAAGTCTCTAAATAAGAAGAATGGATTCATGAAGCCAATAAAAAATAAATTGTGGATAAGGAAAATGGAGTTGATTTCCTCTTTTATTCATAATGTAAAATATGATTGTTTTATTTCTTTGGGAGGATTAAATGTTCCATCATCCTATGGTGACGTGTTTTTACAAAAAAGATATTTTGGGTATAATAAAGGGGAATATTTATTAGTTTAAAGATATGGTTTTTGTCCAAATATATAAGTGTAAGTGTACCCCTAAACAAAATTTTTAGAGAAAGATAAGTTTATAAGTTTAGTAATCATGACACTATAGATATAGATCTAGATTTTATAAAATAAGTGATTCCAAACACTGAGGTTTTTTTAAACAAGTAGAAGGATTAAGTAATTAATTTGGGAAGAAACATCAATAATTAATGGAATAAGAAATATTCTTATTTTCAAATCCATATATGCCTAAGTCTACAAAAGGATTTGATATTGATTTTTATAAGGCAAGTATAGTGGTTGATTTGGTTTGTATAATTTCTCAATCAAAGGTTGTTTCTCCACATCTTCCCCCATAAAAATTTAGCTAAAATATAAGGGGAAAAAAATATTATTGCAAAATATTTTGTAGGATTGATTGGAGGTTTTAAAAATTGGATTTGAAGGAATTTGGTAGAAATGTTTTCTACCACTAGGAGTAAATTCCTCCCTTGATACTTGTTAATTTATTTGGGGTGTTTACCCCAATTGACTATCCTTGAGAATATTTTTAGATGTTAGAAGTTGTTTAGTTTTTTATAATGTTTTATAGGTTCATGAACACTTGTGGAAGATTTATTTCTATTATTAATTTTTGGAGAAGAGAATGGTGTATGTCATATTTGAATAAATAAATTCAAAATATATTGATAAATATAAGTGCTTATTTCTGAGTCAAAATTATGTTTTTATTTTAAAAAATGAAGGATATTGTGCATACTTAGAATTTTAAGGATCTTATATGGGAATTCATGTCATAATGTGGGAGGATTATTTTTGATGAGATGTAAAAGGGAAATTATGGAAATTATAGTGGTTGTATATTGTAATGTGATCCATTGTAATGATTATAAACATCCTTTCATTTTTTAATTCCTCATAGCTCTCAACGTATATTTAAAACAACCTAATTTTAGAATTGATATTTCACTTAATTTTTATTAATTCACGATGTGATAAGTCTTATATTGTGAACTTACATCTCTAAATACTTTGTTTGGTTGATTATATTCAAATTTTGATAATTGAGTTTTTTTTATCATCTGTTATAGATTTGAAAGGAGATATTTTTTTTTTCAAAGGGTGTTTGTGGATTTCATTTTCATACAATTATTTGTGTGGGTTGGGAGGAAGAAATAGGAGTGATCCTAAATCACATTCCTCACTTAGATGAAATCAATATTTATATCAAATATTTAGACAAGATGAATGGACATGTTTTTTTGAGAAATTTTATGGGTATAATGATTTTATTTACTTTCAAGTTTGCTCATACATTTAAGGATAGAGTGGGTGCTATCAGGGATATTAAAATTTATGTGGATGAATAGGTCCATTTAGGAGTTATGGATCCACTTATAATAAGTTAATTATGGTTTTTGGTTAAGGCAAGACACAGTCAATACATAAACTTTTTTCTTCAACCAAGGTAAAATTTGAAAGATACAAGGGAATTCTATAAAATTATCTACATTAAATTTGGATGGGAATAAATAAATTTACACAATAATAATTGATATTTAATGGAAGGTAATATTTGATATTTTTAATCATTTCATAATAATATCCCCATTTATGCCATCATATTCATTTGAAGGTGCCTTATTTTAAGTTGATATTATTGGATAAGATTGTTGGAAGTTTTGAAGTATGTACGGAGTTAAAATAATCTTTGATTTAATATAAAATTAATTATGTGTGTGTGTGTGTGACCGCACGTGCGTGCGCGCACACACACACACACACACACACACACACACACACACACACACACACACACACACACACACACACACACACACACACACACACACACACACACACACACATCCACCAATATATCTAAAAACTACTAGATATTAATTTAGTTGTGTTATAATTATGATTGTTGACACAAATTGAACTAAATAACTTAAAATTAGATACATATGCTTGCTCTTTTTTTTGTGAATAACTAAAATAAATATTATAAATAAAAATATGAAAATATATTTTCAAATAATAATTATGGCACCACACTTTCATGCAATATTTTATAAATAAGTAAGGTTAAAATTAGCTAATTACAAGTAACTTGCATGACAAGTTAATGCTAAATTAAGACCTTACTTAACAACTAAGTTAAATAAAATTAAAATCCTAAAAAATAAACTCTAATATAACTAAAATATGACACAATGATAAGATATAAGGTTAACATGAAAGATGCCTTTCTCAACAAGTAATTACAAACATGATTACTAGACAAGCTAGGTACCCCAGATCCGTATAAAGTAATAAATTAACTAAAATAATATCAAATTTAGTTAAATCAAATCTAAAAAATTTTCCCCACCTCTTTGGTATGAATGGATAAATATTTGAGCTTAATTAAGTATACATTAAGTGAATGAGACTCTAACTGGAACTTCTAGCTATGTTTTAGGAAGTTCTTTAAAAGTGTTCAAAATTGACCATACAATAAATCTAGTTACACAACTAAATTAAATAACCTTAATGAAATAATTAAACACAAAATAAAATAAAATTAACATTTATAATAAATTTACCATTTTTTTATCATACTCAACATCTACAACATAAATCTAAATAGATAATCTTAAAGCTTTGGTCTATCATGGGTTGATAGAAATCTTACTTTTAGATGCACTTGTGAAAATCTACAAAGATATATATTGGGATGATTTATTTCAATACTCAATGGTTCCATACATTATAAATATCAATATTAATTTTCTTGACAAATATATTGGAAATATAAAAGGTGAAGAGTGTTCGGTTGAAGAGGGGTTGCAAAAGGATTATTTAGGGTTTTTAGTTAAGAATAAGGGGAAATTAATTTTTAGGGTAGAGGAAAAAGAGTAAGGATGAATTTTTTTATACATTAATAAGGGATATTTGTTGAAAAAATATGAGATATTTCATAAAGCTTCAATTTATTATTCTCCTTTAACATTGAAATATGCTATTTAGGCTATTTAATCTAAAAAGGAGGATATTTTGGCCTTAAAATTTTTTGATTGAAGGTGGGTTTTCAATTATTTAGAATACATGTAATTTGAAGGGGTATTGATAGTAGTGAATACAAAATTGAAAGTGTTATAGTATACAAGCTTAAATTAAATAATTAAAGGATGATCTTTGGAAGGTTAGAGAGGAGGTTGATGCTAAAGATAAGGTGATTGTTGATTTAAAGACTTCTCTTAGTCCAATTGGTATTTTTTCCACAAATATATTTGCATGTAGGCCACTAATTTATGCATTGTTGTGAATGAGATATTATTAAAATATAGGTTCTTGAGGGTAGTTTCTATTATATCACCTTATATAACATTTCATAATAAATTTTGTGAGGATTTTTAGATAGTCCATGGATACTACTAATAATATTATTTGGGACATTAATGTTAGATATTTTATCTCTTATATTTATAATGATAATATTTGTGAAAAGGAAAGACAAGTTTATTCCAAACTTGAGAATGGTTGTCCTCTCATGATCAGGAAGAAAACCCTTGGTGGCATGATGTTATATTTTTAAATATGAATATGCAAAACAATACCTTCATTTATTCTACACTAAGTGATATAATGGAAGTTTTGGAGGAATTTTTTGGGTATGGAAATGATTTATTACTTAGGGTTTACAAGAGTTGTTGTGAGAGGTGGGATTATTTACAACTATGTTGAGATGAGAAACCCTTCCTTTCCATTCAAATTTTTTTTATGTATATACTAGGATGATTTATATTATCACTTTTTTTTGGAAGTAGGGGAGGAATATGTTGGATTGAAATTATTGTCACCGCTTCTTTGGTATCTAACTACGGATTGGAATAAATTTTATCTCATGAATGAGGAACTTGAATCTCAAATATGAAACTCGATAGATTTGGTTAAAGGATTCCTTTCTCCATCAGATAATATCAACATTTATCATATTAATTTTATATATTTCTATGAGGAGTTGATTAAAATCATTTTTGTAAAATTACACCAAAACTTAGAGATGGCTGATGTGTGGAATGGTTATATATGAATTTTTGTATGCTATGATATAGATATTCTGAAATTAAAAAGTTATTTTCTAGATTGGTATCTTCTTTACATAATTTTATGTTTGATATCATGTTTTGATATGAAATAACATTTTTAGTAGCTTTTATAGAAACTTATATATCTTTTAGAGCTTTGTCATATAAGTTTTTGGGTTCCAATTAATCATTCTTCTTCCAATCATGTTCATTTTTAGGGTCTTATTAATATTTAATATGGAAGATATATAAAATATATCACTCCATTATTATATGGGGCACTTTTTTGTTTTTTATGGAATATTTGGTTTTTTGCTAAAAAAGACTATTTAGTTTTGTTGCTATCGAAGTGGCTAGGCTTTATCTATAGAATAAAGTATTTTATATGGGTATTTTCTAAAAAAAAATTAATAACTCTCATTCAAGAAATTGATTGTATTTTAATTTTGATAAATGTTAAAAATTTTAAGTTTTATTTGTAAGCTTTTAATAAGATTTGGTTTTTATATGGTTGTTGCCCTTGAGGTAACTTTGATAATATTGGTTTTACTAATTTGGTAGACTGGATCTTATTTTAACATCTCTTTTTAATTAATGAAAGGGACGAGGATCCTAAAAAAATATTTTATTGATGAAAAAAACCTTAGGAAGTAAGTATTATTTCTCAAAATAAACACTATCTTTACTTCACCATAATGTATTGATAATAGATGCAAAATAAATAGGTTCCTCATTATTTGATAAGTTTGTATCACATAATATCACATGAATAATAACATTATAAATAGTTTATTTTTGAATAAATTATAATATATATATATATATATATATATATAGGATTGAGTATTCTTAAGCTATTATATGACATCATAATCTATATTTTCATTTCCTGACACCTTATGTGGTGGAGTAAGATTATGAGGGATATTTTGACTACATTTTCTTTATTCTTTAGGATGGTGTACCATGAGTTTATATTTTTTTATAGAATATAAAAATATATATAATATCATCCTATGGTGAATAATAATTGAGGAATGGTGTATATCACTACCTTGAGGTCTAGGAGGAGTAGGGATGAAAGAAGTCATATATTCCCTTTTTTGTTGAGTAGTAACATCAACTATCTTGGATTTGACATTCATGAAATATGTGTTACTGTGGAGAGATAATAATTCATCATAATTAATATAATAATTAATTTTTAACTATATATATCTAACCCATTTCAATGTATGATATAAGAATATATCACATAATTCATGAAAGAAAAATGCAACTAGGAGAAGCATAGCTTGTGTCACAAAATATAAATAATTAGGATCCATTGTATCAATTCTAGGGTTTTATTTATGTGAATAATGTAAAATAAAAAATTAAATATGAAATTAAAACCAAAAAATTAAATATGAAATTAAAACCATAAGGAATGATAAATACAAAAAACTAATAAATTATAAAACCCTAAGATAGAAGAGACATAAGGTTTTACCATGCTCGTGTCAATGATCAGGTTCACTAGAATGTTTTACTTATTTGTGATTAATATTACATTTACTATATTTGGAATTAAAAAAAAGATGTAGGAGAGATAAACTTAGCTTATTTTTTATTTTTTTAACTCATTTTTTTTGTCACTATCCTTGAAATGACTTTTTATTTACTCTATAACCATTTAGATCAAGAAACATGAGTTTAAACTATTTGTGGACATTGATGGAAAAACTTATATGCTTAAAACAACCAATACCATATAGGCTATACTATTACTATCTTATTTCACTATATAATTTTATGACACCTTATAACACTCTGCTTTCACCTATAGATAAATCATGTGTTCATGTTCTCCTTCAGTCATGTGTGTCGATCCTTTTTTTCCTTCCCTATCCTTTTAAATTCTAATTACAATTTTTACACAAGATGACCATTGAAAAAAGGGTTGATAAGTTTTTATGGACATCCCCAACTACTCATTTATAAGTTATTAATTGTTTCCTACATTCCAATAATCCAAATAGGTCTCAAACCACATGTAGGTCTCCCTTCTATATATTTGTGTGCATCATCATGATCAATCTACAATATAATGTAGTGATTAGCTTTTGACACTTGGCACCATTCAACTTTAACCTATGTTTTTATTCTAAATTATCTCTAGGGCTATTATTTTTAGAGATATTTAGGTTTGTATTCCTTTTTTATAATGTCTTAAAATTAGGCTAATTGATTTCTCAATTTTGCTAGGACTTGTACATGTGGGTATAACCTTATGATTTATTTATATTTATAGATAAATATTTGATATTTCCCACTATGATTTAACCATGAAAAATAACTAGGCCAACATAATGGAGAATTTTAAATTTTAAAAATAATCATTAAGTGTTCCTATACACTATTTTTAGAGGAGACACATGGAAAAAATACAACTGACTAACTATTACCAATATTTCTTAGGAATTAAAATCAATGATCTAAGATATAGAGATATTATGTTTAAGATTATGGAAGGTTCTTAGATATACCAGGGTGATCTAAAATATTTGTAGCTTGTAAATTGGTTTGACCAAGAAAATAGGTGGGTAGAGGATAGTGGAAAGTGTGCACAAGAGTCAAATTATGTATGCAAAATTAAGTATGTCAAAGTGCAACAAATTTGATATTTACCAAAGTGTCTAATACCAAACTTAAGAGTCTAAAATTAGCCAAATTTTGAAAATATAAATGATAATGGTTATGGCTCATGACTAATGATAATAAATATATGGTCTCATAAATCTAAAAGAGAAAAACTTGTATGGGTACATTTTTTTCTAGAATGGGTCGATACAACCTTGGGTTAGTCTAGGAGATAAGTTAGGATCTATTTTTGAGGAGGGATGGCTAATGGAAAATATGTAATCGATATGTGAGAATGGATACCTTTTGGATAATTAGTGAGATTATTTTATTCTTTATGGACCACATATAAACTTATGAAGGGTTGAGGCCATGAAAAAAATGGTTAAAATGTAAAAAAAAATCCAAACAAGTTAATTAGGGAATTAAACATGGGAATAATATTTTTGTGCCAAATTTGAGTATCTACATAATTCCCCCAATTTGATGTGTATATGTGAGTGAAATTAATGTGAGTGACAAATTATAAAATTCAATTATCTAAAATAAATACCTTCAATTACCTATGGAAGATAGAAGGGTTTTGACCTTGCTCTTGATAAGTTTCCATCCACACTTGATTATTTGATATACTTGAAACAAGTGAAAATTATTTTAGGTCATTAAATTTATCAAGATATACATGCTTCTTTTTTTGAAAAAAAACAATTTTAATATTTTAAATTATCTCTCAAAATTGAAATAAATCATGGGAAATAATACACTTGTTTGGTATTTTCCCCAAATTCTACCACAATTATTATATATATAGAATTTCAATACAATTTGAAAACATAGCCCAACACATTTTCATGGGAATTGATAGTGCATGGTGCATAAATCCTAAAATTTCAAAACATGATTGAAACATAGCCAATACTATCTTTTGAGAGTCCCCAAAACACAATCCACATACTTATTGAGCAATTAAGTAGATAATTTTCTCTCATATTTGATCATTTCATTTCATTTTTAACTTGAAAATGCATTTATATATTCCCCTTTTAAGGTAAGGGATGTATAACTAATTGTTGTAATCACTCATCTCAAAATGCACATGTTAAATTCACCATATCTTAGGGAAAAATAATTATCACATGTTATTATCCAAAACATATGTAATTGAAATTTTACCATCACATGCTAGAAAACTAAGTTATCCAAAACATGTTATCTCCACATATGGAAATTGATTTAGATTTTTATAGTTATCATATCATTTTAATCTTGAATTAAAATATATTCATGACATAATATATCATGTAAAAGTACAAATTAAAAATTAGAGTAGCTAATATATCCCTTGTAACAAAAATGCCACTCGATGGGCTAAATAAAAAATGAGAAAAAAATCAAGAAATATGCCCCCATGTATTTTTATAGTGACCCATTATGTCTGATTGGTTGCACCTAAAAAATAGTTAGAACCTGGGAACTCTTGATAGCATGAGAATAATATTACAATAATTCCTCTAGATCTAGCTATTTGTATTCCCTATTATAATACTAATCTTCCTAAACTAAATATTGAAATTAAAACTTACATGAGATACTTGAAAATAAAAATGGTGATACACTAGAATAAGAAATTAGCTTATTTTCTATCTATGTAAACATAGATAAATCACTATACAAGAATTGAAATAAACATAACATAAAAAAATTAAGTGCAAGGAAAAATATACAACCTGTATATGATCATGGAGTTTTATTATAATAAAAAAAACAATGGAGCATAAAAATAAGATCCATAAAATCATTTATCAATTATAGAAAGTATACATAGTTGTATTATAATTTAATAAGAGGATATAAAATATTCTTTACATAGAAAAAATATAGATGCACATATTTAAATTCTAGGAATTGAGTCGACTTAGCTAGTCCAATAAATTAATGGTTTGATCAAATTAACAAATTACGCATAAAAAAGTTGAGGAAGAATAAATAAAAGATTATCTACCCATTTCCATAAGTAGAGAATTATTTGAAGAATATTTGATCTTTCTCATACTTTTCTTATAAATATTTTATAACTAACACAATGGATCACTAACTAAATATATTTGTAACATTATCCCCCTTAGTGTGAACGTGGGGAAAAACACTTTTTCAATAAATATAGTGTGCTGCCATAAATTTTTCTCATGAACTTGACTTACTCATGATGAATTAGACTATAGATGGATTTTAAGGATATACATGACAACCATCCAAGTATTAACATGAATCCACACATATGTTTGTACTCCACTTCTAACATAGATGGATTTTATTATTGAATCAATATTCATCTAGGTATGAACACACTTTTGTTCATCCTCCACATATGTTTAACTCATGTACTAATGGTTTTGGATAACCAACAACCCTATTCAAGTACCATGATTGATACAATATTATGATTTGTATTTTCACTATATGTTTACACCATGAGATGAAATACATTATTTTTCACACCACACAAAATAAAATGAAAATAAATAAATATTTGAGGATTATGTCCTCCTTGTCTTCATTTGTAGCCTTTATCGATAATCACTACCACTTAATCATAAAAATAACTAATTATAAGTATTTTATCACTAACATAATGGAACTCTAACTAAATATATTCATAAAATTCTCCCCCTTAGTGTGAACACAGGTAAACACACCATACTCAACAACTACAGTGTGCCACCACATAGATTGCTCATGAACTTGACTTACTCATGATGCATTAAAATATAGATGGGTTTAAGGATGGACATGACAACCATCCAAGTATGAACATGAACCCACACATTTGTTCATCCTCCACATCTAAAATAGATGGATTTAATGTATTTAATCATTATTCATCCAAGTATGAACACCCTCTTATTCATCCTTGGCATATGTGTAACTCACATATTGATGGTTTTGGATAACCAACAACCTTGGTTATCACATATGGAAAAAAATTAACTGGCCAACTATCATCAACACTTAGGATTTAAAATCAGTTATCTAAGATATGAGATATTATTTTTAAGATTATTAAATGTTCTTGAATATACTAGGCTGATCCTAAATATGTGTATCTTGTAAATTGGTTTTACCAAGACAATAGGTGGGTAGAATAGAGTGGAAAGTGTGCACAAGATTCAAATGTGTATGCATAAATTATGTCAAAGTGCACCAAATTTTATGTTTACAAAGTGTCTAATACCAAATTTATTAGTCTATAATTGGAAAAAATTTAAAAATATAAATGAGAATGGTTAAGGCTCATGACCAATGATAATAAATATATGGGCTCACAAATCTAAAATATAAAAACTTGTATGGGTACATTTTTGTTTTTAGTATGGGCCGATACAACTATGGGTTAGTCTAGGAGATAAGTTAGTATCTATTTTTGAGGTAAGGTTAGATAATGGAAAAGATGTAATCCATATGTGAGAATGGATACCTTTTGGATAAGTTTTGAGATTATTTTATTCTTTATAGACCAAAAATATACTTATGTGGGTTTGAGGCCTTGCAAAAAGGGTTAAAATGTAAACGTTTTCTAAATAAGTTGAATAGGGAATTAAACATTGGAATAATATTTTTGTGCCAAATTTGAGTGTCTATATAATTATCCCACTTTTATGTGAATATGTGAGTGAAATACATAAAAGTGTCAAATTATAAAATTCAATTATCTAAAGCAAACACCTTCACTTACATATGGAAGAATGAAGGGTTTTGACCTTGCTCTTTATAAGTTTCCATCCACATTTGATTAGTTGATTTACTTGAAACAAGTACCAATTATTTTAGGTTACTAAATTTCTCATGATATACATGATTTTTTTTTGAAATTTTTGCATTTTAAACTTTTAAATTAGCTCTCAAAATTGAAATAAATCATGGGAAATAATACCCCTGTTTGGTATTTTCCCCAAATTCCACCATAATAATTATATCTATAGAATTTCAATATGCATTAAAAAAATAGCCCAACCCATTTTAATGGGAATCAATAATGCATGATACATTAATCCTATACTTTTAAAATGTGCTTGAAACATATCCAAGACTCTCTTTTGGGAGTCACCAAAACCCAATCCACATGCTTCTTGATCAATAAAGTAGATAATTTTATCTCATATTTGATCATTTCATTCCATTTTTAACTTAAAAATACATTTATATGTGCCCCACTTTTGAGGCGCAGGATGTATAACTTGATACTATAATCACTCATCTCAAAATACATGTTAAAATCACCATTTATTAGGAAAACAAATTAGTCATCACATGTTATTATCTCCACATATGGAAATCGATTTGGATTTTTACAATTATGATATCATTTGAATTTTGAATTAACATCTAGTCATGACATAATATATCATGTAAATATCCAATTTGAAAATTGAATTATCTAATATATCCCATGTGAAAAAAATGCACCTAGATGGGCCAAATAAAAAATGAGAACGTAATCAAGAAATATGCCCCCATATAGTTTTATAATGATCCATTATGTCTAATTGGTTACACCTAAACAATATTCAAAATCTGGGAAATATTTATAGCATGATACTATTATTAAAATAATTCCTCTATATCTATCTTGTTTTATTCCTTATTATAATGCTAATCTACCTATTATCACTTAGGAGTGCACCCTTGTGAGAATGTGTACTTGTTCTCACTCTTTTTGACATAATAAAAACTCTCAAAGATGTGGGTGGCCTTATATTAGAGATAATATAAACATTAAGTGATTTTTACCTTGGTAAACTCACCTAATTCACTCTAAAATATCTAATTTAGTGATTTCTTGACTAGGAAAAGGGTAAAGGGATAAATACTCAAACTGAAATTGAAAATAAAAATTTGAAAATTGGGGGAAATGCACCAATGTTATATCCAATTATTATTATAATTTACATAATTTATAATATAAATAACTTTCACACATTCACTTCATCATCATATATATTACTCTTACATCGGTATTTCATATTTCATATAAAGGTCTTGATAAATATTCACACTAGCATGGAAGGAATGAACACTGGTTGAATCCACTTCCAAATTAGGTATAAATCAAACTTAGACACTTTATATGACCTAAAATAATTCTTATATTCTTCATAAATGTGAAAAATATATACATAAACATATTAAAATCAATCATTCACTAAGTTGCATCAGTTGACATGAGGCACACACCTCATAAGTAGCTTGAAAATGATGGAAAATCAACTTCTTATCGCTTAAAAGGTGATGTAGTAAAAACATTTGGTAGGTTTTATAAATTTAAAAAATCATAATCATCCCCTCTTTCAAAAAAATAACACACATATAAAAAATGGAGTTAGGAGAGAGGAGATAAAGCATCCCCAAACTAGGGATGATTCATCCTGCCTAGTCATCTTTTTCTTTTTTTTCCTTTCTCAACCACTTTTATATTATCTAAATTACATGTTTATGATTTAAAACTACTATATATTACATTATATATTTTAATTTATTTCTCTTTGAAAATGGATTATGAGGGAGCGGTAGGCCTGTTTGAATGCATTGAATAAGTCTTAGGCCCTCATTCATGACCTATCTTGAAGGGAATTGGTCTCCTTGCATGGATTGATGGTCTTAATTAATTTAAGAGATGTTTTTAATATTAATATAATCCTTTTTAATATCTCATTAAACCTCCTTGAGACTCTAAATATTTGTATTTATTGTCTTTAACTATCCTCCTTGTCTCTTGGAGTTTGACCCACCTATGCATTTATATTCTTACTTACATGTTTATCTCTCTCAACTTCCTCAAATAGATCCAAGGTAGCATATAAGTGATTTGTTTGCATGTTTTTATTTATGAATAATTATCCTTAACTAATATAGTCCTTAAAATCTTTGTCAAGTCTTCAACTAACCCATCCATTCTTACATGATGTCTGTCCATCTTGATATGACTATTTGAAGGCTTCTTTATGTTGATTTTACTTTTTCCTCATGTCCTTAGGATAGGGGAGAGATAAAATATCATATTTATGTTTTATAATACTAATTACACCCTTGAATACTTTTTTAAAATAAAATTTTTACTTTTTATTTATCTCCAAATGGCAAAGAACACAAGTGATTGACTTGGCAAGGTTTGTCGAAGATTTTTATGCATTGATGGAGCTTATTGATAGGTTTAAACTCTTATTCCTAAAACTTGGCATAGGGAATGGATTAATGTAATATTTTTTAATTTACACATTAAATTTACATAATTATATTTAATTTTATTATGAACAATATTAACTCATTATACTGATCTTTCTTGGATATGTTCATCTTCTCCATCTTGACTAGCTTGCCAAATGCACAATGATAACCTATAGCTTGATGAAATTGTATTAATTTAATATATTATGGGTAAAATTATTATTTTAAAATTATAAAAATTGTGTCATATAACTTCAAACAAATTTTCATATCCAAACTCCACATACAACTTCCAAAAATGCCCTTCGTACTTTATAGGCTTTAACAAACCCTGGTTTGGATTTGGGGGTCTAAAATGAGTTATGGGTCTCACTATACACTCCCCTTAGGCTAATTTTATATGTATAACTTTTTTAATACCTTTATAATTTTTAAAATATTTAAAATAATTCACCAAAATCTAAAACAAAAATTCTTTAAAAAGTGTCTGCTTATTGCATGTAAGGTTGTCTGGAGATGTTTTTCAATGATATGAGCCTATTTTGTATTATTTTTCATTTCATAATAATTTATTAAGACCTTAAAAATAATTATAAACCATATAATATCATTATATTCCCTTAAAAAGGTTTTAAACTCTCATTTCACACTCCATGCATAAGCAAATTAGTCAAGAACCCTGATTTCCTTCATAGTGTAAACCTGTGTTTTGTCATTTTATATCTCATAAATGGATTTAAGGATATTAAAAAATATTTAAACATTAAATTAAATTTAAAAAAACCTCCATGTTAATTTTTATGATATTTCATATCGTAAAACTCAAGATATGCACTTTTTAGTGCTTTCTAACATGCATTTTCTCATTTTTGCATGACTGTAGGTCTATGTTTTTATATTTTATTGAGTTTTATGATGACTAAATACCTATTTTGTTTTTAATTTTAACTTATATTATCATATATAACCATTAAAACAATTTTATACCCTAAATCAATCACTTAAACCTCTTAAAAAGCCCCCTTTCTGACTATCTCCCTTGCATTCTTAAAACCTTGTAACCTATACCTACACCTTTCACCATAATTTGCATTGAAAATTTTATTTATAAACGTATATTATGGTTTTTTATGCCCAAAATATATTTAAAAAAATTCCATTTACATCAAAGAGATCAAAAATGCAATCATATTAATTGAAACTAAGTTATTTAGGTTTTAGAAGGGTTTTAGAGAACTTTTCCTTTTAGTGATGGTTCATAAAGTTAATCCCTTGTAAAGTATAAATAATGTATGTAATATTGAGGTAATATTTTCCATACCTTCCCATAATATAATTTTATCCATCTCTTTTTCTCCTTCATGAACCAAACATTTGAAAATAGGCCTTACTAGCTTGTAAAGAGCTTAATGGAGAAATTGTGGAAAATTCTACCATTTTTGGACCTGTGAGTTATTCCTGGGCATAGTTTTGGATTGATTAAGGTTTTATTATGTTTTTAATATATTAATTAATTCTAAATCCATTAATTTAGTCTTCCAAAATACCTACACATAAGCAACTAAATGTGTCAAGATGCCTTTTTGCATTTTGAACCTCATTTACACTTGTTCCATGCTTTGAAGATGTTTGAGAGCAATAAAAATGAGAAAAAAACATGGGAATATTAAAATTATATTTAATTTACTTATTATAAAATTTAATTTATCTCCTATCATGTTAAATGACTTAAAATGACCTTTAAGATAATGAACTTGACTCATTTGATAAGACATTACCAAATGTTTTGATAGACTATGCAAGAAACAAGTTAGACTTACTTTACCCTAACTTTATCAAAGTTATATTAATTTATAAAAAACATGTTATAGACCACTAACCAAAACTAAATTAACTCAAATTAGTTTTTCACATACCTTTGACCAAAAGTGGTAAAATTTTATAACATTCTTGGTGACCTCTTGGGGATGTTTACTTGATAAACACTCAAGACTATTAGCCTTGGTAGTACATTAGGATATGGAGTCATGAAAATAATCACCAAATATTATCTCAACATGATGAATCCTATTGCACATTTTTATTCAAATATGAAACTAAAAATTACTTCTGTAATAAATAACAACACTTGTGTAGAAGTACTTAGGGAATTGAAAACTAATGCAACTACCAACTAAAAATGTGAAAGATAGAACTTTGAAGAAATTGAAAATATAAAACTAATATGTCAAATGAATAACCTATCTTCAAAAACAAGTCTTAATATGAATCCCATTAAATAGGATTTGGATCACTTCACCATCCATCTTGACTATTTGTAAGGCATTATGAGGCTTGCAATTGGAAATCATGTAAGAACCTTATATCCTGAGAGGTCTCATAAGTTTAAGAGGAATTAGACATATCATATCCCTAAGATACCAAGCTAATGAGGGAGCACCATAGGCTCGTGCTATCCTCATAACATCAAAATTATAATAAACCTAATATACCTAGCCAATAAGGAAGTGTCATGTGCCTACTGCTAGTCCAAAAGTTTCTATCTTATTAGATCCTTAAGAAACCCAATAAATGAATAAGTTCCATGTGCCTCCTACCACTCCTACAATGTTATAACTATTAGATCCATGATATCCCCAACCAATAAGTAATCACCACATTCTTCCTATTAGTCTTGTGACATCAAACCTATCAGATCCCTATAAATCTAAGCTAATGAGGAATATCTATGTGCTTTTTTCCATCCCCATAATGTTAGAAGTGTCAGAGCCTTAAGATGCCTCAAAGGTGTTAGATACATCAGACATATTAGATCCCCAAGAGACCCAAATAAATTTAATAACACTACATGTACTTCCATACACTTGGGTGGTAGATAGTCCTAGAATACCCTTGGAAGGTCAAAATAGATTAAGAGTCATCACTATCAATATAATTATATAAATACATGTGTTTATAGTGCATCTAAGTGGCCAACTCAAGTAGGTTGAGTTGTTAAGACACAAGGCTCATCACTACATCTAGTCAACACAATAGTCATCAAGCCCACCAATCTTAGAGTGAGACCCATAATCATTTATATCATCATGAGGGATAAATAAGTGTTTTGTACTTTTAAAATATACCTTTGACTAGTAAGGTAACTCTATGGTATAGAGGACCAAGAAGGATCTCTTCTCCCTCACTAAATTGAGGAATACAAGTGGATAAGAGAGGGTAGAAAAGGACCCAACCTTAGTGCTCTAGGACATTAATGAGATCTCTAAGAAGATAATGGAATATATTTAGGAACAATGTAGGAATATATATTCCTAGGTTAGAAGCACGTTCCCCATAAGAATGGTTGGCAAGGTGAAAACAACACTTACAAAATTATTTTCATCCCTTGAGGAAGTGAGTGGAGTTCTCTATGAGAGTAAATAACTTCTCTAAAGATATAAAAATTACTTTTTTGGGATCATTCACATGGATATAAACTTCAAGAAGATATATTATGTCACTCATAAGGGTATGTTCCTAGAGTTAAAATTGATGCCCCTCATAGACATGAACTTGTATCAAACTTTCATGAAGGCATGAGGACATTCATTGAGGATTAGTTACATAATGCTCAAGCCACCATCAATCCCTAGGATAATAGTAAGGACAAAATAAAGGAAATTAAAATCACTATTCATTTTCACTTGGATGGAAATTTGCTTGGAAAAATGAGTTTAGAATCCACTTGGCACATTCTTACAAGGATATGAATATAAAGGTGGAAAAATCCAAAAATGTTATATCCAAATCTATCTTTGAGCTCACCACCCAATATAAAACAAGCATCAACCATGTTAACAAAGTGAAATTATTATTAGAGGATCTTATCAAGGTGTATAGTAAGCTATTGAATCAAGTAGAAATGTTCTCCTAGGAAGCACCTATAAACCTATAAAAATATGACTATGAGGCTAGTTTGGTGGACCAATAATTAACATCTTAGTAGGGTTATTAGAGGTAATTAGGATTTTGTCCATCACTAGGCTAGATATAAATATCTTGGTGGCCTTTATTTAGAATGTGTTATCAGACTCTAGGCATCTTTTCTCTCCTTTTTATCTTTTCTAGGACTATATTTTGAATCATTGGGTTGAAATAACTATTTAGGGCATGATGTCTATGAGTAAGATCTCATGATACTAGGAGGTGAGTCACATCTCTCTTCTATATTTGTTGTTGTGAAGCTCTTTTTTAATAGTTGACACTTTTATAATTAAACACTCAAGAGTTTAATATAATTTATAATCTTTCTAATTATAAGGGCTTTCATTTTCATGAATGTCTTCCAATTTTTTTGATTCACTGAATATATTAGTTTTTAAAAATTGAACCATGTTTTCTTTTAGGTATATGCATTTATTAGAAGAGTTTTGATCTATTCTCATCCGTTCTTTAAATTCATTCACTTTATTTAAACTTTCATACATATATATATATATATATATATATGGGTGTTTAGAAATAATTCCCATAGGTGTTTATTTATAAGAGGATTTTGTAATTAATAATTCACATTTCCCTTTGAATCCCTTCCCTATGTGGTTTAAGTTTAACCTTTTGTGAAACCTGGCATACATTGGTAAAATTATAGCCAAGAACATTCTCAATTCTCAAGCATTAATGTTATTTATTAAACCAAATATATTTTTTTTATACCTTAACCTCTTTCACTTTTGATTTTTATTTATTACCAAGTGATATTCCCCAAATTTTAAAAAATTATGAAGTGAAACAATGTAGATCTTAAAAATTAAATCTATTGAAATTAGTTTGGTTAGTTGTGAATAAATTATGCATCGGTGAAAAAATAAGAATTTAGTCTCTGGTGGTAGTGATGCATCTTTTGAATATCTATTCAAAGAATGATATTTAATGAATCCAAATACGTGTATATCATGCCCTATATTATCTTAGAAATAATCTTAAAACAAGAGGATGCAAGTCCCCCAACTATTCCCTAAGATCCATAAATGCACCTAACTCAATAGATGCATTTTAAATAATGATACCTTGGATCAAAAAAAATGATTATAGGAGGGAACTCATTCTAACTAACTCAAAAATACTTAAGATACATCCAACCATAGATTAACTTAGAGACTACTATGTGGATCACTAGATCTAGAACTAGTCTCAAATGGTAGATAATCTCACATTTTCAAATACATAAAAGAATTAGATTAGCTACAGGAAGACTAAAACCTTTGGTTACCCCAAATATATCATCCTCTTAGTCTACCCATAATAGAACCTTACCTTTGGTTTCCCTCATGGCATAGTTATTCAAGCCTTACACTAACATTCATAGGGTCATCCATGACCTATCCATAAACCTATAAATTTACCTCCCATATTTCACACCAAGTGTTGGGCATAGTATTGAATAATATGTGACCTCATACAAAACTAATTTCATGATTATGAATGTAAAACATGATGATGTTTCATGTATACTATTCCTATTTACCTTGATGGACATAAACTATGATTAGTTCCTAAACCTACCTAAAAATTCCATTACAAGTTATGGGTAATTTAGTAACATATTATTTTTCCAATTTGGCCAAGTAATTAAACCAAGTGTGTTATACCAATATTTATCCTAAATCAAGAGAGAGTCAAATTATTCCATTAATAATTTCAATTCAAGGTTTCATAATATGTTTAGATGAGTAATTTTATTATATATATTAGATGCCAAACTAGCTCTTGAAATGTATAAGAATGTTCTAGACCATTGGACACCATGTTCTTATGTAGAGGCCCACTAATGTTGGATTTACCCATAGATTATGTAAAGGCCATCAAAGTGGACATAAAATTTAATCCTTAAGGTTAGATGACATTGAAAATATCAAATTTATTTTTAAACCTACCTACCTTGAATCCTCTCTTTAACACCAACTAAAATATGCCTATGCCACAACATGTGTCCATGAAAAACCAACTTCCCTTGAGGTATGATAATCCTAACTATCATTTGGGATTATTTAACACAATCAATAATGAATTATCACCTCAATCTCATAATCAAGCACTAGTACATGCTATGAAAAATGTCCAAAGTGTACACAAATAATATACTAATAATGAGTTGTATGCTATACAATTCATAGCATAAAATATCAATATTAACTTATTGGGCCTACAAAGACAAGTTGGAAATGTTTGTGGTTAAAACTCAAAAAAAAAATTCACTAACTAGAGATAAAATCATCTTCATAACTACTATAATAACCAACTAGAGCCCTCACCCAATAATCTTCTTGAGATTAACATTTGTGAGTTGACCTTGCCAAACTAGTGTCATTTGCACAACATAACCAAACATGGGGAGATCAATTATATTGAATTATATAGTGAATTCAACATCTTCCAAAGAGAAATGAAAGAGTATGAGGTAATACAAAACCATCCCAATACCACTAATTGGGGTGATGCTCCTAATTCCTCAATATCCCTGAAGATAGATATGGTATTAGATACCCTAGAGTTTTATATCCAAGAGGATGATGAACCAAAAGAGGACACCGATGAGGTGCATAATTTCTAGCAGTTTTAATAGAGCAACTATGCTCTTAGGAATAAAACATAATAATAACATATTACCACATCCACTCCTCCTAAAAATGGCTTAACCCCTCTTAATCCTTGAGTAAAATTATCCTCCACCTCTAAAAGATAATATCCCCAAGCCTTACAAATATTTCCAACATGATTCTATAAAGACTGGGTATAACCTAGTAGAGGACATGAAGAAGATCAAAACAAACATTATATTGCATGATCTTTCCCATATCACTGAGCAAAGATATATCCTTATAAAGTCCCTAATAGACAATCCAACTCACTCTAAGCCTAAGCCTACATAAACTAATGTGATCAAACATAATAATAATGTTTAAATTACACCTTTCCTCTTTATAGTCTAGTTGGTTAGAAATAACCTACACAAGTACCTAGTTGACTTAGGAGCCTCAAAAAATTTCATCTATCAAAAATTAGGGTTAAAACCTATTGAATAAGACAAAATATTTGTTTAAATAGATAGGTCTAAGGCTAAAGTAGTGGGAGAGATCTTAAATGTGCATATGTAACTAGAAATTTAACCTAAAGTCTAGCATTTCATGGACATCTAAGTGGTGGAAATACTAAAAGCTTATGAGATGCTACTTAGTAAGGATTTTTCAAATACCCTTAATGGATATATGGATACAAACTTATCCCATATGTGGTTATATTGGATAGGTGTGGTGAATCAAATCCATGTTGATAGATAACCTAGGATGAAAGATATGATCACAAAGTATAATGTATTCAATAAAAAGGTAAACCTTGTATCCATTGACATAGGTGTTTACACTCTATCTAAAAAAATTACTAAAATCAAAACCAATGGTGATCTTATGTTTTTTGGGTCAATGGTCCGTATACTTTGATGGGGCCCATTCTAAGCAAGGTTATAGAGTCATAATTTTTCTATTTTATCCATAAGGAAAGTGACAATTGGATATAGGATATAGTTCCCTTATACCAACAACTTAGTGGAATATGAAGCCTTGATCTTAGGATTACAATTATCCTTGAAGCATAAATTCAAGTAAATAAAAGTGTTTTGGGAATCTGAAGGAGTAACCAACCAAGTTAGGAGAAATTTATAATTCAAGTTGTCTTATCTAAGGAAATATAATCATTGACCATGAGATTTTATATAAATGTTTAGTTCTTGTAATGTCATCCCCATTCATAAATAGGAAAACTAGGCCATTGGTTCACTTGTAACCTATGTCATAAATATAACACCCTTAGATGACTCAGGTCTACATAATTTTTCAATAGCACTGATCTAATTCCCATCAATCCTAAACAATGTAAAAAAATTTCAAATTTTTTAATATTACCACCACATATTAGATTTCCTTATAAATTCATAAGTCTTTGACACCTAGGTTATAGACGAGGCAAACATAAATAATCATGAGGATGAGTAATATGATCAAAATGGCATTATGAGCCTAAAATAAAATTGGTTTCCTAAAGGTATGATCTCCCTTAAAATAATTTTATACCTTTATAGGCTCTTATATATACCATAGAGATAAACATACCTATATTAATGGTTAAGGACTTTTAATCTAGGATAAATAGAACAACATCAATATGTTAATATTGGCCTAGATTTCAATCCTATTGATATTGGTTATCTAAAAATATTATTTACATGATAAAAATATGTTATTTATTTGGCTTATGGATACCTTAAATTATTTGACCTAAGTGTAATCACACATTCCATCCCATTGAATCCGAAATAAAGACTTTTCAAATAAAGGCAGTGACCTGTGAACCCAATTCTAAAGCCATTTATCCATAGGGAGCTTCATAAATACTCTTATATTCAATCATTTTCCAATTAAACCACTCTACATGGTTCACCAACCTAGTATGCATATGTAAAAGAGTGGAGAGATTCCACTATGTGTCAATTATATAAATCTAAATAGGGCCTATGATAAAGACAACTACCCTCTTCCCTCCCTAGATGAGGTAATCCAAATGGTGAGTAGATCTAAAATTATGTCCTTATTGGATGTATTATCAATATATAATTAGGTTTTTTTAAACCATGAGGATAGAATAAAGATTGTGTTTACAACCAAATGGGGCACCTTCACTTACAATTGAATGCCTTTCGACCTTATTAATATAGGATCCACTTTTTAGCAAGCCATGGACTTTACCTTTGAAGTTATGATTTTTAAATGCATAATTAATTATATGGATGACCTAAATGTTCTTTTAAAGTGTAGGTATGATCATATACATCATTTACAAAATATATTCAAAAGGTGATTAAGGTATGGCATCTCTCTCAACCCAAAAAAGAGCATCTTTGGCATCACAGAAGGTAAGATCCTTGGTAATGTCATCACTAAGGAGTGTATTTATATTGATCATATTAATGTTAATTTAACTTATAAAATACTTCTTCCTAACACTAAAATGGAATTAAAATATTTATTTGTAAATATTAACTTTGTACACAATTTCATATCTTATTTTTCTAAAATTATTAAGCTACTAAATGTGATGTTGAAGTAAGAAGAAAAGTTAGAATTTGTAGCTCGTAAATAATTATAATACATAAAGGATTCCATAATGAAATCATTGATGTTTATTAATCTAGATTACATGAAGGACTTCTACCTCTATTCCTTTGACTCATAGCACACCATAGTTATGGTACTCATGCAAAAATTAGATGGGCATGAACATGTATTAACCTTTATGAGTACATTTTTTAAAGATGTTGAGATGTAGTACACCATCCTAGATAAACATGATTACTACTTGGTGAAGATTGTGAATAATTTTTTTCATTACATCCTCAAAAATAAGGTACATGTTATAATCTCAAATCCAACCATAAATTTCATGTTGGGACATAACAAGCTAGGAGAGCATAGAGGTAAATGGATGGATATCTATAATAATATGACCTAGAGATCAAACCCATGAAACTAGTTCAAGGTCAAGATCTCACTCATATGATCATTGATATTATCCAAATAATTAATATGGTATAATTGGACCAATTAGAAATGGTTTACCAAGACTAGTATAATCTAATTCTCCATTATCTTCTTAGCAAGAACCCTCCCCTAAGATTGAGCCAAACACATAAAAGGGATCTCATATTGAATGAAACCCATTACATGTTGAATAATGGAGTGATATAACAAATAAATTATTAATTAATATATCTTAGATGTATATTATAAGAAGAATTAAAGAAGTCATGACCAAATTTCATGAGACATTGGATAATGATCACCCCTTGACAATAACACTAGTCCATAAGATCTTATGTTCTGGATACTATTGGCCCAATATATTCAGATATTCCCATGCCCATGTTTGTACATGTGATCAATGTTAAATATTTTCTAAAATAGAATCTCATGTAGTAATGCCTTTACATCTTATGATAAAGGAGTGTTATTTCTCTCAATGGGGGCTTGAATTCATCAGAGTCATCAAACTAAACTCATTAGTTGGCCAAAATTTCATACTTATGGCCACTAATTGTTACAAAATATGGGAATAATCATTCATGACCAAGAATATCATAGCTAAATAAGTGATCAAGTTTCTTAAGGAGAACATAACTACATAGTTCAATAATCTAACTTTGCTAGTTTATGATAATGGTCATGCATTCTAATCAGTTGAGCTCACTAAGTAGGATTACAAAAATATCATAACCTTAAGGTTGTCATCAAATTACTACCTAAAATTGAATAATTTTTTTGAGTTAACCAATAATAACCTGATTGATGAAATAAATAAGTCCACATAAAAGAGACTTAGGGACTGGCATTCATTATTGAAATATGCCCTCTAGGCTAACTACATATAATAAAAATAGGATCTTAGGAGTTTACCTTTCATTTTTTTTATGGTTTGGAACCCATATTCCTAATGAATCTTAATCTACCCACATATAATTTCATGCAATAATACATGGAGGACAAAGGGATGGCAGACTCAAGGATGTTGAATATCATTCAAAAAGAAGATTTCAAAGCTTTTCAAAACTTTAATAGACATCATGATACTATTAAGAGATGATTCAATAATAAGGTAAAGGTGAAAACTTTTTGAATATAAAACTTAGATTTTTTGTGGTATAATCCCATGAGAAGAAAGGTTAACATTACAATCTAGACCCACTCTGGGTTGGTCCTTACCATAGTTATGAGTTAATTAGATAGTATGCTTTTAGGTTAAAGGATCTCCAAGTAAGTTACCTAAAACTACCTATGAATGGAATGTTTTTGAGGAAACACTTCTTAGTTGTGTCATCCACTATGATCTAAGAATATCCCTCAAGGCAATGACTGGTAATGTAAATATTATATTGTTTTAGTTTACTTTTATTCTATTACATGTTTATTTGTATCATGTGCTTATTCTTGTCTTTGAATTGGTTATTTTTATTTTCACTCCTTCTGTCAGTAACCTTTGTTTCTAATCCAAAAATAGCCTCTTGACCCTAAAATTGAGATCCTAGTCTTATTACATGATAAAGTGGACATCTAGGTGTGGATTGGTAAGAACTAAAGGTAAGCATTGGTCCTTGCATATTGAGATTTGGTCCTTTCAAAGGTGGGGCATGCATAAATGATGTATTTCACAAAAAATAAAATAAAAAGTGGGTCTCCATTATTGGACAACCTAAAGTTATGTTGTGGAGACTATTTATAAATTACAATGTATTTCAAATACTATACATTTTAAATGTACAATACACTCTTTATGTATTCTTATTGGGGTTCAAAGCCAAGTCAAGCCTCGAGCAAGGGTTCAAGGGTTGAATCCCATAAAAAGTGGGGGTTAGAGGGTGTCATCCCAAAAAAATTGGGGGTTTGAGGGTGGTAGCCCTTGATAAATGGGGGTTTAGGGTGGTAACCCCTAAAAAAAATTAGACCCCCCTTAATGGGGAGCCATTTTGGGTTGACTTTGCCCATGGATTTGGTACGCATTGTTTTTTAAAACCACTATGTTGATGTAGTATGTATAGATTGATATCCATTAGGTAATACATCATGATAACAAGGGTTTAATAAGGAATAATAGAGTGTGTGAATTTAGGTGCAAATTCAAGAGAGTTTTTAGAGCATAACTCCAAATAATATTTATGTATTGTAATTGTAAGAAGATAGATCTGAGAGTGGATTGTACTCTTGTGGCTTGTAATAAAATTTGAGAAATCATTTATTAGTGGATGTAGCCTAAATTTGTTGAACCACATTAAATATGGTCTTCTTGTTGTGCATTTTTATTTTTGTTCTTTATGCATTTGTGTTCATATCTATTATTATTAAAATTCTATGAAATTATTCACCATCAATTTTTGATTTATTCCTAACACCTAATAGATGGGATAATTTATTTCATATGAGTTAGTAGGGAAGAGGCCATCAAATTAAAACCTAACATATGATTGAGAAAAGTTCTATTTATGGAAATAGGTCATCACTCACTTATAAGAACATCAAAAGTCACTATGATTTCATTGAATGAGAAAAGACTTCCATTTAGTAATGAAAAACTCACTAAATCAACCATTCACCTTGGATACATTGGTTTAGGACCCTTATTTATCATAAATGAAGGAGATATCAAAACTAAATGGAGTTTGAAAGTCATATAAATCTCAAAGTCTCTTCCTAAGAAAGGGTGGTTTAGGCAACCTCCATCTCAGGATTTCTAGCTTGGATTGAAATAGATCAAGGCCTATAGTGAGATCAAAGGTGTATTTTGTGGGGATATATATGCCTAGTTAGTATAAAACCAATGCTTGAGCCTTCTTTTATTTATTTAATGTGTGTAAAAGAGTACTTACCTTTCAAGAGTTTTGTACACTTAAGACACCCATGAACTTGGTCATGAATTAAATATAGAGATAAAAGTATATCAATAAATCACTCTTAGTATAAGATGATATCTTGAAGGAATTGGAAACTATATGTTATGTGTAGAAGTAGACTTAAGTTCTTTTTTCTCTTCTATCCATACGGATTTTTTGACCAATTAACCACTTGTTCAATAATGCAAGTCTAAAGTCTGGGTTCTAAGCACTAGAAAAAGTTTTCCCCACATAGTCACCATTTATTATGACTAACACATCCCTTTTCATAGAGGAAAATATGACCTATGTATCATGAAAATTTATATCACCCCAACTAATCTCCAATTTATCATTGTTCATGTGAAAATGTTGGTGCCTACTCAATCCTAATTAGAAAAGTCTCCTAATGTTTCACCAATAGATATTTATTTCATATAATGAGATTCTCTTAGCTCTCTATATTTAAATTATAGTCAATCCCATTGTTATTTTAAAAGGTTTCCATAATTAGTCATTATTTTGGAACTAACTATGTTTCTGTATAAATTTTCCTCACGTAAATGTTTCTCGAAGCTATAGTCTCATATTCTAAGCTAGCACTATGCTAGAAGCCTTTGGGATGATAATTAACTTTTTATTTTCTTATGGGTAAATTTTAATGACTTACAAATTTTCATGTGTTTTTTAGTCCTTAATTATTAGACCTATCAGATCCCCAAAACCTCAAACCAATAATGAAGAACCATGTGCCTTATACAAATCTCATGGCATCATAACTATCAAAACCCTAAGATCCCCAACCAGTGAGGATGCACCACATTCCTCTTGTTAGTCCTTTAGTTTCAAAATTTTTAGGTCTATGAGAGGTCCTAGATATATCAAGGATGTTATACCTATAAGATCCTTTATATCTTAAGCTAATGAGGATGTGCCACATGCCTCTTACTAGTCTCAAAACATCAGACCTATTAGATCCCTAGGATCCCTATTAAATTAGGAAGAATGGCATGCCTCCTTATAGTCTTATAAATTCAAATTTTTCAAATCCCTAGGAGCCCCAACTAATGAGGAATCACTACATGCCTCTTATTAGTCCCATGATGTCAAACCTATCAGAGCCCTAGGAGCCCCAACCACTGAGGAAGTGCCACATGCCTTATGCTAGTCCCGCATAGTCAAAAATATTAGATACCCACCATGTGCCTCATTCCATTCTCATAATTTCAAGCCTCTTAGATCCATAGGAGCCTAAGCTAATGAGGAAGCATCACATGCCCTAGGAGACCTAAACAAATAGAAAATAACCACACTTCCATATACTTAGGTGGTAGAAGGTCCCATAATGTCCCATGAAGGTTAGAGTAGAGTAGGGATCAAGAATCTTGATGCAATGATATAATTCCATGTATTTATAGTGCATCTAGGTAGCTAGATTGGGTACACTAAGTTGTCAAGAGATAGGGATCCTCATTATGTCTATTCAATGCAATACTCACTAAGCTAAAAAATATTAGAGTGATACATAGAAAGCCCCAAAATAATTCATAATTATATAAGGGATAAATAACCATGTTCTACCCATAATCATGGAATTTATTAACTCAAATCAGTAAGTATTGTGATCAAATAGATTGAGGATTCTTATCACTATCAACCAAATCTAAATGGCACTAGTTTTTAAAAAATTGAATTAATGCTAAATTGGGGGAAAAAATAACCTAGATTCATGCCATAAACTCATAGCTTAATTAACATGATGAAAGCCCAAAAAATCCATTATTATACAATGTAACTCAGAGCTCTATAAGGTCTCATCGAGGTTAAATTTACCATTATAATTTATCTATACACTCAAACCAGACTGAGACCTTTGCATAAAATTCACTTAAAAATCACCAAGATTACCTTATGCTCAAGAATTATACACCCATAATTCACACAATTTAATAATGATCGCTTAATCCTCAAATCCCAAACTGGAACCAAAGTACCAAGACACTATTTTTTTGTAGGTCATAACCCAATTCAAGCACTATAATGAGATATTTAATATGGTTGAGGATATTTAGAAACTAAGAAAAGATGATGAGGAAAAATATTATGATATTTAATATGTATATGATCTCATCACCATCATATCATTGATACTACACATAGCTATGGCCAAACCTAATGTTTTTATGTGTGATGTCTTCTTCAAAAACATGTTGGTCTCTTCCAAGCATAGACATATATGGGCCTTCATTCAAGTAATATTATATCCACATTGATTATAACATGACTTATGAAAAGGATTTTATGGATGCATAGATGTACACCTAAATCATATATGTTATCCTTAGGGACTAAGCAAAGGAACTAAATAAATGGGTAAACAAAGAGAACCTCAATTCATACACAATCAAAACCTTTAGGGAAGATGTACACATGGGATTTAAGGAAGAGTAGGTCATATATTTTGGGATCCTAATCACATTTAACCTCACTAGGAAAGTGAAAGGGGATTGTAGAGGTAGTAATTTTTACATGATTCCATATATTATTGACATTGTCTATGTCACCTTATATTTTAAGTTATTAATGTTCCCTTAATGTGTGCCAATGGTATCCATGGTGTACATATTATTTTTAAAAATATAAATTCACCACTTTTGGAACCACATCCCAAGCATATGTGAGTATTTATACTTAGTCATATATCATGCCATCAATGAGAGGCCCATGTAGAGGCTCTTACATGAGCTTTAGGATTCACTAAATCTCATTGTAATTTACTAGTATGATAGGAATAATACCATAATTAGAGTAGAAGGCATTTTTGGGGATCCTCTCTTTTTTCCTTATAGATTCCTAGACAACCTTATGGAATAGGATATTTCCTACAAACTCTACCAAGGTGTAGCTAGACACTACATTGGTTAGAGAAAAAATATATATCTACCATTCTTAGTGATCATAGGGTGCCATGAATATAATAATCCATCCACACTATAATCCATGGCCTAACACATGGACTTTTATAAATTAGACCCAATGGATAATTGGTAGTGGTATCTTATTGATAGAATACAATCCCATGTCATCAATAACCAAGTATCAACATAAATTATCACCATGAATCACACCTTAATTATTATTTCCACCTCAACATTGTTAATTATGTAGAGGTGGTCACAAATATTGAATCATCTCATCCCCTGAAGGCTCAAACTCTTATTTAACCAAATCTAGAGGAGATACCCATTCCTCCATAGTAGGCACCCAGTCAACCAACCATTAAAGTCCCAACAAACATAAAGAGACTCTCTAGGTAGATCTTATAGGGAGTCCAAAAAACTATCACTCCACTAGCCTTATCATTTACTATACCTATGCCATCTGCCTAGGTAATCCAACCTTAGGTAGCCCATGTTTTCATTTTGAAAATAATCATGAGTCTAACCTAACTAGGGACTAATTTATGGATACCGCAAGATAATCCACCCCAATTATTGACGTTACTATATAAAACTTATCAATTCCCCTAGGTTTCTCCATCTAAACATGGCCTACCCCTACTATGCCTTCCCCTCCTTGGGTGATCCTAAGTTCCCAAGCCCTATTGGTTCAATTTGTGGCCAATTTTGGACCTCATCTACCCCACTAGCATGGTTTATGCCCTTCATGAATATCATGCCTTCCCCATAGGTTATCTCATATCTTGGTAGAGATCAAACTGCAAGTGATCTTACATTCTTAGTGTCACATCCAAGTTTAATAACAACTACATCAGTGACCTATCTAATTATTCTAACCACTCAATGCCTCCTATTACTTTCAATTCTCCTATTTACATAGCTCCCATTAATTCTACCACATCATAAAGCCACATAATATTTAGTCATCCTTAACAAGTTTCATCAAGGGATACTTCTATTACTACTACTTTAATTCCCATGTTATCATACAAACCTGAGTAAGAGACCGAAGAAGAAGTAGAAAGTAGTTTATCATAAACAACATATGCATCCTTTAATAATGCCTATATATAATTTTTAGACTCTTATTTAACTCACCTTAGGCCCCTAATCATTTGTATTTAACCAACCATTTCCCTCATTTATCATAAATACTCAACTCCAAGGTGCCATTGGTCCTCATGTATCCATGACCCTAGACTAGTGGAAGTCTCACATGTTACTTTGGTATCCTATTTTATAATTCATCCCTTTACCTCATACTTCCCCCTCCATATTCTAGTTAATTCATTGTGACCCCTCAACTCTTTCCTCCTTCATCCCTCCCTTCATATTTCAATTTCACTACCACCACCCCTTCTATTCGATATTCTAATGCATTGGGGACATTGGCCAACCCAAGTTGGGTTGGGCCCATTAAATATTTAGGTGCACAAAGACCATACATGGTCTACTATGGGGAACCAAATTTCCAATTACATTTTTATTGAGACTTAAGGAGGATGAAAAGGTTTATCACATAGGCCTTTAGTAAATAAGGTGACCCTATGGTATGGAGGACTGAGCATGATCTCTTCCCCCTCACCAGAGTGAGGACTACAAGTGGAGAATAGAGGGTTGAATAGAACCCAATATCAGTGCTCTATGTCACTAATTATCACTCCAATAATATTATGGCTAACCTTAAGGATAAAATTAGGACTTCAGAGTCCTATGTTAGAAGCATCATACCTATAAGTTTCATTATCAAGGTGAAAGAAAAACATACACAATTATTCATAGCCTTTGGAGAAATGACTAGAGATCTCTCCAAGAGAAAAAAGATTCTCTAAAGTTCCCAAACTTACTTGGATGGGATCATTTTAATGGATTAAAAGTCCAAGAATATAGTTGTCATCATTTATAAGGGCATGTTATTATTGTAGAAAATTTCAACTATCAAGGGTGCAAGGTTATCTTAGTTGGTTCTAGACTCCTTAAAACTAGGCACAAACATGGTATATTTCTTCTACACTCAACATTTATCAATAAACTTCACCAACATCAAATCACATAAGGAATAGGCCTTATGTGCTCACCCAAAGTGAAGTTGAGAGAGAACTAGGGCCTATATTAGGCTAGTTATGCCATGATGTGAGGCATCAATTATGGGACTTGGTCATTTCATAAATGGATAAAGTAGATCCCTTGGCACAAGTCCTTCATGGACTAGGCTTGGTGGTATATAGGTGTAAGACTATTTTGGGGTGATTTTATAGCCTTAAGAGTGCAAGCCTTTGTTTCACTAAGATTAGCATCATATCAGTGCTTTAAGAGGTCAAGGGAATGGCCTTAGTAGTTTTTATGCTTAGGCTAGTGCTTCTAATGAGGGTATCAAATATTGCGTGCATAACTCTCTCTATACTTAGGATATTTATATAAAATATGTTAAAATAATCAATTAACATAGAGATGCCATTAACAACTTAAACTAAAAGCTTACAAATAACATGCCTAACATAACTATATCCAAATTATAACATTATAATCATTGCGTAATTAAATGGTAATATAAAAGATGCATAATCTAGATCAATAATGATTTAATTCAAAATTCATCCTCATTAATGAAATTTTAGAGTAACAAAGTTCATGATATATGTAAATATAGCATGTACTTTGCTAAACTACTTAACTACCCAAAGTCTCATAGGTGATCTTGGGTGTATACAAATGGAGCTTGTATGACATTTGAGTTATTCCTATTTCTAATGGAGGTGTTAATAGAGAATTTATATTTCTCTAAAGCTTAATTTCATTCCATTAACATCTTATGCATCACTATTTTGAGCTCATTTTATATCTCTTCATGAGCATATCTACCAGGGTGGAATGCACACATTGGGTGCTGAGATGGAACTTTATTTATCATTCCACTGACTCCATCAACTTGTGCCCTTCATTATATGATGACCACATGTTAACACTCCTATAAGATGCCCTAAAGATCTAGGGGGCAGTTAATTACCTACAAGCTAGTGAAAAATGTGGATGATTCTTATAGCTAGCACCAAGATGCCAAAATAGAAATCATTACAAATGATTGCCTCATTCTGATGTGTTTTATCATGTTGGAATATATCCATAATTAAATAAATAGGGGCCCAATATTACCCCATACAAAATTTTTAGTCCACCCTTAGACTAGTTTGTCAAAGCCTTTAATGCACATAATCTGGGTGTGTTCTCCTTGAGCTCAGTGCTAATGTCTTCAAATCCCTTGATAGCAAGCTTGATTTCCTCAGTGCCACTATCTGTTTCTATGGAGGCAATGTTAATCAAAATCACATTTGTATTTTTTATATTTTTTCTAAAGGCCTCAAGATTTGCCTTAGCTTTTATCATTCCTTTATCTAGGATTGCTCCTTGATTGTAGGCCGTAGTCTGCAAGGTGTGGATGAGTGCTTCTAGATTTTATTCTTATTCCTTTATCTAGGTGCTCAACACATTGACCTTCCCTATGATATATGTGCACTTTGACCCACTTGTAAGGTATACCTTCATCATCAACTCCTTATTCTCCTCTTTTACATGTTTGAGGTGCACATCTATGACTAATACTTGGTTGAAAAAGCTCAAGAAGATGGCATCAGCTACATCTACACCTTAAATTTTTAAAAAGAGGCCTTCCACCTATTTGAGATTATAATTAAGCTCCTTTTATATCATAGTGTAGGAATATTCTTCTTTTTCTTGTGTTAGCTTCAATTTCATCCTTGGGAGCATCTACTCCACTATCACATAGATCTTATCAACCTCAAAGAGGTTGAATGTATCGACATCGACCAAGAGAGAATGTTTGGTCATATCTATGTGATCTTATAGATACTATATCTTGAAATTCATGATATTTACTTCATCTTCAACATCTTTATAAAATTTATTACATTTCTTTGATCTACCATCATTGATGATATTTTTACACACTATTTCTATGGCCATCTAGATAAGTGCATTCCCAGACTAGACTGGGTTCATGGAATGAGGGTTGATGATGAGGGAATCATGCCCTTCTATAGGTTCTTGTGCACCTAATATGGCCTTTCCAGGCACCTAAAAGTGAGGTTCATCTATGTAGCTATCAAATTTAAATGCAAGTTATTTGCATGTCTTAGATGTGGTGGATATGGGGGGCATGAAATCAAACATATATAAGTCTTCATCCATCGACCCCTTCTACACCTTCTCTCAAATGCTCACCTCTATGCCTTCTTCCTTGAGGATGGCTAGCCAACTCTATTTGATCTTCCTCCTCCTCACTGGTACCACTGCTTTCTTTGATTCTTTCCTTTGAGCACTCATATTCTTGTTCTCCAATGGGTTCTTCCCTAGAATTTTCCTCTTTGTCTAGTTTTTATTCTTGGGGTTTCTTATTTCTCACCTCCAGGTGTATTCCCTTGTTTCTAGCATCACCTTATTTCTATTCTTGCTAGGGTTCCTTCTCAATCTCAATTTACTTTTCCAAGGTACCAATATCACCTCCCTTCTCTTTAGGTTCCCCTTTACTACTTAGGAATGCTTATTGTACAGCTTCATCTACTTCAATAGTGGGAGTGTTAGGTACCTTCTTAATTTTCTCAATGACTGGTTTTGTACTTGCAAGAACCTTATTCATCTTCTTCTCTCTCTGGGCCTTCTCTTCCTTAGCCTTCTCTTCTTTAACCTCAACCTTCTCAATCTCCACCTAAATTAGGCCCATTTAATTCATAGCCTTCTTATTTTTCTTGAGTTTTAGTGACATTTTAATCTCTTCCTCATTATAGCCCATCTTCTTCCATAACCTTCTCTTCTCTTCTTCTATTTATGGAGGCTATTTGGAGGGTTCTCTAGATGAGGAACTAGTTGGATTTTCTAATTCCTTAAGTACAGTAGTTGTGAAGCCTTGGAGGGCCTTATAAATATCCTTGATGTTTTTCTCCTCTCCTACTTATTCTTCTTTCATAATCTAGGTTTTTATTCCTTCATCTCTTCCTCCTTTCTATGTATGAGGGCCTATTTTACCTTTATTTCTACCAAATTTATTATAGGGAGCACAATGGGACCCTTAGACTTATTCTTTTTCTACTTCTTGATAGAGGAATCAGTCTCTAACATAATGGTTACATGCCTATTCATAGCTAGAGGTGTTTCTTTTTCACCAAAGGTGACCCTCAATCTGATGTGATCTTGAATTTCCTCAAGTGTTTTTCCTTGCTTATTCTAGGGATAATTTTTATACATCTTTGGAACTAAATTTCCTTCATCATTGATTTGGATGGGGTGATCATCCTCTTTTTTAGGTATTCCACCCTTATTCCATGGCTTCATCTCATAATACAACATGAAGATGCACCCATTTATATATTCCCTCTAGAGGGGATGGAGGTTTATGCGATCATAGTCATCCTCCTCATCCTTTATGGCTTTTTTTCCTAGGTGCACATATTGGTACCTCAACCTACTCCTTTCTCCATCCATGACCTTCACTAGGATATCCAATTGTTGTGTATTGGGAATCCTCCTTAGCACCACTATGAAATATTTGGTAGAAAATGCATAAGGCAATTTGAGCTAGTCAAATAGGTTACCATATATGAGTTCCAGGTATACTACATAAAAGTGTTATATGACACTAAAGGTTACCATTTAAAACATATTATGAGGTAACTCCTATGGGATGCACCATTTAATCTTGAATGCCTCTATGTACCATACACACCACCTTAGTATTCTTGTTTTATACTTTTGGGAGAATTTGGGTAGGTAGGTGAACTCTTGATATTATAGTATTGGGGAGTCTTTGTGTGCTAGGAAGACCCAAAGATTGTCCTCATTACAATCACACATTCCAATATCCTCCATCACTATCAGTATTAGCATGGATCTCCACCTAAAGGTCTTAAATGTTATGTGGCATTCTAGTGCATTTTTCACCATCTCCTTAGTAATAAACTTTTAAATATTGAACTTAACACCTTGCACCATGTGATGGGTGATGCACAAGTAGGTCTTGTTGATTTATGTCCACTGTTTTCTATGAAAAATCTTGTAACCCTTCCTTATAATAACCTAGGAGTTTTGTAACCCTCTCTATCTCTACATCATCTTCCATCATCTAGTATATGTTCATCCATGTGCTTAGGATCCTAGTGATTTTACTGATGAGGTGTACTGAGATACGCATTCACCTCTTGGTGAAGTAAAATCAATCACCATGGATGTGTGAAAGGATGAATTTAATTAATTATTTTGTCTTTCTAAAACTTGATAGCTCATATAACTAGGTCATGTTGGTGGTTACAAGCCTATCTCAAATAGAGACATCAAACAATGTCACATCTACCTCCATCTTTGTTACTATGTCAACCACCCAATCTTGGTTGAGCTCTTATGCATTACTTGACATGTGATGGTACTATTATTTTAAATTTTAAGTGTGTATGAAAGATACCCAACACTCCCCCATTATGACCTCAAGAGGAAATTTCATTTCTCTATATGAAAGCTTCACCTTGTTTCTAGGTTAACCACCATGATGCTAACTCCTTAAACTGGTTGTACCTTCTTCTTCATAGTGGTTTTTTCTTATACCATTCATGCCTTATTAGCATCTTTTTATGCCTAGGTCAAACATGAACTTAGTCATTTATTTCCCATTCTAAACTAGCTTCTATTGAATCATGATTGGTTGATCTTCCTAAATCCCTTAATCTTTCTTCATGCTTCCTCATAGTCATGGGGTCTATGATTATGACTTTGGCTCTTAAGCTTCATTCACCATTAATGGTATCCTCAATGTCACTCCCTATTTATTCTATCCTATTATCTCATAATTTTTTCTCCACACACCTCTATTCCAATATCAAATATAATGTAATCTCTCTCCCTATTTAGTCATTCTCATTTGGCATTTATGGGTGCTCAAGTTTTCACTTTGTAGTATTTTCTTGTTCAACTCTAGTTCGATCAATTCTAATTCTATACTCAAATTCACTCAAGGTTTTTAACCTACTATAGTCAGCCATTCACTCCTTTATAGCTTAATTTCAACTACCTTCTTAATTACAGGTGAGTAATGGCATGGGGATACATGGATTTCTTGAAATTCACTAAACCCATGAAATTCATGAAAATTTGCTACCACATTCACATTTATTTTGGACCTTTGTGCCTCCACCATCATCACATTAAATTATTTTAACATTATTTTTGGTGAAGTGACTAGTGATTCAAATGGTCACTTCTTACCTACCATTGGGTGGATGTCAACTTGTCTTGATGATGTTCCTCTTATGTTTCATTCACCTTAACATGACCTTCACCCTTATTATGGAAACATAGGCACAATTATTTATATGCACATAATTTAGCCTCCTAAATTCCATCTCCTCTTCCATTTATGCTTCCTCTCAAGCATGATTATATTCCTTAGTTAATTTCTTTCACTTTTGTCTCTTGACTTGGCCTACCCTTACCCAATATAAATTCTTGAAATGATCCTCCAATGCTTTATTTTATTTTCTTGATGTCTTGTGCATGAGCATCTTGTGCACCTCTTATTGATCTCTTATGTACTATCATCTTGTGAACCTCCCTTTTTTGCTTTTTACTCATTTTTTTTAAATCTGGAAACTACCACACACTAAAAAACTTAGGTGTCTAGCCTCAGGTACTTAGAAAGCAACCGATATTAACTTAATGGACTAGAGTTTTGCATAGAATCAGTAGAAGAGTTCTCCTATGATCTTGAAATCACCTTTCTTATCTAATTAACACAAACAATAACACAAATCATAAGTAAATGTTTAGATTACACTAAAATTTATTCTAGTTATAAAAACACAACTAAGTTATGACTAGGAAGTCAGTGTATGATGGTTCAAGTGCCATTCTATTATCTATAAGGATTCAATCATTTATCATTGAAATGCTTAGGGAGAATTTCACTCATCAATGTGCATAGGTTATATGTGCCATTATTTAATATGATATGGATGACATAAGGGCCTATCCACCTAATTTGTAGCTTGTTAGGGTGCTTAAGGTACTTAGAGTCATAGAGAAGGACCAATGCTCCTTCAATAAGTACCTTTTTCTTGATGTGTTTGTCATGACATAGGTTTTGGTATGCCTTTTCTATCTATTAACTCCATTTTAAATAGGTGCACATCTCATCTAATTGCTCCAAGTCTTCTAGCTATGTGATCAAAGATTCTTGGTCATCCAAATGACCAATACATGAAATTCATAATGAGGCAACCATAAACTCCATCAGTAAAATAGCCTCTAATCTAAACACTAGTTGAAATGGTGTAACCTTTTTTAAGAACTTATATGTAGTTTGATAGGCCCACAACACTGTTGACACATGATCATCCCAGTCTTTGCGACCAACATCACATATCTTTGCAAGGCATGTTCCCAATATCTTATTGAATGCCTCAGTTACACCATTTTATTTGGGATGATAAGGTGTCATCTTATGGTGCACCACTAAGTATTTATTAATTAGGATGCACATGATTTTGTTGGTTAAGTGTGCATTACAGTTTTTATTTAGGCTAAGAGGGTACCTATAGTGACTAATGATGTTCTCCTATATGAGCCTTACTATAGTGGTGGCTATGCAATCTTTTTTGGCATGGCCTCAGCCAACTTGGTGAAGTAATCTATGACTATCAAAATGTATCATGTAAATGTGTGCCTTTTAGTGGGAGTAATTGGCCCAATAAATTCAATGGAACATTTTTAAAATGGTACCTAGGTAATAATAGGATTGATAAACATATCATCCTAGTGGTTTTGTTTTCCTATGTGATGGCAGATGTTGCATGCCTTGGTGCACTCTTTCATGTCTTAGAATAGATTTGGCCACCATAAAATTCATTGTAGCACCTTTTATATTATATCATCTCTAATGCAATGGCCTCCAACAATCCCCTAATGCACCTCTTGTAAAACTATGTCCCTTACATTCTCTAAGACACAGTGGAATAAAACATTGTTTTAACTTATTTTGTATAGTTCTCTGCTAATGAGTTGAAAGGGGGTAGTCCAAACTATGAATTACTTATATTTAGTTATCATAGTCTAGGGTACAGATCTAGATGTGAAAAATATAGAGATCTCTACCAATTCCTTTGGGACATGCTAGAATTTTTAGAATTACACATGTGGCATATCATCCTCAATAGGCAATGCCACATCACCAAATTTGATGTAGGACAAATGGTTTGGACTCAAGTTTTGTTTCTCAATATTTACTACAATCAAGAATTGGGGATTATTGAAATAAAACTATCCATCTATAGATTCACTCATGGATAATAGGCTAATTCACTAGGTACTTAATTACCTCATGATAAATGAATAAGATGAATGGGGTCACCAATAATTATTGCATAAATGTATGCAAGGTGTAGACCATGGCAACCCTATACTCAATTATTGTATAGTTATTCTCTACCTAGATCAGTTTCCTACTTGTGAAAAAAATGGGATGGTCTATTTTGCCTTCATTAGGTTGTGATATAATGACACCAATCATAAAGATAGATGGATTGACATGGATATGGAATGGGGTCATATAATTGGTAATTTTTAGTATTAGTGTGCTTACTAGTTTGAGCTTCAATGTCTCAAATTCATCTTATTACACTATGATCTAATATAATGGGCCATATTTGTGCAAGAGATCTTCTAGAAGAACCTTAATCCTTTTTTAGTTCCTAATGAACTTTATATAGTATCCATAATGGCCAAGAAATGTGTGAACATCGATGGGGTTTGGAGCTATGGGATGATGGTGATCTTCACTAGATCCATGAGCATACCATCCTTACAGATGATATGCCTAAGCAAAGTACTAAATGGTGTCATTAAGACACACTTTTTTAGGTTTAAAGATATCTAAAACTATATATACCTCTAAAAAATCAAGTGTAATTTATCATAATGGTCCTTCACCATCCCATACATAGTCCAGTCATCTGAGTACACTTGGAAGAACTTTTGAATGAAGTCATTAAAAGTAGTGATTACCACTCAAGAGTATATGGCTAGTGCATTATTGATTCTAAAGGGTAGAACATTATATTAAAAATAACCCCATTCCATTTCAAATTTAAATTTAGGCTTGTCCTCCTCCTCAATCTGGACTTGATGGTATCCTGAGAACCCATCAATGAAAGTGTATATCTCACAACTTATGATTCTATCCAAAACTTTGTCAGTAAACAAAATTGGGAAAGGATTAGTTATGTAGGTGGAATTAAATAATATATAATTGATGTAAATTTTAATACACCCATACTTCTTAATGCTAATAACCATGGGTTAATCCATTAATATTCTTACATAGGTTAGATGACTCTTGTAACTAACATACCATCAATCTCCATTTTGATCTTGGTGTGAATATTGGGGTTCATTCTATAAGAACACTTCTTGACAAGTCTTACACTATCAAATAGCTTTATGTGTATCTTCCCAAGGGATGAGTGGTTTCCCTTCATATCTTTTTAATTCTAAGGGATCAAGTCTTGGAACTCCTTTAGGAGATCAACAATTCATGCTAGTTCTGCATCAAACCAATGTGGTCCCATAGTAGTAATCTTTAGTTATCCTTATAATATAATGTATACCTTGGTAGTTTTGAGTAGTTCATGGTAGATTTAATTATTCTATAGATTTGAGTCCCTAATTTTTCTACTACCCTTATTTTTTTTTATGTGAATTTGGGTAGGGTCTTCTTCCTCTAGAGTGTTGTCCTCAACCTAGTGCACTAACTTCTTCTTTCTTGTCAAAAGTGTCAAGTTACACATCTTCCATGTTTCATCATCCTCATCACTCAAGTCGTTATTAATGGTTTTATCTTACAAAAATTTTGAGATCACCAACCCATTTTCATTAAACATGTCTTTTAGGTGCTCCTCTAAGTTTTCAATGTCCTCAAACACTACCCTTTGAATTATTTGTAGTGGCTTGATCAATTTCAAGTTTTGAAAAGAAAAGGAGAAGGTGTAAATGAAGCTCTCCTTTAGTTCATCCCAATTGGATATCTCATGGTGCATATAATTTACAATGTACCATGCTCACTCCCACATATTCAAGGTTCTATAGAAGGTATGCACCCATAGGTTCCTTAGGGAGTTCATGCCATTGATAGTCCATGTTTCTTCACACAAGATCACATGTGTTATTGGTTTAAAATCACTAGATTAAGTAGAGATGTATAATTCCTCATTATTTTTCCTAAATCTAGTGCAGATGGATGCTTTTATATCTTGCTAAGTTGGTAAGCTAGGCCTTTGCACTACTCACCAATAATTGGTAGTTCTCCTTAATGTATACACTAGTGTGCCCATTTTATCTAGTTCTTTTGGGATGCATGATTTGAGGTCATAGACATAAAATTCCACTAAATTTATCCCCCCCCCATATCTTGGGAGAACTATAAGTTTAAATTTACTTTGGTGAAACACTTTCTTTCCCTTCTTCTTGGTGTAAAGGACCCAGCTTTTAGAATCACAATAAATTTGGACCCAACCTATCCTTACTAGTTTTGGCACTTACATGCATACTAAATGGTACCTTTTATTATTTATCTCATACTCTTATTTGACCCAATGGTTTTAAGCAACATCAATGGTGTCTAAGTCTAATTTCCCATCTTCCTAGGAAATCACTCCTTGATCATTTGGGTTTAATGTGTTATCTCTTTCCACCATGATGTTATATATGTGGTTAATCTCATATTCAAATTCAACACTCTCTAAATAGGGAGTCCTTGGTCACTTGAGAGGGGGATAACTACCCTCTCATTTTCATTCTCAAAATACATGTAAAACCTATTGAAATGCATGTTTATGTTGTTTATATAGCATCAAGGCCTTGTGAGAAGCACTGAGCAGTTGTCTTATTCTGCCATCTCAATTACTTCAAATTCAGCCCATGATATCTACAACTGTGGTCTTCAAAATTCTTATGGGTAGTACTCAGGTCTTGTTATCCATCAAAAATGCATGAGGGGAAGGCCTCAAGGATAGCCTACCCATCTTATCCTAAGCATTCTATGTCAATATATTAACCTTGGTGTCTATGTCCACAATGACATCACATATAGACCATCCATCAATGGTGTCATTCACAAGGAGTTCTTGATCATACTCCATATTCTATTTATGCCAAACTTCTCACACCTTCTCCATGTGTGGTACAACTTCTACTATATTTTATCCTACATGCTCTAAGAGCAAGTTTTTAAATAGAGGTAGAATTACTTATGTTTGTATGAGGCATAATATCTATGTTAACTCTTATATCTCAACATTGGTGCCATCCTTCTTATTTCAGGAAGTAGTAGCTTACACTTCTAGTTCTCATGCTAGGTAGAGATCCCCTTGTAGGTTCTAAATGATGCTCATGGCCTATTGCCAAACATATTTCTAGTGTGATGGGTCTAGGTAAGGCACAAATTTGGGTTCAATCCATGTTATGCACTCAATATATCTCTTTTACCCATATTATAAGTCCAACTCAAACATTGGCACAACTAGCAGCTAAGTGGTGAATCCACTATGAGCAGTCTCATGTACCTTAATTATCTCTACATGGGTAGGTTGTGCATTTGGACTCCACTTCTCCATTTTTGACTCATGTTTGATCATCCCTACACCCTTATATATAATAGGCTTACCTTGGGTCAACTTCTTATACAAATCAAGGTATTATTTGACTTTATTGGCCCCTCAACAATACCCATATGTTGTATGTGTACATATGGGATGTGTAAGGTATTTGTGTTGATAGTACTCTATCGAGGAACATTTATAACATGATCAAGGTAGGAACCTTATACCACCATGTCTATTAACCTTCCCTCTAAGAATTCATTATATCCCAAATCCCATATTCTACTTGTCATAGCCTTCATTCCCTTAGTTAGCTTGCCCTCTAATGGCTACAATGTCCTACCTCATGCCCCTTTCTATGTTCTTATGAATCTCATCAATCACCTTATAATCAATTTTTATATGGGTGTAGGTGTCACATAATTAATAATAAATGATTGTGTTAACTTGGTTGCTACATTATAATAATTGGTAGTTGCAAACATCATACACCTCTCCATAGACTTCATAGTTTAGGATAAATGTTTGCACATTCTTTTGAGGGTAGTTATACCTGTTATGGCCTTCTACTTCATAGTTAGTACACCATGATCCACTTTGTGCATATTTTGATGAGATCGTAGTAAGATTTTGGAGTTGGGAGGCCATGGATGTAATTTTCACCTCCATAAATGGGTTAATCCTAGAATCATTGCTTCTAACTACCTTAGCTTTAAGCATGACTTCAAGCACTTTATGATGATCTGTGAAAGTCTTCATGGAAAGTTCTCTTCAAAATGGTACTAAAAGCCCTCTAATAAACCATTACACATATTGGGAGGGATTAATGTCATAAGGAAGATTTGATAAGAGAGTATTAAACCTCACATTATATAAACACACACTTTCAAAGAGCCTTTGGGTAATCTCTTTGAGCATGATGGTGTTCTATTTTTCAAAATCTAGTATGTAAAATTTCTTAAGGAATGATTCTTTTAGGGTGTTTTAATCAACCATATCCTAATTAGAGTCAAATTTCCTATACTGGGTATGGGCACAATCAAGTAGATTGATCACAAACTAGTTTACCTTGCACTTTAAATAGGTTATTCTCTGAGCACACCATTATAATTCACACTTTAAGACATGATCTATGGCATTTTCCATGCCATGGTATTCTATAAAGTGCATGGCCATTTCATAGTATATATTTTGAGGGGGTATATCTCACATTTGAAGTGTTTATCCCCCTAGCATCTATATCAGCGGTGGCCCTCTAATGCCTCCAACTACTATGTTGGGTACTATCCCCATTATTATTGTTGGCATCATTGATGTTGATGGTGAAGTAATACTAACTTGTGGTATTGAACCACTTCCTATGAGATTTTATGTTTGCATAGCTAACATTGGCTAGTATGGTATGCTTACACTCATGTTCTATTATTGTGATCTAGCACCCAATGGTCTATAAATAGTCTCACTCAACTCTTGGTAGAGTATAACTTGTTCAATAAAAAAATTATATTCTAAGTTTTTAAAATGTCCAAAATCTATGTTGATAATAGGGTTAATTATCACTCTTATTCTTTCTTCAAGTGGGGGATCCAGTGCATGAGACCACATTGTAGGTTTAAGGGGGGTAATTTCATCAATGATATCTTCAATCACTAAATCTTGTAGGGACCCAATTTATTCTACAACCATAAACCATGGATCTCAATTCATCACTTCATTACTTCTCTCCTACTCACACTATTGTATTTCAAGAGATCCTTCCCCATGCCCTTCCCACTCTCTATGGTTTCTCTCAGCATTTATAGGTTCTAGATATTTCATCAGTCTATGTCATCTCTTATTATCTTTTTGTCTACTGAGATCTCAACTATCAATATGCTCATCCCTATCCATTTTTCTTCACCTACACATCCCCTTCTCCCCCCTTGCACTAATCATACACAAAAGTACTTTAACTTTCCATTCCCAAAGTTTCAAATCTATAATCCACCACTATCTTCTTGAGATCTATGTTTAACTCTTTCATAAACATGCCTCTAGGTTCATGCAAAAATTGATACACAACTTTCTTAGGGCACAAGTATGTTGAAACTATGAACTCAAGCATGTAAGTATTCAACACTCCTTGCCACCATTTGTCTACTACTCTAGTCCAAGTGGCATCGAAATTATCAAGCCTCTCTAAGTACTATTTTGTCCACTCATATCAATGTCCATAGCTTCATCTTCTATGGGTTGCATATGAAACAAACCATAGGTACACATTCTTAGGTAGTGCATAAAATAAGACCTCATATAGAACATCATATAAGTTTTCCTAAACCCACTTTCTCAAATTTTTTCCTTTATAGGTTAGATACTTCAATGCAAAGCTATCTTACAATTGTTGCAACTAGTGCACAATGTTTTTGATGGAGAGTCTAAGCAAAAATCTATCATACCATTGTAGTAACAAAATTCAACATGATTCTTGATAATATAACCAAAATGTTTTAGAAAAGTTCAACTATCAAGGGTGCAAGGTTATCTTAGTTAATTTTATACTCCTTACAACCATGTACAAACATGGTATATTTATTCTACGCTCAACATTTAACACTCAACTATACTGACATCAAATCACATAAGGCATAGGCCTTATGTGCTCACTTGAAGTGCATCTGATAGGGAATTAGGGCCATCATTGGGCTAGTTGTGTCTGGTATGAGGCATTAATTATGGGATTTGGACATTTCATAAATGGTTTAAGTATATCCCCTGGTGCAATTCATTCATGGACTAGGCTTGGTGATCTATAAGTGCAATCCTATTTTTGGGTGGCTCTATAGTCTTAAGGGCACAATCCTTTGTTTCACTAATATTAGCATCATATCATCACTTTGAAGGGTCAAGGGAATACTCTCACTTTAATTTTTCACACTTAGACTAGCGCTTCTAGTTAGGGTTTCAAAGCTTGGGTACATGACTCTCTCTATACTTAGGCTATTTCTATAGAATATGCTGACATCATCAATTAACATAGGGATGCCATTAATAATTATACAAATTACAACATTATAATAATTATACAATTAAATGGTAATATCAAATATGCATAAGTTAGATCGAGCACAATTTAATGTAACATTCATCCTCATTAATGAAAGTTTAGAGTAACAAATTTCATGACATATGTAAATAGAGCATGTAATTCACTAAACTACTTAATTTCCCAGAGGCTCATAGGTGAACTTGGGCATATAAAAATAGATCCTATATGGTATCTAAACTATTCTTATTTATAAAGGTGCTCTTAATAAAGCATTTACATTTATCCAGAGCTTCATTGCATTCTATGCATGTCTTTTGCATCACTAGTTCAAGATTGTTTTATAGCTCTTCATAAACATCTCTACCAGGGTGGAGTGTACACATTGGGTGTTAAGATAGATCCTTTGTTGATCATTCTATCAGCTCCATCACCTTGTGCCCTTCATAATTTAATCATCACATATTGCCACTCCTGAAATATTCCCTAAAGATATGGGTGCCAGTTAACTTCTTACTAGCTGGCACAAGATGTGTGTTGATTCCTCTAATGGTGCCAAGATGTCAAAATAGTAATCATTCCAAATGATTAGCTCATGCTGATTTTTTTATCATGCTGGTATGGATCCATACTTAATGAAATAGGGGTCTAATATTTCCTAGATTTAAAACCAATTCCCCTTATGGAATTTAGCTTATATAATACTTTCATGGGGGCATGCAGACCTCCATTGAGAACTAGGTAAGAAACTATCAAGACACCATTAGACCATTTGATAAGAGTAGGGACTATATCCTTTATTAATTTAAAGAGTTAGCATCACTATTATTTTTCACTTGGATGGAACTTTTCTTGGGTGAGATGAGTTTAGATTCCACTTGGCACATTTTGATTAGGCTATGAAGAAAGAGGTGGTAAAAACTAACAAAGTTAGATAAAAATTTATCTAAAAACTCACCACCCAATTTACAGTGAGCATCATCTAGGTCAATAAAGTGAAAGCTTCATTGGATGTTCCTCTCAAGGTACACATTAGGTTGTTGACTTAGGCAAAAGTGATCTTCTGGGAACCACCCATAAACTTATATAAACATAACCGTGAGGATATATGTATGGACCAATCATTGGTAGCTCATTAAGATGATTAGAGATAATTAAGAGGTGGTCCACTACCAAGATCAAGTTGAATATATTGGTGGTCCTAATTTGGAATGTGTTATAAGACTTTAGGTTCCAATTCTCTCTTTTTTATCTTTTTTGGGTCTATATTTACAATCATTGGGTTTTTTAAACTTTTAGGCCATGATGGATAAGAGTGTGATCTTATGCTACTAGGAGATATGTCCCATGTCTATTCTATATATGTTTTTGTGTATTTATTTTATAAGGTTCAACACTTTTTTAATTAAACAATTAATAAATTAATACAATTTCTTAGGTCAACAATTTCATTGGATGCTCCTCTCAAGGTACATATTAGGTTGTTGACTGAGGCAAAAGTGATCTTCTAGGAACCACCCATAAACTTATAGAAACAAGATTTTGAGGATATATTTATGGACCAATCATTGGTAGCTCATTAGTGTGATTAGATATAATTAGGAGGTGGTCCACCACCAAGATCAAGTTGAATATCTTGGTGGTCCTAATTTGGAATGTGTTATCATAATCTAGGCTCCCCTTCTCTCTTTCTTATCTTTTTGGGGTCTATATTTACAATCATTGGGTTTTTTTAAATTTTAGGCCATGATGGATAGGAGTGGGATCTTATGCTACTATGAGACATGTCCCATATCTATTTTATATATGTTTTTGTGTAGTTCTTTAATAATGTTCAACACTTTTTTAATTGAATGCTTAATAAATTAATACAAGTTCTAATCTTTTTGCTCATATGGGTTGTCATTTTCATGAATGTCTTCCAATTTTTATAATTCACTTAATGCATTAGTGTTAAATAACTGAACCATGTGTTTTTTATAGGTGTATGCATTGATTAATATGAGTTTTGAGTTATTCTCATATGTTATTTGAGTTCTTTTTCTTTATTTAAACTTCCATAGATTTGTGTGTGTTATGAATAAGTTCTATGTTAGTGAGAAAATAGGAATTGAGTATCTAATGGTAGCATAACATCCCTTGGAGATATATTTCAAGGAGGACACTTGATAGATCCCAATACCTTTAGCTTGTTTCCTTGATTGTCTCAGTAGAAACCCTAAAATGAAATGATTCAAGTCCCTACATTTCCCCTCGAGCTTGCTCAATGTACCTAATTCAATATATGCATTTGGGAGAAGGAGACCTTGGACCGAACAATAAATTTTAATAAATCCATAATTTTAATAAATGATAAAATTAATAATATAGAATAAAAGAGTGGGGAGAAGAAATAAAATACCATCTATCCACTTTCATAAATAAAATAGAATTAATTCAATAAGATTTGATTTTTTTCCATAATTTTATTGTTGAAACTATTATTCATCTCTAGAAATTTTGTGGCTCACACAATTTTTTCAAATACTCATGCTCAAGATGCCCATGTTTGTACTTCAACTTGGGTTTTGTTCTTTTCAAATATTTAAATGAACCTTAAACGGCTTCCTTCACTTAAAAGTGGGATCTTTTTTACTACAAGATATTTTATTAAAACTTTCTTATAATTTATCTCTTTTTAAATTATTTATCCATAATTTATTTCATTTTCAGCTAGCTTCACCTTTTCAATACATGGGTTCCTTATTTTAATTTGTGATTTGACCCCACTAGCTAAATAAACCTTATCTCTCAAACATTAAAACCTTAATGAAAATATATAGCTATAAATTTTAGCTCATTTATCTCAAAGAAGTAAATAAATCTTATGAATTATTTAATTATAGCACATATATTGTCAATATGTGTATGGTGAATTCCATGATAATGTAGGAATAGATTAATTACCTAAGTATATATACATATATATGAATATGAATATGAATATGAATATGAATATGAATATGAGTATGAGTATGAGTATGAATATGAATATGAATATGAAAATGAAAATGAATATGAATATGAATATGAATATGAATATGAATATGAATATGAATGATAGTGTATATAGTGTACTTAAATTAGGACCAAAAAATGTTAGTGACCACACTCATGTTAGTGACCTAATAAGTTATTTATTTGAATCACTATGTGACCCACAAAACATTATGACAAGAGTATCCTATATGAACAAAACACAAAACTATGAAAACATATGCACTCACAAGCAATATTTTATGTAAAAATAGTAAATGTAATAGTGTATCAATCATGATGTAAAAAATCCATGGGATAAGATATATATAAAGTGCTATAAGAATATGTAATAATATATCCAAAAATTAAAAATGACAAGAAAAGGATAGATATCATGGTGCCAAAATCGTTTAAAATGGAAATACCCCAAATCTACGACACGATGTCCATGAAATTAGCCCTTCCAAAATGTGGGCACATAAAGTGAAATTTAATATTATGTAACTAGTGAATATCATAACACTCACTCAATTAATATCATGAAAATTTTGTATTTATAAACTATAGATAATGATAAACCTCTAGAATAATTATGTAATGTGTATAAAACAATGTTTTTGATTTTTTATTTTTTCAATTTTTTTGGATTTATGATTTTGCCAGTGTTTTTAAGTTTTTAAATTTTATCAATGTTTTTTATTTTTTATTTTTTTATAATGTTAATATATTTATGGGAAATATATGAGATAATTATTCATTAATCATGCAAACATAACATTATAAAGTGCATGAATATTTTACTGAGTATTTTGTTATATGTAATATTATAAGCCAAATATGTATTATAGGTCTTAAATTGTAGTATAAAATCAAGATATCATGGTATATGATGAGGAAAACTAAATATTAATTATAATTTAAGGATATTTGTGTCATGTGGAATAAATATTGAAACCCAATATGAAAAAATTATCAAAGAAAGGTAGATATAGCAATGATAACCCATCATATATCAATCTTATAATTTAAATTTAAGAATATTAAGTGCCATTTTTTAAATAAAAAAATACAAGGTTACAATTCCCACCATATGAAAATGTATGTCATCTACACTAATTTGAAATATATAGTCAAGTGAATAATACATATGAAAAATAATAAATTCCAAGATGTAGATTTATGCTAAGGATTTGAAATCCTTAACTAATGAAATAAGGCAAGGAACTCAATTAATTCAACATGTTAAAGTGATATATGTATAATAAATACATTATTTAAATTAAAATCAAATTTCATGCCTCCATGGGTATATTATGCTAAATTCATACTCAAATAACTTTAGTACGTCATGAGAAACATCTGATAACACAATAGCCACCAAAGGAAAAGACATATACATATATGTAGTCAATAAATCTCCTTCTTGGGTATGATGATCTCGTAGTAAAATCAATATGATTGTGTAAAACCATGTATTTGATTTCATTAATTATATATGTAGAAAAAAATAGAAACTAGTAGAATAAAATATGGGACTACACAACAAATAAAAGGATGAAGGCTTGAAAACTAGAAGAATGAGATGAGGATGATTCTAAGATTGTATAGGCTTACCTAAAATCTCAATGAATAATATGAAAAAAATATTCTTATAAGCATGTTACCATCATTTGGAGGACTAGTGTAAGAGCTGAGAATGGAATCAATAGTGAAATGGTCAAGGCCAATTAAACTCAATAATCACCATGAAAAAGGTGGATAAAATAATATTATTGTAAATAAAAGAAAAGTGTCATGTCAAATATATAAAATATAATCATGTAATCAAACCAAGGAGGAGGCCTAAATTAAATTCATAAAATTGAGTATGGTGTATAAAATATACTTTGCCAATGCTAATAAAATGACATGAATAGATCAATGTAAACAATTAAAATATCAATACCTCATGGAATTGATCAATAATAAACATGATGCATGTAAAGGTAGTTATAAATAAAAATGTGATTGGTTTTAAAATTAATCAATGTCAATCACAACCCCCAAAAAAAAAATAGTCACAAATGTAATCATGTGCATATCTAGCCAAATTATCTTGCCTCTAACCTAATTTAAGGCATATCATTTGAAAACCATGTGTGAAAATATGGACTCTTAAATTTGTAGTGATAAGTATCATGTGTATTTTATGAGTAGGATAAATGAAATTATTTTTATGTTGGTCTCTTATGAATGTTTTTTTGGATTTTATAAATTTTAAAAAGTAAACACTAGGAGGAAGACATGTGCAAGGTACACCACTTAAAATAATAACATTATGTATGATAATATGGTAAACTAAATATGTATTTATGATGATCACCATAATATTTATATAATTTTGTGTATTATCAAAAAAAATGAATTTTTATAATTTAACCAAAACAACATATGAAGTGTGTAATAATAAAAACAAGAAGAATGTATATCACAAGAGGGGTTCCAAAGATTTATGTGTGGAAGCCCCCAATTCCCTATAAGTCATTAATCTTTGTTTTTATGGGAGTGTAAATTATCCCCCCAATATGTGAAATTGTAAAAAAATTAATCTTACTCACCCAAAAAATTAATGTATTGGATATGGTCAATGATTTTTAATTTTTTATATCCTTAAAAGGTTATTTTTCTTAGTAAACAATGCCCTTTATAATGGATGTTTGATGAGGGATACTGACTTTGAATTGATCAATTATCTCTTTAATTTTTTCTCTTAATGTAAATGACATATTTATTGAATGTCCTTGCATTTCATGCTATGAACAAAACTATTTATCCTTGTAAGATGTTGTTTGTGATTTATAAATGTGTTCCACATAGGGGTAAATTGATGAAGTTCTCATCCACTAGGTCTTAGATTATGATATATTGATGTTTTTAAAAATTCAAATAATTTGGTTTAATTTGGTTTCATTCTTGGTGTTAAATTATTCCTGTATAAAGTATTATAAGTTAGTATAGTTGATTTTTGATTCATAGATTTTCTTAATTTTCTTAAAAGGTGAGGTTCTGTCTTTATGTTCATCCTCTGCTAGATTGAGGGTCATATTTAGAATGTAGGTTAATGATTCAAAAGTAAGAAATTTATGATTAAAATGTGATATAAGTCTATTGATAAAATATTATTGTATTTGAAAACACATGGTTGAAAAATCAAAGGTTGTATATAACAATGTAATTGAAATACATAATCGAGTATGTTTTTCATTAGATCTTGTCTTGGATGTTGAATGCATTACCATGTATCTTTTGGCCAATTTTTAGTGACTTATTTATCCATGTGGTGATATTCCTCATATATATATATATATATATATATATATATATATATATATATATAATGCATCAAACATTACTATGAAATTTAGTGCAAATAAGGGTGATCCTAAAATGGTGAATACCCCAAAAAGATTCTTAATAAGTGATAGTAATTCTAACCAAAGGAAGCTCAAAAGTGAAACCCAAAATCAGGGTTTTATTAATTATGATATAAAGTATGTTCACCAAGATGACATGGGTAGGGTGGATACTGCTCAGAGTGACGTAAGGTATGATTCAATAGTTGGTGTGCATGATGTTATTAAGCTAAAGGATATCAATATGAATAAATATTATGTTGTGTTTTAGGTGAGGATGGATGAGGTGGTGGATGGGTTATAGTTTCTTAAACAAGGAGATAAGAAGGACAAATTTGGTCAAATAGAGACTACATGAAATAACAATAAGGATGCAAAATTATCCAAGGATGTTCAAACAAATCCTATAGAGTTTGACATGGTTATGTATGATGTTAATAATTAGTGTAGCTTAGATACAATTGAGGATGAAGTGGACCTTCATAAGGCCAATCTTCATTGGTTCATGAGAGACCATATAAGACTAAAAGAGGATGTTAATAAGATGAGCCACATGGATGGGATCCTTTATACCAAGATGACCTACTAGAGTTGAGTGATCAGTTTATGGATTTGAAAGAAAAAAGTGGACATAATGGAGAGATAAAATGTGAATCTTAAGGAAAACCTTAATTTCCTTGTGGATTTCAGTCATATTGATATGAAAATTTATTTTTAGAGTATGGAAGGGCTGAAACTATTGACTAAGAGAAATAATGATGATGTTGATAATTTCAAGGATAGAAATAAGATTAATGCCATGGTTGGATAGGAAGATGTTACTATTCTTACCAGCTAGAAAAAATATAAGAGCTTGATAAATAACTGGGAAAAAGCTTATGATAACTAGAATTTTATAGGATTTTAGTGTGTTAATGTTTTCTTGCTTACTTTTGGTTGTTTTTATAGTTTTTTCTCTTTCTATTTTTTTTCGGTAGACTCTTTGATATATCTAGTTTTATGACCTAGTATGCTTATATTTTGTTTTGGGTAGGGTCCCTTTCAAATCCCACTTTTATCTTTAATAAAAAAATATATTAGGCAAAGAATTAAACCTATATTAATCTTTATATGTTAATGTTTTAGGGAATAATTGAAGTATACCCAATGAAAATTTTCACAATAATATATAGATAGGTATAACTAATGAAGGATGGGTTGTGGATTCAAAAAACAATAAATTAGATTTAATTCAAAAGTAATCAATTCATGAGTAATAGGTATTTCAAAAATTTATTTTTGAATAGGATTGAAATACTCAATGTTATCCCTAAGGTTGGATTCATATGCTTGTTAATAAAGTGATATATTATGCACTTTCTTATGTAAGTATCTTGTAGTATGCATCATGGTGAGTGCCTCATCTATATAAATATTTTAATTATCATTAATTTTCATTCAATGTTTGATCCTTACCATTGATAGTGGGTGCAGGATTAATACCTTGAATAGATGTGGGTGAAAAACATTTGGAAAAAATCACAATTTTTTTAGGATTATAAGTAAAACCCTAGGAGTGTTATGATTAAAGATGTTTTTATTTAATACCTATTTAGATTTTTTTTAAATAATGAAAAAAAATAGTGTTTTTCAAAATTATCTCTCTAAGATATTCAACAACACAACCATGAATCCTTTATTTCTATGAAAATGTGACATTTTTAAATTTAGCATCTATGAAAGATATAATACCTTCATATTTTTCCTTAAAATTTCACCATGATTAAGATAAGTAATGAACTATAAAAAATTTATGGAATTTAATAGATAAAAAAGTGGAGAAAAACCTAGAGTGAAAAGACAAAAACCATATTTAAAAATTATTTACCTAATCCTAAGAGGATGTGGGTTTGTGAAACCCTAGGTTTAATGTAAAAAAGAATTAAACCCTAAGTGATAATTTGCATTATGTATGTATTTAGATAAACATTAGTGTTTTGGATGAATCAAACATGTAAAATAAACTCATAAATTATCCATAAAAGTGTGAAAATGGTTGTATGTGACCCTAGGTTGAGTGTTATAAAGAGTTTATGTTCATCATTTATGTTTACCATAACTATAGGTTTTATACATCATAATTAATAAAAATGATAAAATTAAATATATCTAAGCATTTAAAAATTAAATAAATAATTTATATGTATCTAATAGGCTAAGTGATATAAATAAGCCTAAGTGTCACAAATGTAAGATAAATTAATTGATAAAGAGGTTACTAAACAATCATACCTTGACTATTACAGAATTATGAGTTTGAATTCTAACCATGTTGCCTACATTTTAAATTATCCATAGTTTTTTTACATGTGTATTTATTTTATATGAACCCATACTGATATGATCTTATCATGTGAAAGCTTGACTGCAAAAAACTTGAGCACTTAGGTTATACCCTTATGCCACTGAGTTTCATAGTCTAGGTTTTTGGGTGCATGGGTATTGTCTCTTCATGATTGTGATGGTAGATCAAAATGTTTTATGTCTAATTTATGTTAATCTCAACATTTATTTTTATCCTAATTCTTAAATTTTATATAATTATGAGTCTACATTCTGATTCTATTGACTCTATTTAACCTAATCTTGAGTTTTTGGACATGCACACTTCTTTGATACAAAACCCATACATGTATAGGTTTTTCCTATGTAATCATGATGCCTTGGGTTTTACATTATGTATAAATTACATATATGTTACAATGGGTTTATATTTATAAGGTTTCACATTTTGGGTTTTTTTGTGTTTATGCACTGCATCTTCCTAATTATGTTTCAATTATTATATATACAAGGTAGAATATGCTATGTGGTTGAATCTTCACTTTGACCAAACTTTCATGCTCTTAAAAAAACTAATGGATTTGGGAAACCATAGAATAATATTTTTAAAATTCATATAACACATAATTAGAATTAGACCTCTATCTATATTTTATGGTGTGTGAAAGGAATAACTCAATTAAGAGTTCCAACCTCCTCTTCCATATAAGTGAACAATGAATCTGGTAAAATCTAATTACCTTCCTTTGGAATAATGTAACTTTTAGAGATACCAAGATGGATAAATATCAAAAGTGTGAATAATTTTATTCAATGAAGTAAAAATTGAATAGAGAATTTTTGTTCTAGGTCTAGCCCTTAGTGTAGTGGGGTGTTGAAATTTGAACTCATTTTATCTCTTGATTCCTAGACACTTAGATGTCTTGGAAAGACCTTATATTTATAGGATGATCTAATATGAATAAATTATGTTATCCAAATTTTCAAAATATAAATGATAATTGTTAATGCTCTAAATCAATGATAATAATAACTTGAAATAAATAAAATTATATGGGTATAAACTTGTCTAGGACATGCTTGTACAACCACAAATTTGTCTAGGAGATAAGTCAGGATCTACTTTAAAGGTGTGCTGGCTAATAGATAAGATATAACCTATATATTATAAAAAATATCTTTTGGATAAGTGGACCAAATATAGATTTATGTGGGGTTAGGGGCATCCTAGAAATGGGCTAAAATGTACACATTTGATAATTAAGTTACATTGGGAATTAAACATGAGAATAAATATTTTGTGCCATATTTAAGTGTCTATAAATTCCCATTTGACCTTATTCACAACTGGAGGATCAATATTCTCCTAATTTTAGCACACCTAATTTCTCTATTGAGGGTATTTTCAAAGTTTTTATTTCTCATATTTTAGATAAAATAGAAGATATCAAGGTCAACGCATGATATCCATTTTAACATGAGAATTATATTTTTTTGGATGATATAAAAAAAATATTCAAAATGATTTATGAGTATTCATATACTTATTACATGCTTCATATTTTATCATGTCTTTGATATTATTTTAGAATTTTATAATTTCTCACTCTTTACTTTTTATGTATCAAGTTATTTACTTTACTACACTTATATTTTTTGTATTTATCAGTAACCTTCCCTCTTGGGTTTATTTGGCCATTGACTCTTTTTAGACTCTATAGTAGCTTGTTTTGTTTTTATTTCCCTCCTGAGTTTATTCAACTATTGCCTCCTTTTTTAAATCTTTACTAACTTCCCTTATCTTTTATCCCTATTGGGTTTATCTAGTCATTTCCTCCTTTTTTGAATCTTTGGTATCTTCTTTTTACTATCTTCCTCTCTTGGTTTATACTCTGCCCTCTTGATTTTTACTACTATCATTGTTTGTGTTAGTATAGGTTTATGTGGCTCATTTAATGGCATTACTATCTTCCTTAATTTCACCTCCCACTACATGATTATCCTATCCTTTATACACTTGTTATGAGATTTGACTTCCTTTCACATGTACTTCCATGTCCCTTTATGCCTAGTCTATCTAAATAAAAATATCATTTATTCTAATCAAATACTAGCACTAATTCATTGTATCACCTTAGATATGTTTTATCTCTCACAATCCCCATATTTCCTTTTTTATACCTTTCACTTAAGGCACACTTGGGTGAAAGATGATATTTCACTCTTTTCTAAAGTGTAAGTCTAGGAGTTTCTAAGATTCTTGGTCCCTAGGTTCTCTTCTTTATTGGTTAGGTGTAAGATATCTTATTTTAATCATATTTATCACAAATTTTTGGTTTTATAAATCTTTATAGAGGATAAAATAAAAAATCCATAAAAGTTAAAAGCTAAGATATCATAGAAAAAATATAGATAATATAAAAATAAAAAGGAAATTTTAGAAGGAAATATATCTCTTAAAAGTCACAATCATGCCAAAATACATGATCATATCATTGTCACAACCCTTATCCTAGTTTAAGATCAAATTCCATAGTTTTCTTCATGATATATCTGAGGTCCATTAGGGTATGCTAGATCAATATACTAGGGTAGGAGGCTTTACATATATATCATTAGTGTCACATGATTTATAACACCAATACCTGATCCTAATAGTTGACAAATGGCTCTATTGGGTTATTGAGGAGTTGGGAAAACATTGTAGGATTGTATATAACCTTTAATGGATGATATTTATACTTCATTTTTAATCCCAAGCTCTATGCTTGTAAGGTATTGTTATATAGATCTTTGATGTCAAAATCTCTTAGCCTTGCCCACTTGATTTGACTATCTTGTGTTCATTAAGTGTTTTTACATATCCTTTGTGGTGTCTTGCCTCATTATCTTCCATATTCCCATTTAAAATACCCTCATGTTGTATTACTACTAGTTGATCACCTCCCTATTATTTATTGTTTCCTTTTATATTTATTTATTTCAGATTTGGCTCATAATTCTCATTATTCTTTGGTTTTCAATTTGTGTTTTTCATGGTAAGACTTTGGGAAACACAACCATGTCATCTTAAAAAATGACCATTGCGTTCACATCCACATAATATTCATCACTTAAGTGATGGATTTAGATGGTCATGTCTTCCTAAGAGACATTATAGCATAAGCATTGTTTTGGTGGTTACTCCTTTCCTCACGTTGACTAATTTTGAATCTTATGCTCATCCTTAATTTTTTTTAATCTACTTACATTTAATGTATTATGAGAATCTAATACATACTTGAATGTAATTTTTTTTCCTTAGTTTTCATTTATCTACTTAAATTTGATTTTTTACAACCATTTTATGATATTTTCATTTGTTACATGTTCTATGCTTAAATTAAGTTAATTTTGATTTCTTTATATTGGATATGTTTTCAACCTTTATTACACATCTGTTACTAGTTGTATTATCTTTCCTTTGCTTAAAGTTTGATGTATTTTTCATCATTTGATTGACTTATATTTCCTTAATCTATTTACATTGGATATTCTTGTTTTTTATTAATATCATTGCATATCTTGTGTTTGCTTTATATTTTTTGTATTTACCAACCTTTAATGTATTTCTTACAATCTTATTATGCATGTTTTTATTTCTCAAATGTTTCTATCTACTTATTTAGATCTCATATTTACACCTAATCTTTCATGTGTGTGTGTGTGTGTGTGTGTGTGTGTGTGTGTGTGTGTGTGTGTGTGTGTGTGTGTGTGTGTGTGTGTGTGTGTGTGTGTGTACCCAAATTTGCTAAAAAATAATGAAACACACAAGACAAAATATCAAACCATGATATCACATACAACCATGCTATAATTTTAAATATTATAAATATCAAATCAACATTACCCATGTAGAGAACAATGTGCCAATAAATTATATATATAGATCAAATATTTTTTACATCTCATATAAATCTAAGTATAAATACAACATCTATATAGCAGAGGCTGGTGATTGCCTTCATCTATATGGTGGGTAGGGCCTATGACCTTATACTATATAAAATCTCTATCCCATTAAATATATCTCACCAATTTAATAGTCCTAAACCTTAATCTTATGCCCTCTTACATTAATTGGGTAACCTTTGCTTGTAACTTAAAAATTTGAGTTATTAGTGCCTACTCTATAGCCACTCCCACTAGTGTTGTATCCATATTCACTATCTTATTGGTTGATAGGTCCAACTATGATATAGTTACATATTTCAAATATGTAACCTCACATCCTATCAATAATACCATGGAAGTGAAGTACCAGGACCCTTCCCTCATCACTATAGTGTATGTGCATCTTATCCAACTAGTATAAACTAACTCACATAGTTTCTTATAAATGGTGTTATGGGATCCATCATCACTATCATGTCATGATATGAAAGGACATTAAGGATATTTTTGTGTGTGTACTCTATCTAGGAACCCCACCATATCATATTTATTGCATTTTGACCAAAATCTACATTAGACCTAGATATATAAAACCAAATCAAACCTAGTTATCACTATCATCTAATATATATATCTCTAAATCTATAAAATTTAGTGATATAATTAAAACCATTATTTTAAACCTAGATGAGTTATATTTGTGAACATGTTCTCTGTATCCCCTCATCCATTGAGGACACCATCATATTCATCTCCATCTTCCCTCTCACTTAACCCAAATGCCATTGATGATTTATATCTTTAGCACTATGATTGATCATCTTTCTGATCCTTGATTCTATAACATGGTTCATGTTTGAGGTCTTGCATGTGGAAATTCAACAATATGTGTGTCTAGTAAATCACTTTAAGGGCTCCAATCCCCTCTCCTCTCATTGTGACCTCCATTTCCATTCATCACTATTTTCTCCTCATTTGAAACTAAGGGATGTATCTATTAGAACATATGATGCTTAAGTGGTACCTTTATTAGATGTTTATCATATTTACATAGGTAAATAATAAATGATTTATTATTATTATTATTATTATTATTATTATTATTATTATTATTATTATTATTATCATCATCATCATCATCTTGAGGAAGATCAGAGTTACATAATAGAAATAACATAGATAACAACAAAGAATAAGATAATTATTAATCACTCTATTCAATTCTTCAACTCACCACACCATACAAGATATTAAAACACACTTATATAGGAAGTTCATGAGCTAAATATAGGTATACCAATATCCCTATAAACCCTCAACAAATAAAAACCTCCAAACTATATAAAATCACCCTATATATTATTTTTATTATTCATAAAAATAATATACCACACAAAAACCTATTAACATAATATTGTTTAACTAAAAATAATTACATTATTACAAGGTTAATAATGTGAACACACATTTACATTCACCCCCTTTTAAACATTATTAACCCTTAGTCTACACCACCTTAATGTGAACATAGGGAGAATATACAACTTCAAGAATTATCCTGAATAGAATCGTATGCCAATGCATAATTTTAGGTATATATACTAATGTCTAAATATTTTTATCTGTATCTATCTACACATGACCACTATTGTGCAAAGAATTAATCCCACATTTAATCCATGTGAACATAATGGACATTTCACTATCTGATCATATTCGTAAAGAAGTATGGTAGTTAGAGGATTTTTGTAGTTAACTACCCTTCTATAAAACTATTACCATAGTACATTATATCTATACTCTCCTTTTTATCCAATCTAATACGTGAATAAAAACACACACAATATTATAAAATGAAATATCATGAGGAATAAATCCACATTATCATCTTATGCAACATTTGTTAATTTTTGTTACCACCCAAACAAAAATATCATAAACAAATTTCACTACCACTAAAGAACTATCCTTGGCATTAGCCATTTTGGCACAAAACACACCACACTAAAAAAATGAAAAAAACACACCTCATAAAATATGTCACCAAATCATCTGGGGCCCATTATTGGTGACTGATGAGAGGATCTAAAACCTCCAACCTCCATTTCTCCCGTCCTCCAATTAGTGAAATAGCTTAATTTCTTTACAAGTGCTTGATGTATTCACCTAAAATCAAGCATTGACATTTTTTAGGTCAAACTCACTTAGATTCAATATTTGCATCATACCCTACTTCAATATTTTTTTGAATTCTATTATTGTGACACTTGACATTTTGGATGTTGGTTTCAATCGATAATGCATCATTTACAATAACAAATTTATACATGGTCAAATCTATTTTTTGCATTTTAAAATTATTGAAACTTATGACTCTTTAATGACTAAATACATAATTAATAAAATTGACACTTTTGAAATGATAGCATTATTTATACACATAACAACTTGATTAATGACTCACTAAAAAGACTTTGACACTTTGAATTTTTATAACTAATCAAAGGACTCATTATTATTTTAAAAATCAAACTCCAATTAAAATTTGGTTTTGACACTTTCAAATTTTTACAAAAAAAAAAAACAAGACCTAAAGAGTAAGCAATATCAAAACTAAAACTAATAAACATAAAAAATAAATCCCTATCAACTTTTGATAATAGACTTTGAAATAATTAAAGACAATATTAACATACTTTGTATTTGAAATTTTACCAAGATGAAGTTACACATGACTCTATTGACTGAGATGTAGAGCTTGAGTGAAATGGAAAAGATAACTATGTGTATGAAAACTATCAAAAAATTGGAAGATATGAATCCAATGCATCAGATACTGAAAAAATAGATTTGTGCTCCTTTGGGTGAGATATATGATAGGTTTTATCAAAATTGGATGCAACATGATGGAAGGTAGACTATGGAAGTAATTTGACATGTAGGTGAAAATGTGCATGAAATTGAGTCATTGTTTATCAATGCAAGTCCGTTGATCTTCACACTATTATAAATTAATCAAGAGACTACATTCAATGTAATACGATGAAGTATCCACTATGTAGAATTGGAAGTTATAAAATTTCATGATTTTTTTAGAATTAAATATACATGATAGAAAATCTAAGTCATCTAATAAACATAAAACTACTGTTATATTACCATGAAGCTCTCAAAAACATTGGCTAGAAATATCATAGATCTGTCAAAATATTCCACCCAAAGATATGGACAAAAACATAAGATAACCAATTTGAGATCTGAACACATCCCTTAAAAATATTTAGATGTCTAAAATTTTGGAGTTGAGACAATTTGTCACTCCCCTATTAGAAGGTAGATCAATTGTTCATTTCTATCGAACCCTTAAATCATTTGAACCCAATGCAGATGGAGAAATTTGATGTCAAATGTCCAATAAATCCTTGTTTATTCTACTATACGTTGATAGTGAAATGATTTTTAAAATTTATATAATATATATGCACTTTACCTTTGCATATAATCCCATGTATCTCCTATATGATGTCTAATTCTCACCTTTTAGCATGCAACACTATGACTAATCTATAGATTTCACATAGAATATTACCATTAATTAGGGCATTATGTGATATAAATTCCCCTTTCACACATTAAATCTCCATATTTTTAGTATATAAATCACCTAATCTGATACCAAACCTTGAGGAAGATTATATTTTCATAGTATAAATAACACAAAAACAAAAAAGAATAAGATAATTATTAATCACTCTTCAGTTCTTCAACTCACCACATTGTGCGACATATTCCAACACCCTTATATAGGAAGTGCATGATCTAAATATGGGGATCCTAAGATCCCTATAAACCCTCAATAAATAACAACCTCCAAACTATATAAAATCACCCCATATATTATTTTTATTATTCATAACAATAATATACCATGTAAACACCTATTAACATAATATTGTTTAACTAGAAATAATTATGTTATTACAAGGTTAATATATGAACACACCTTAACATATTAAACATGGGATAAAACATCATGTAAATACAATAATAAAACATATTAATTATTATCATTGGTTATATGCTTATTTGAGAGGGTTTGGACCCATTGGTTACAATCGTCTACCTCCACACCCCATTATAAAAAGGGTTCTATCCCTTTGGTAAATCATTCATAGAATACCTAAATAATTTCTATGACATTGAATATTTGTGTGTGGGTAAGTGCATGGAATTGGGTGGAAAAAATGGGGTCTTAAGTGAACATGTTTTTCCTTAAAAAAAACCTCAACTTCTATAAATTATTTGAGACACCTATATTCAAAATTTGAAGATGTCATAGACTTGTAGCATTTTGAGTCTAGTTTCTAAACTACTAATTTTTTTTGAAATGGTCAAGTATAAGTAGGTTAAACATCATAAATTTGAAGAGGTAGTTTCTTTTTTGTAAAAGTAAAAGTATATACCTTTATGTGTGGCCTATCATTTTCTATCATCATTTAGTTTTTTATACCCTTTGGTAGAAAGTTAGATAACATCATCTAGTTTGCAACATATATATTTTTAAAATTAATTAATGAATATTTATTTTTTTGTTGATTTAATAATTCTATATACCATAAAACATGATAAATAATGTATAAATGACTGTGTCCCCACTAACTACCTCTAAAAATATCAAAAAAATAGTTTTTTTTAATGTGTGTACAATTAGGTATAGTTTACAACCATATATTTTCTTTGTTTGAATTGAAAAATAAAAAGACATAAACAAATATGAACATGTATAGTTATGACATATAGTTTTATTAAAATATTTACTTAAATATAAATATAGATAACAACCTTAAAGTAATAAAAATATTATATATATATAGAAAGAGGAGAGTGTAATCGATGTGGTAATATTTTCAACAAAAAATTGATAAAATTCATAGTGTTTAGCATGGTCAAAGTTTCATTTTGTTGTTTTTATTCAAAAACATACATTTGACTGTGTGTTTATAGGTCTATGCATTATGCTTAGGAATCCAATCCATTCATGAGCCATCAAGCATGTATTTCAAAAGTCAAATATAAGAACTATGTATATGGCTTTATCGCATATGTAGAACTACCACATACGTAATTTAGTTTACATGCATTTCACAAACTATTGTTTTGTTTATATTTACCATCCTATTATTTTTTTATAGTTTTTTTAATTCCCAAATTTCATGAATGGCCTTAGTAGATTAAATAGTTGTTAACACTAAAGTTTTGTACATCAAAAAAATGTAAAAAAGTAATTGAGATTCTAATATTGTGTCATTGGGTTGTTTCAATAGATTTGTGGCTATACAGCCAATGATGATCAATTTTAAGACAATACTATCAGGTGCACTAAAAATAATTTGAAAATTATAAATTTCTAGTTGTAAATGTACATAATATTAAATAACAATAAAATAAACATTTAATGCACATTATTGTAATCATCTAAAAATGACACTTGAGTGCTAAAAGTGTTGAGACAAACCATCCCTAACTAACCATAAACCTATCTTAGGGATTATTTAGATACTTATCCAACCTTAATGTGGGATACACACATCCTTAAACATCCCTAAATTATTCCTAGACATTCACTTTAACATCTTGGACCCTAGTGCCTTGGTTTATTCCGCCTAGACACTAGGACCATAATTTGGATAGTAGCACCCCATGGTGTTAGTGTCCTAATTTGGGCACTATTGTCTTGTTCCCTCCATTTGTATCCAATAGATATATTTTCAAATGAGAAACCACCTAGGGTCAACCTATACCTCTTTTAAGACCTACACAAGCACTAGAATAGTATATATACATGACTTTTATCCCTTTATACACTAGATGGAAATTAGATGCAAATTACACAAACAAACTTAGAACAAGTTGTGTGCAATCAAGGTTATGAATCCCTATTCTACCCTACTTATACATACATCATTCTTAAGCTCAAATTACTCACATTTCTAGTCTTAAGAACATTCAATCAGTCAAACTAGAATTCATACTAATTGTTGGACATTTTTTGGGCCTACATATAAAGCTTTGAAGGACTGAGTAATGTTACTGATTGAGATAAGGACCCAATGCTAAAAGAGGGAGATCATATTACTTTTAATGCTTTTAAAACACTTTAATTAAGCTTAAAGTGTACTTTTATTGATCTTAGATAAATGGGTCTAACAGAGTGAATATGGGATCCAAATAATTTTGCATAGGTAATCATATAGTTTAGGTCATGGACAAGTTTGATTATGCCTCAATAAATCATTAAAGCTTCCAAAGATCAAGCAAAATCTCAAAATAACAATTTTAGGGAGTTATCTCGTCATCAAGACATCACTCAAAAATAGACTGGTTAGCTTGTTTTCATATTGGATAAGTATGCTCAAAAAGCCTCATAAGCCCTCAGGTCATGTGGACATGTTAATCTTAGTACCTAGATTATCACCTACAAGTTTCATGCCTTCACACATTTTACGTGTCAATATTTAAGCCTTAAAATTTGACCCAATAGAGTGAGACATTCATGTAGATTTCAATTTTAAGCTCAAGTGAAAATCCATTGGTGTTTAAAGTTTGACAATCTCATAGATGTCAATGACGTCCACACAAATGTCTTTGAAAGTTGTGTAGATGTCAAAATAAATCTCAGGAAAAAATCATACAAAATTAAATTTGATGATCTACGAGATTTCAAACATGTCTTTGTGGATGCTAAATGATAGACACATAGATGTCAATTTTAAGACATGATAAAGAGCTATTATATTTCAAAAGGAAAGTATATTTGATGGTCAACATTCAAATATACAACTAGATCTAATGGAGTGAGATAGCTTGATAATGTCAATGGGTCCCTAGAAGATCAATGGTGTATAGAAAGGTAAAAAAAAAGTCAAAAGGTTCGATTCATAAGTCGATAGCCAATGAATGAGGGCAAGATCAAGAAGATTTTGATGGAAGTTAATAAAGCATTTTTTTAACACAGGTAGACAAATACATAGAGATCCAAGTCCAGATATGATCTAGGCAAAGCTAGAATGATTATTTTAGGTTCTGAAGGGTGTCTTTAAGGTTCAATTTGGACCTCTAGTTTAAATATCTAAAACATATAGACTACATTCATTATTATTTAAAGGAGGTCATCATGTATAGTAAGTTCTTAGCTTCTAGTATGCACAAAGGTAGATTAGGGTTAAACCTAATATAGTTTAGAGCAAGACTATGTAGCCTATGAGCTTTCTATAAATAGGGAAACTATAAGAAAACCAATAATATGATTGGTTTTCAATCTATAAGGAGATTTGTGCATAGATATTGTGATACAAATAGGTACATCAAACCACTCAAAATAGACCAATAATCTCTATCAGTTTCAAGGAATAAAGGATTTGTTCTTAGATAGATCAAGTAGAGGTGGCATGGAATCCTAAGATGAAGACTCGGTGGTTGAATAAGGATCATGGAGAATTAAATTCTTTTATAAATATGCTTCTTTGATAAGATCATGACTAAGCATCCTCAAGAATTATAATCCATCAAGATCAGTTAGACCTTGTTCAAATGTTTTCTATCTACTCAGTTCCTTCTCTCTCTCATCCCTTTTTCTATAAATACAGGCTTTTAAGCCTTGAAAATAGCTTGGTAATCCCTCTCTTGGGCATGACTAGACTTTGCCTAGATTTGATCTGTGTAACCTCTTGAGATAAAAAAGGGACTCTTTTCAGATTTTATTATTTTGGTATAGTGTGTCAATGTCAAATTGATTTGCATATGTGGTAGAAACTTTTCCCTTATCAAATCCTAAATCTCACCTAGTTACTAGTTTATCTTGTTTTGCAGGTCATGATTAGTGTTTAATGTCATTTGATTGAATTTAGTAAGAGGATACATTTAATGGTTAGTGCCTTGAATCAAGCTTCTCCATCACTTCCCTCAAGTTTTTTTTTATCATTTGGTTAACCTTTACATGAAATACTTATATTTAAATAGCCATTTGGAGTTGCAAATCTAATCTCATTAGTGTTTTTTAAAAGTTCAAATAGAGTGGATGAATGATCACATTATTAGTGCATCACCTCCTTTACATGTTGTTATGAATTATTACTTATTTTTCTCTCCCTTTTCCTAGTCAAAATTTAGTTTAGGTGATAGATATAGAAGGAATTTAACCTTCTCTAGAGGTCTAACCTTATGACAAGTGACCCACAGTCTAGGGTCAATCCCATAGAGGACCTAAATAATCCCCTTCTTAGCTAGGGTACAAATATAGATCACCAATAGTTTTGACACATCTGATGGGACCCATTAGAGTTGGTCTTGGTAGAATATTAGTTGCAAAAATGTTCTTCATGAAGAATTTGGTGATTTTAAGCTCAAGCAATTGCTTATAACAGTCCAGGTAGTTTCCAAGTAAGTTTATTTCATTACACTATCCTTATGTTGTTTTCATGGCTATGTATGAGGAAAATCCCTATGTTAGACCTCCTTATCATCCCTATGATGAATCATACCAGCCCTATCATGATCCATATAAACCTTGTTATCATTGTAATCATCCTTACCAAGACCATAATCATCCTTACCAGGAGTTTTATCAAAGCCATGATGAGCCTTTTCAAGTTTCACATGATCCTTATTATCAAGAGCATGAATCTTACCTTCATTATGAACCATATTAGTCTCAAAACTAGATTTCACCTTTCTGATGTAGCTATGATGTTGCATATAAGTAGTCTTGTTTATAATAAAAGATATATGAGATAGAGATCAAAATTCTAGCATATGCAAGAAAAGTATGTTCAGATTCATAATATGAAGAAGTGAATGAATGATTTCAAAATGTTTATAATGATCTATAAGAGAGGCATGAGTTTTGTACCTTTGTATTAGAGAAGTTGAAGGCTTTAGAGAGGTATCAAATTGATTTGGATTATTTGTATCAAGAACCCTCTTGTATTCCTTACTAGTCTTCTTATGTTCATTATTCTCATAAAGTTCTTAACCATGTTCAGTGTGAGCCAATGGAGATTCCTAGTTATATTCGTGAACCTATTCAATAAGCTATTTATATGTGAATTCAATATCCTATTCAAGAGTCTAAACCTTCTTATAGTCCCCTTTCTTCACCACTTACCCCTCAAGCTGAAGTTGTCCATAAGGACAAAAAGGTTTTAGACCTTGATGAAGTAATAAACAAGTGGAAAGAGCATAATATGGAGGCCTACACCCCTACATGATTCCATTTCCCCCAAGATCCCAAATTCTAATCATGATCAACATTCCATTATTCCTACTCCCTCTCAAACAAATGAATTTCATCACCCTCCCATGATCTCCTTTCTTTAAGAGGAGCCTATTCTATGGGAGATAAAGAAAGAGGTTGTAACTGCAAGTCAAGTTCTTGGAGAATGTGAAGTGTTAGAGTAAAGCATGTAATCATTATTTCAAGAGTTTGTTTATTGTTGGAGATGATATTATATTTTGTGCACATATTTTTTGAGTGCACAATAATAATAGAAACTCCATTTTTATGGTTAGTCATGTAACAATATTTTATTTCACAAAATAACCTACCTTACCTATTTAATAGGCACTCCCATGTACCTTTTGACTTGATCAGTTCTAGAGACCCATACAAAGATGTGAATACATTTACAGAGACTATTTTTGCATATTTTTCTCTATGTGTATAATTTCTATACTATTGGTGTTGTGGTAATGGTTTGCAGGAGAGATCATACTAGTTATGAGTTCTTTATGAACTACAATATGGTATCAAAGCAAATTTTATAGCCATTACTCAACTCAAGTTATACACATTGCTTTGTCTTTGTTCTATCGTTGAACCTCTTCCATGGCTTCAATATTTTTCCTTGTTTGTTATTTTTAAATTGAAAGATATATATATCTACAATTATTGGCCATATTGACCATACATATTTTGAAAAATTATTTTATAAAATTCATGTTTGGAGGTTGTCAAGCCCAAATTTAAATATTAAAGTGTTGGAAAATTTGTCTGGCCATTTTTGCATTCATTGACGTTTCTTTTTCACATCTATTTTTCATTGGATCTATAATTTTTGTCCATTGAACAACTATATGAATCCTATTTTTTTGGTAGATGATATTATTGTGTATGGATATGGATGTAAATTGCATTGGATGGGTAATTAAATTATTTTTTTGAAGATGGTGAATTTCTAGCAGACATTCCAAGACTATATGGAGTAGTTGATAGTGGTGCATTTCTAAAAAACACCACTATATTTTTGGGGCCAATTTCTATAAAACACAATGATTGTGGGTGGTACATTCATATTGGAATCTTACAAGCTACATGAGTTCATCATTTGTCATGTTCCATGCATTGCCTTGCCTTCATAGTTAAAAATTGTGCAACTAAACTATAGAATGGAAGAGGAGTCTATGGATATAGTAGTATTAGAAGAACATGTGATTGGCAATCTAGACTCTCAAATTTACCACCTTCTCAATGAATTTATTGTCAAGATGTAGATATAACCCTTAGAGATAGACTTTACCTAGCTTGGAAGATGGAGACCAACTACATCCACCACTCTATTTGCTTCTATAATGAGCCCTGATAAGTCATTCAAAACTAAAGCTTTTCAGCTAACATGCATATTTTTAAATGATTTTGGCTAATAAAATTATGAAAGCCCTATATAGTGATAATAGAGGTGGTTTAGTTATATGAAATTATACGTTCCTCCATAATTAGTGACCACAATTTTATCCTCCATGAGGCTCATTCAACGTGCCAACCATTGACTTCATTGTGTAACTCCGCTCCTTTCTATTGGATTGTTGCCCATCATCATCAAGTGGAAAAAACCACCTCCTCACTAGGGGTACCTATTCAAATTCCACTCATAAACATATATAGTAATAAATTAACTTGTTTTACATTTGACACTTAGCTATGAATAAAAGGGTGGAAATATATTTTGTAATAATGGAATTTATTAAAATGAGAGAAACTTTGTAAGGGTCATCTTCTTGAGGGGGTCCTTTTGTAAGGTGAAGACAATGTTTATATTTCTCAAGTGGTGCCTTTTATTTTAGTGGGGAACATATTAATGAGGGATTTGTGTTAATGGTGAGGCTTATTATTAAGTGGTGAAATTTATTTGTGCGGACATCATTTTTTATATGGTGGAAAAATATTTTTGGAGGTTATTTTTGAAGCCATTTTTTTTGTTGGAATATCACTCTTTCATCTTCATTTGTTGAAGATCAAGGATGAGGTATGATCTGAAAGGAGGTTAGCCCCTATTGGAGTTGTTTCCAAAATCCAGATAATGCGAGTGCAATGGAGATGTGATCACACAAGTTAAAGAAAGTGCACACCACATAGATGTTAAAGCAATTTGAAATTAACACAATAAGATAAATTGCACAAGACAAAATGGAGAAAACCAAAATCTGATTAACATGAGATGGCCAAAGTGAGGACTACAAATAGGAGAGTATGAAAGTAACTCCTCCATAAAAGGTGGACAAGTCACCCCAAGAATAGACTGTAACTCCTTCATGAAAGGTGGTGACAAGGTGCTAAGAATAGAGAAGTAACTCCCATCAAGGGAGTTACTTATGACATTCTTATGAAACCTATGACACATCTATGACACACACCTCCACATAAGCTAGCCTATCCCACAAATGTAGGGAAACTCCATGTATGCATAGAAATATAATTTCCCTAATTAAAAAATAGGGAAAAATAAAAACCTACACTAATACCCCCTATAAGCACAGCTTAGGTGGGCAATGTGGAAATATAAAATGGGTCCCAGCAACTAGGCCTAATGAGGTACCCATGTACAAATGCAATCTCCCATAAGAGAGAGAAAAGGAGAAAACCCATAGAAAAAAACTCCCCCCAAAAGAGAGACAAAAGAAAAGAAGAGGCTAAAAGGCCCCCCTGAAGATGATGCTACTGCAGATGTAGACCGCACCCCAAGAAGAGCTCATAGATGAATGAACTTACTCTTGGTGAAAGGTTTGGTGAAGATGTCTGCAACTTGCTCTGAAGACTGGCAAAATATCAAGTCAATGACCTAACTATGAATTAGCTCCCAAATGAAATGCATGTGAATCTCTATGTGCTTGGTTTGCTAAGGCTGAACTGGATTCTTATAAATTTGAATGGTACTATGGTTGTCACAATAAATGATGGTGGGATGCCTGATAGGAATGCCAAACTCAGAAAGAATCCTTTGAAGCCAAATAGCCTCAGTAGATACATTAATAGCTCCCATGTACTTTGCCTCTCTAGATGATATAGCAATAGCATTCTGCTTCTTGCTAGACCAACTGATAGGACCAGAACCTAGAGAGAAACTATAACTACAAGTGGACTTGTAAGTCTACGAACTGCCATCCCAGTCTGAATCTATATATCCAACCAAGTCAACCTCTATGCCAAATCTGTAATGAATCTTGTATCTATGTGAACCTTGTATATAATGCAAGATCTTCTTAGCTACTTTCCAATGCAGCTCATGAGGTTCCTGCATGAATCTGGAAACAAGTCCCACTGTATATGATATGTCAGGCCTAGTGTGAGTCAAGTAGATGAGACTACCAATAAGTTTTTGATACTGAGTGGCATCAACCAATGGTGAAGAACAATCAGCCTCAAGCTTGAATCCTGATAAAAAGGGAGTCAGAGATGGCTTGTAATCAGCCATGTGAAACTGAGCCAGGCTATGCAAGAGAAATCCCTGAATTTGACTGTGAGATCTCGATGCCAAGGAAGTAGTGCAACAAACCCAAGTCTGTCATGTTAAATCTATCTTGGAGAGATGCCTTCACCACTACAATAGCTGATGAAGAACTCTTGATGATCAAAAGGTCATCAACATATAGAACCAAAATCAAGAGCGAATCATCTTGTTGTAAGAAGTAGACATTGGGATCATAATGGCACCTAGTAAAACCTGTTATGAGAAGGAAGGAATCCATCTTGGCATACTAAGCCCAAGGGGCCTATTTGAGGCCATAGATAGATTTCCTAAGTCTTCATACTAAGGAAGAATCTTAAACAAATCCTGGTGGTTGCTCTATGTAGATCTCCTCCTCTAGGTCTCTGTGAAGAAAGGCACTCTTCACATCCATCTGATGCACATCCCAACCATGTGTTGCAGTAATAGCCAAGGTGAGTCAGATTGAAGTCATCTTTGCAATAGGTGCAAAGGTCTCTAAGTAGTCAATCCCTGCCACTTGTGAGAAACCCTTGGTGACTAATCGTGCCTTATACTTATCAATTGACCCATCTTCTGCAAACTTGGTCCGATATATCCACCTACATCAAACCATCTTTCTTCCCTTAGGAAGTGAAGTCAAATCCCAAGTGTGATTTTTGATTAAGGAAGAATATTCTTCCTCCATAACATTATCCCACTCAGGTACCCTAGATGCCTCTCAAAAATTTTGTGGACTCAAAACTAAAGTAAAGAAGGCATGTGGATCTCTTTGAAAATCCCCCCTAGTACGTCTGTCATCTGCAGGATCTTTTGCCCAAGTGTTAGCACTCTCAAGTGTCTGTCTGGCCCAAAGTGGCCTAAAAGTGGGTGAGTCAAGTGTTAACTCCTCATCCTCTGACTGAATAGAGGTGGATGAATTTGCATCACTATCCTCTCTATCTAAACTCAAATAAAAAGATGTTTCTGGCTCAAGAACCTATTGTGGTTGATTTGAATCTAATGAGAAATCATCATGAAGAAGTAGATCTGATGAGGGAGAAGAAGTGTCAAGTGTTGATTCTCTAGGACTCTCCTAAAAATAGAAACTTATCTTGATGAACAACTCATGAGTGACTAGATCTATAAGGTGATATCCCTTAATACCATCCAAATATCCTACAAATATGTAAGGCTTGGACTGACATTCCATAGCTTTCTGTTTCTTCTTCAGAATGTGGGCCATGGCTAGGGATCCAAAAACTCTACGGTGCTCAACATCAAGTTTCCTTTTATGCCAAGCTTCAAAGGGTGTTTTCCCTTTCAAAGCTTTGTGAGGAACCCTATTTTGAATGTAGCAAGAAAAATTGATGGCTTCGGCCCAGTACTATGGTGCTAAGGATTTGGAGTGAATCATACAGCTACCCATCTCTTTCAAGAACCTATTCTTGCATTTTATAACCCCATTATGTGAAGGACTGTAAGTGACTGTGCACTGCAAATCAATCCCTTCTATGGTGCAAAACTTCTCAAACTTGATGCTGACATACTCCCCTCCATTATCAGTTCAAATAACCTTGATGGATTTCTCACTCTATTTCTCAATAAGAGCCTTGAAGTCTAGAAAATTTTCAAACACTTCAGACTTTTGTTTGAGAAAATATATCCAAGTGTACCTAGATAAATCATTAATGAAAGTGAGGATGTACTTGGCCCTTTTGAGAGATGGTTTGGGAAAGGGTCCTGATACATCACTATGGACTAACTCCAAAGGTTGTGAAGCCCTCCAAGCATTGCCTTTGTCAAATTTTCCTCCGGGATACTTCCCAAGGGATCACCCCTCGCAAAGTCCTTTTGAGAATTGGACACGAGGCAAGCCAAAGACCATGTCATGTTTGTAAATTTTCTCAAGGTAGCAGTAGTTAAAGTGGCCAAACCGCTCATGCCACAATTTTCTAACTCCATCTGAATGAGTTAGAAATGTTGTTGGAGAAGAATCTAATGCAAAATGTGAGAAGGTGTATAACCTTGCTTGGTGATCTGCCTTACCCACTGCCACTGTAGTATCACTATGCAACTCCCTAATAGCCACTGAATCTGGTGAAAACTCAACTCTCATGCCCTAACCAATGTGAGTGATTTGGTACACTGATAAGAGATTAATTGAAAGAGAAGAAACACTTAGAACATTATTGAATGTTCCTCCTTCCATTTCAACTGAGCCTCTCCATGCAATAAAAATTGATGTGTCATCACCCAAACTAATTGAAGTCATGCTACAAGGCTCTAAAGATGAAAAATCAACTAGTGAATAGCCCATGTGGTGAGAAGCACCTGAATCAATGACCCATGAAGATGTAGAAGCTGTTGTAGCTACAAGGGCCTTGCCCTTTTCTTTTTCCTTACCCTTGCCTTTTGCCTTGGTAGAACCTTAGGTAGATGAATTATGCTTGATGGACTCAGGAACACCTATGTTGTTCTTCTCTAGAAGATGAGTTAGGTGATCTATTTATTTCTTCATGCATTTGTGTTCATCATGCCCTGTCTTTTAACAATAGGCACACTTAACCTTCTCCTTCTTAGGTTTAGCATTGGAAGAGGAAGTCTCAATGTTGTTTTTGGCAGGATTGTTGTTTTCTTTCTTCTTCTCCTGGTCCTTGTTATTTTTCTTCTTCTCCTTTGTTGAAGTCTTATCCTTACCATTTCTAGTTATAAAATTTTGGAGTTGAGTAGACTTCATTGTGCCCATTTGAATTAGCTTATCTTGCTCCCTAGTTAAGTCGGCAATGAATGAATCCAAAGAAGGCATTTTCCATGTAGTGCCAAGAATACTTTTTGTGGCATGGAAAGTGGAGACAAAGACTGAATAGCTTGGACCTAGCTTTGCAAGAATAGAAAGTATGAGTTGATCATCTTTCTTCTCTATCCTGAATTCTTTCAATTGTAATCTAAGGGCCTTAAACTTAGTGAAGAAGTCATGTAGGGTGTCAAATTGCTAGGACTTAGACTTATGAGTTCATTTTTGAGCTAATGACCTCTCATCTCATCAAGCTTCCCAAATAAATTTTCTAAGGTGTCCCATATGTCATTGGGAGTCTGAGAAAATTCTAGATGGAAGAGAATTTTTGGAGACATAGACAGGCTCAGTAATCCATAGGCTTCATCACTACGATTGTACCACTTGACCTTTTCAGCATCAGTGTTAGGTTCTACTTCAGTACCCATGGTGATCCTATATAGCCCTTTACTTCTAAGAATGATTGACATGTTAACCTTTCATTCATGATTTTTGAAGGGTGTTAGGGGTTTAAGTTGAAAAGAATCCATTTTTAGCTGAATTTAGGTGAAGTTGTGTTGATTGCAAGTTGTGAAATTATGCAGAAAGGAGAATGAAAGCAAAGATTTGTAAGTTGTGAAAAGCAATCACACCCCTGCCCCAAAATATTAAGCCCCAAAAATATGTAAGTGCATGATGAAAAGACATCAGACTCAGCTGAGAATGCATCTTAGAGCAATCAGTGTAAGGCTAAAGCAAACAAGATGTCAGACTCAGCCGAAAATGCATCCTGAGAGACCCAAATTTTTAGGCACTTTATAAACTAGTGCATTTTTGACAAATAACAAGCCTAAACTATGGAGAATTTAATTACAAATATTTTTTCAAAAAATGGCACCCAAATTTGACCTACCATTTGCAAGATATTAAAGGTTCAATTTTCTCGTAAACTAGTGTTTTTGCAAAAAAAACACTAAAATATTTTTAAAATGCCTATTATGAGAGAGAAAGTGGCCTTCCAACAACTCATTAGATTCAACATAGAATGAGTAATCTAAAGGAGGTTTTTGTGAGGGGGAATTGGCCTCCTGCCAACCCGGGCCTCACCCTTTGTCTTCGACAGGCGAAGATACAAGTTTTAAATGAAAAACCCCCAAATTACAAAACTGTCTAAAAAATTAAATATTCAGTCAAATTGACTGATTTTTGTTTTACAAGTCAATTTTAAACTAAAAATAATGAAGCATAGATAGAATGAAGGATTTCCAAGTGTCCAAGCGATGCCACATGGGATGCCAAGTAAGGAAGGGGTGCCAAAATAGCACAGTCCAGAATTTTAACTCAGAAAAGACAAAAAAATAAATGTGCAAACCTATTAGATGCCATACAGTCTGCTTGGCACCTTGTTGGGAAAGAAAATAAGTTGGAAGGACTACCTGAGGTGTATTAGAACTAAAGGCACTACTGAAGTTGGCACAGACTTGCAGACTTACACACTGTAAGGCCTAGTCAGTTGTTGGAGAGTGCAGACTATTGCTATTTGAACTGAAGGCTATTTTGGATGATGTACATCTGATGGTGTGGCTGGAAGGAAGGACTTCTACTACTAGAACTGAAGTTGCTTAGAGTTGTTCCTCCCTCTACTCCTTTCACACAATAATGGCACCCAGGCTAACTGTTGAACCAGCCCCTGAAGTGAGGACAACCAAGACACCCAAAGGCCAAGGATTCCCAAGAAAAAGATACCAGAAATGATATATTTTTTTTTAATTTTAGATCAGATCTAGAGAATACAAAAATAAATATAACTCCACTCCTCTTGATTTCAAAATGAACTAAAAGCATAACCGTGCACACAATTACCATTCTTGCTCTGATACCATATCAGAGTTGTTGCCAGAATCTGGATAATGTGAGTGCAATAGAGACATGATCACATGAGTTAAAGCAAGTACACACCACATAGATGTTAAAGCAATTTTAAATTAACACAATAAGATAAATTACATAAGACAAAATAAAGAAAACCAAAATCTGATTAACATGAGATGGCCAAAGTAAGGACTACAAATAAGAGAGTACGTAACTCCTCCACAAAAGGTGGACAAGACACCCCAATAATAGACTGTAACTCCTCCATGAAAGGTGGTGACAAGGTGCTAAGAATAGAGAAGTAACTCCCATCAAGGGAGTTACTTATGACATTCTTATGACACCTATGACACATCTATGGCACACACCTCCACATAAGCTAGCCTATCCCACAAATGTAGGAAAACTCCATGTATGCACAAGAAATACAATTTTCCTAATTAAAAAATAGGTGAGAATAAAAACCTACACTAATATCCCCCCTCATAGATAAATCACACTTATTCTTACTCCTTAACTTAATTTTTTTGGAGGTCATTGTTATTGCACTTGTGTCTTCTTGGCCCACATTGTTGTCCTTGTCATCACACTTTTCACTCATGGATTCATTTTAGATAGAGTTTGACATCCTTTTTTAGAGTGTGTATTATTTTTCGTGCCACTTTTTTTACTCACAAACACATTTTTAGTAGAGTTTTATATCCTAACTTTTTTAGTACAATTTTATGTTGCACACTACTCCCTTATTTTAGGAGCAAATCTCTTATTCTTGATGGCATCTTCTACAGATTAATCACATTCTAGGTTTTATGCATCATCTAGTGTTTTTTATTGTATGGGATATTTATTTTTGGTCACACTAAGAGTCATGGAGTCTTTTTATTCATGTTTATATTATCCATGTTGAGATCTTACACTTTAGTTATTGACTATCCCATCACTACCAGGGCCATCTTCTTGAGAGATATTTATTCTACATCTTTGAAATTTTATTGACAATTGATAGCCTCCTTTAAATTTGTTTTAGAGATTGATGTCCTTCTAAAAAGTATCTATTCTATTGAATACAATGTTAACATGTCAATGTTCAAGTAGTGGATTCAGTCCACTCATACATACCTTTTTTTGCATCACTCCACCTAGTCAGCAGTATGGGGGTGTATGGTGAAGATCCTTCATTTTCAATTGTCATGTTCCTTGATAACCCTTGGTGCACCATATCTTTTGGTAGTAGATCAAATTCAATTGGTTAACTATTTTTCACTATCGACACCTCTGAAAGTCTCTTTTTATAAGAGTTATTCTAGTGAGTTCCAGAGTTAGTTGTTTTTGTGATCGAGTAGTAGATCCAGACAACTCATTAATATTTGAGTTCCATTGAGACTTTCAAGTCCACCAAGTGAATTTTTATTTTATGGCCTTCATTCCATCCAATTCACCTCTTCAGCATTATATTCAAGTATTGAGCCATTTTATTTCTTGGGACACCTTACAACATATGTTTTTTCTCTCTCAACTTTAGTTGTTGTTACTAGTTTGTTATCACCTTGTCATGATTCATTTCATCTTTGGTGACCTTTTTCCTAGTGTTTTGAGATCAATGTTTTTTACATATTTATCCTTTTACAAAGTACCAATTCCTATTTGACTTGGTGGTTACAGTGATTTGTCATCCATGTAGTTTGGTAAGATGGATTGGTTACAATAGGGACACTTTATATTTTACTATGATCTATACATGGGTACTTGATCATGCCTATTTGTTGGGACCCATTAGTCTCTTTGATTTCTTTTTTTTCACTCCCTATTATGTACTTAAGGGAGGGTTTTGGAGTAAATCATGTAAGGATTATTTTGGGAGTTTATTTATTGTTGGAGATGTTATTATATTTTGTGCATGTATTTGTTGAGTGAATAATAATAATATAAACTCCAATTTTGTGGTTATTCATGAAATAATATTTTTTTACAAGAAATAACCTACCTTGCCTATTTAATAGACACTCCCATGTAAATTTTGACTTGGTCAGTTTTGGAAACCCATACGAAGATGTGAATACATTTACAGATACTCTTTTGTGCATATTTTGCTCCCTATGTATAATGTCTATACTATTCGTGCTATGGTAATGGTTTTCAAGAGATATCCTACCAGTTATGAGTTATTTATGAACTCTAATATGAAGAATATGCTTATAGTGTGTATGATAAAGAGTTTATCATTGATGATTCACTTGAGGTTGCAATTGGGAATGAGATTATAGTTGAGGATGAAAAGGCTAGTCTTGTTATGGAATAAATCCATGAAGAATTGGTATAGGCTAAATTCATAAATAATATTGAGATATATCCACTTGAGGAAGATCAAGATACCATTAAGAATGATTGGTAGCTATATCTTGAATCTCTATAAGAGATTGAATATCTTTGTAGAGATATGTTACCCATCTAAGAGCATGTTTATGAAAAGTTTGATCAAGAATCACCTATTCAAGATCATGATACAGCTTGGGTTGACTATCCAAAGATCCTTAAAGAGCTTGATGAACTAATAGTATTTGATAAGAAGGACAAGGTTATTCAAGGACAATGCATAAATGAAATATCACTTAACAACGTTGAAGTTGACATGCAACATGAAGAAGAACCTAAAGTGCAAGATGAGTTTATATTTATTGGTGATTGGTTTACTATCAAAGACTCATTTACAGAGATATTAAGAGATATAGTTGGCAAGAAAAGTGCCTCTTCAAAGGTCATGTTCATTAAACACCCTGCTTTACAACTTATACATTCTCTTAGAATGAACAAATTCATGAATTTTCCTTTTGATCTAGGTGGATCATGTTTTGTCATGGTTAATTAGGTTAGTTTGTTTATACTTTGTCCCTGATAAGTGTTGTATTTTCACATTTGCTTTTTTAGGTTAGGTTCCCTACTTTATTTTGTTTCCTTCCCTATTTTGTTGGAATTTTTTGTCTTTAAAAATCAAAAGGTTCCCTATAGTCATGGAATAGATGTGTTATTTTTTATAAGTCAAAGGTCATATACATGGTCTAAGTTCAAGCATAACAAGTATGCTCCCCGACTGAGTCACCAAAGATGTTGGCCATTTTTGGGCCTACATACAAATCCTTGGCATGCTCCCCGACTGAGCAATGTTTTTAATTAAGAGGACCCAATGATAAAAGAGGGAGATCATATTAATTTCAATGATTTTAAAACACTTTAAGAAATATTAAAGTGTAATTTTATTGATCTTAGAGAAATGGGTTTAATAGAGTAGATGGGGGATCTAGATAAGTTTGCACATGTAATATTATAGTTTAAGTTATGGGCAAGTTTTCTTATGCCTCAGGAAATCATTTGAGATTACAAATATCAATCAAAATCTCAAAATAACAAGTTTAGGGAGATAGATCGTCATCAAGACATCATTTACAAATAGATTGGTTAGCTTATTTTCACATTTGATAAGTATGATCAAAAATCCTTGTAAGACCTTAGGTCATGTGGACAAGTTCCTTTTAGTACCTAGATCATCCCCTAAAAATTTCATGCCTTCATGCATTTTTCACTTTGATATCCAAGCATTCAAAGTTGACCTGACAAAGTGAGACATTTACATAGACATCAATTTTAGGCTCAAGTGAAAATCCATTGGTTTTTAAAGTTTGACAGTCTTTCAAACATCAATGACATCTGTGGGGATGTATTTGATGATCACACAGATGTTAAAATAAATCTCAAGCAAAAATCATGCGATCTTAAATTTGACAATCTACGAGATGTCAAATATGTATGCATGGACATCAAAGGATGAGAACATAAATGTCAATTTTAAGACATGATAAAGAGTCATTAAATTTCAAAAGGCAAGTAAATATGATGATCAGCATTTGAACGTGCAATTAAATCCAATGAAATGAGGTAGACTGACAGTGTTAGTTGGTCCCTAGAAGATCAATGATTTGTAGTAAGGTTGAAAAATTCAATAGGACCAAGTCATAATTTAACAACCAATGAATGAGGGAAAGCTTAAGAATCTTTCAATGTAGATTAAAAGAGTAGTTTTTTAACATATGCAAGAAAATACAGAGAAAGCCAAGTCTAGATATGATCAAGGTGAAGCCAAAATGATTATTTCAGGTTCAAAGGGTGTCCTTAAGGTTTAGTTTGGACCTCTAGTTCAAAGATCTATAACATATGGATTATTTTCATTATTATTTAAAGGATGTCATCATGTGCATTAAGTTCTTGGCTTCTAGTATGCATAGAGGCAGATTAGGTTTAAACCTAATATAGCTCAGAGCAAGACTATGTTGCCTATGAGATTTCTATAAATAAGAAAACTATAATAAAACCAATAATATGATTGGTATTCAATCTATAAGGATATTTGTGCTTAGATATTTCAATACAAATAGGTACATCTAGCCACTCAAAATAGACCAAGCATCTCTATCAATTTCAAGGTATAAGGTATTTTTTCTTGGATAGATCAAGTAGAGGTGGCATGGAATCCTGAGATGAAGACCTGGCAGTTGAATAAGGATCATGGAGAATTAAATTATTTTTTAAAGCCTTTGAAATTGTGCCTTTTTGATAAGATCATGACTTAGCATCTTCAAGAATCCTAATCCATTAAGAGTAGTTGGACCTTATTCAAATGTTTACTATTTACTTAGTTCCTTCTCTCTCATCCTTTTTTTCTAAAAATTAAGGCTTCTAATCCTTGAAAATAGCTTGGTAATCCCTCTCTTGGTCATGACTAGACTCTACCAAAATTTGATATTTATAACCTCTTAAGATAAATAAAAGACCCTTTTCAAATTTTATTATTTTGGTATAGTGTGTCAATGTCAAATTGATTTGTATGTGTGGTCAAAACTTTTCCCTTGTCAAATCCTGCATCTCACCTAAGTACTAGTTTATCTTGTTGTGTAGGTCATGTTTAGTGTTTTATGTCATTTTATTGAATTTATCAAGTGGATACATTGAATGGTTAGTGCCTTGAATTAGGTCTCTCCATAACTTCCCTCAAGTTTTTTTTGATCATTTGGTAAACCTCTACATGAAATACTAATTCAAAAATAACTATTTGGAGTTACAAATCTGATCTCATTAGTGTTTTTTATAATTTTAGATAGAGTGGATGAACAATCACATTACTAGTGCATCACTTCCCTTAAATGTTTTTATGTGTTGTTACCTATTTCTCTCTCTCTTTTCCTAGCCAGATTTTAGTTTAGGTGATAGATCTAGAAGGAATACGGCTTTGTCTAGAGGTCTAACCCTATGATAGGTGACCTATAGCCTAGGGTTAGTCTGATGTTGGACTAAATTTGAGCATAGGACATGAACAATCCCCTTCTTAGCTAAGGTGCAATTATAGAACACCAACACTAACTTCACTTGTACTTTCACCAACACTTAGGTGGGGAGAACTATATCAGGCTTGATCCCTCTTTAAAGTATTGGTTTGCAAACAACTCTCATCACAATGGGGTGTTGAGGATATCTAACCTACCCCACTAAAAACACACTTTGCTACTTGTGCCAACCAGATGCCCTAGAAATATGGAGGTTTATAGTTTTCATATAAAATCATTAAAAATAGGTCACCTACAAAGATACAGAACTTATGCACATAAGAATAGGCTTGGCAAACATAGACACAAATGCACCTAAAAGTTTAGAACAATTTTGCTTAGAGGAAACTAATGCTAAAAAAGGGACACTATCACTATATAGTGATATTATCTAATTAGTTAACTACTATCTAGGAAGGGTTTTGACAGTTGGGTCATTTTCATGACACTCAAATAAGCTCTTATCCTAGTTTGTAGTCTCCAAATCTCTAGTCTCAATTAATTTCTAGCTAAGTACTTATTTACATTATTTATTGTTATTTTTAGAAATGTTAAATTAGGTCAATTATATTACATATCAATGGTTGTATTTATTGCATATTTCTACCCTAATTTACTACATTCAAACCTTTAATAGCTTAGGGATTAAACTCTAAACCCTAAAAAGTTAAAACATTTGGTGAAACTGACTTAATTTGATTAATACTAAAACCCTAACCCTAGATGATACTAGGGTTTGTATCCTTCTTTTTCCTATTCTCATTAGTTTTGTTAAGATTTTTAGAATAAATCACATAATGGTCAATCTTTTTCTCCCATAGATAAAAATATTATTACACCTACTTTGGGAGAAAATTAGCTTGTATAATAGCCTATTTTAACTCAACAACATTTAATATAAGCTACACCTCCTATGACTAGTTCCACCTCTCTATATGTACAATCCCTTATGCATGAGATTATTTCTATATAGGACATGATGTTACATCTTAATCAGGGAGATACTAGGTAATCACATGCCTTATATCCTCATGTTATTTTAAATAAACCTTTGGCACATAACATACTAACAGCTTCTTTGCCATCCATATTCATATCACCTAAGATTATTTTGTGTGATGTTAAGGGTAACCTAGATCACGATCTACAAGTTTTCCATGTATCATGTTTGGACTACGTGTCTAATGATTGGCTTCTTACCAAGTTGTTCCCATGTAATCTAAAGGACTATGCTTTATAGTTTTTTTATGATATTCTAAATTAATCTATCACCACATTCAATCCATTGGTATATATGTTTTATCACACTTTTCAATTACAATTAGTGATAATATCTCATATTCTCAAATGACATAACTTAAGCAAAAATCCAATGAACATATTGTAGAATATGTCTTGCGATATAAAACTATATTATCAAAGATGACCGGCCCAATGGAAAATAGAGAGCTCCAAGACATATTCAAACATAGCTTACTACCAGCATTACATGAAGTTATCTTGTTCAATAAGTTTCTAAATTTCACATATTTATGCTATACAATGAAAGAAAGGGAATTCAAGCTTCTCTCTATGGGTAAATTAATGTACACAACTAGATTAGAGTCAACTAATAATATTTATAATAAACCTCCATATAAATTAAGAGCCATTGAAAATAAGAGGGATTTAAAAGACAGTCAACATAGCTTTAGATCCACCTACTCACTTAGTTTTATCATCTCCTCCATAGAGATTTTTCACCAACCTTACTGAATTGCTATCATGGGTTTTACAATAGCTCCTGGAATGTAATGTCATATCTCTCCCTCCCATCAAAGAGGATGATATGGCATGACCTCTTCTAAAAATCTATGATTCCAAAGCATTCTAAAACTATCACAGGGCACTAGACCATACTATAGATAGATGCATCATCTTGAAACATAATATACAATATTTAATAGAGGGTAACATCATTGATGTGGGAACACCCACAAAGGCACCTAAAGTTCAACAAATAGAAGATAAGGCATTAAAAATATTCTTGGATATGTTTCCAAAACATATAGTTAATGAGGTTGAGGGAACTTTGGGTATTTACTATACATATCAATCACATCCACTCAATATCATATCACACTACTATATAAGATGCACACCCCATATTCATTATAATTGATGTGTATCATACTATAGTACCAACTAGACCACTCATCATTTTATCAGAGCTAGATATTTTTGATGAGGATTCAAATTTATATGCATTATTTACATGATCTTACATTGATCATCATCCTCTTTAGAGTGTTATGGTTGATAATGGGTCAAGTATTAACATGTGCACTATGACACTTCTATGGAATTTGAGTCATTAATAGCAAGACATTTCTTTGATCGACACATTTATTCATGGTTTTAGTGGCCATGTTCAGAGATCCATTGAGGAGATTATACTTCCATTATAGGTTGGACCAATACATGTGGCTCCTAGATTATTAGTAGTACCTAGTTTAAGCACATTTGACATGTCATTGGGTAGGTCATAGATATAGTATCTACTATCCATTCCATCCACTATGCACAGATGCCTCAAGTATATACATGTTAATCAAGTGATCATAGTTAAGGGTATTTCATATGAGTATCCTTTATTTATCCCATAGGTAGTCACACTATAATTACTACTTATAGATCTAAGCACAGTTCCCATCAATACACCATAGATTTTAGTAAAGAAACTAATGTAGGTGAGGTCTACTCCTATAATATACCATGTATGCATACTCTCCCACATAGACCATTATTAGAGAGACCCTTATGACAAAGATATGTTGTATATTTTATAGGGCTTCCCTTTACTCCTTTCCTTTTGAGATCAGTGTTATTGAGTTCCCATGGTTATCAACATAGGTCACATATGCCAACTACAACATCTTATACCAGATGGGTCCCTAATACCCATATAATTCATAAGATACCCCAGTCAACTTCATAGATTCCTAGCACCATTACATAGGTTCTAATATCTATAAATCACTAAGTATAGTATGTTACAAGACCTCAGTTACCTTTTCATACAACATGTATGATTATTCTTCCTTTATTTGACACAGGCCACATTGATAGTGAGTATCCCATGAGAATCATTGGTTAGTAAGTTCTAACCTTCTTATATATATCTTATATCCAAGAAAAAAGAAATATAATATGTTAAAATACAAAAAAAATCAAATATTTACAAAAAAAAATATGCAAATTACATATTGTATGCATTGCCATGTTTACATCTCTTATATTTTCTAGACACTACATATGTTAGTTATCTTAGTATAGTAGGTTTTTATCATACATGCATAATTCATTTATTCTTGTTGAGTTTTCACAGATACTTAGAAGACCTAGGTCCACTACAGAGATCTAGATTTGCTACTATCTACCCACTGGGGACATATAAACAAATGTATGGATTCATCATTGGATACATTTACCCATTTTGAGGCATCTTATACATAGTTTTAATTTCTAGGTTACATTTTTCTAAACTTTATATCATATATTTAGCATTGTTATATCTTGATATTGGTCATCCTACACCTACTCAAATTTTTTCCTACTACTACTATTTTAGACTCAATGTATGTACATCTTAGTTCTTATACATATTTATAACACATGTTCATGCATAATTTCATTTCTAGATTTCCTAGTTTGGACTTGATTGTGTCTCTATGCTTCTTCTATTCAAGGACATTTGAATATGCCATTGCTCTATGGCTCTATGCCACTTATTTCCATTGTATGTATGCTTTGGATATGTGCCCATGTCCTTGTGTGTGTCTTCTTGATTGTTTATGTGGACATTTTAACATGTCATTTTATGTCTTGATTTCTCATATTTAGTGGCATTAGCCCATATCCTTTGTATCATATCCCTTTGGCCTACTTTATGTGCCTCATGTATGTTGTATGTATTATTTCTTATATGTTCCATGTCCATGACACTTCTTTCTTTCCTATTACATACTCTAGTTCTAGATTCCATGAGGGACCTCATGCATTTCACCTTCATACTTGGGTGCCATGATGGGCATCATGCCCCATACCCATAGGTAGTTACTCAATTATTAATCATATTTATTATTCATATACATTTTTATATCTATCTTGATATACTTGTGAATTATAGATCTAATTATATCATATACTACAATTTTTTGCTCATATTATCTTACATTATAATGTTCTGTATGCACATCATACTGTTTATTATGTAGATATAATATATGATTTGGTTAACAAACATGTTACATAGATTCTTATTTTAAGGTCATTTATTTCATAGGTTCAAAAACTCCCCTCAAAATAGGGGGCATTCATAGAGGTTTATCACAAAGATTAGGCTACCTGAATGCACTCAAGGTACAGCTTTCAGCACATAGGCACAAAATATAGAAATTAGTTTTAGTAAAACATAGTGGGAAATAGTGACACAAACATCAGTTTTAGTTACACAAAAATTATAATATCTAGACATTAGTGCCCAAATTGGGAAAATAACACCACAAGGAATTGATATCCAAGATAAGGTACTATTATCTAGTAGCCTCAGTTTCAAAAAATTCTAAATTGACCAAAAAGGTACAATAAGTACAATCTAAGTTTGCATAGTTTCAATTATAGATTAATATTTTTGGCTTACTTTAGCTTAAATTCATGCCAATTTTCTTATATTGGGGGCATCATGCACATCATTCTCATTCTCATTTTAGTTTAGATGCTATGATATATATTATTACAACTCAATCTAGAATCCATATACTTAGATATTAGATATGGGGGCATGTGCATGGTGCATTATTTTTGTATGCTCACTTATACACTAGTTGATTAGATGTAATGACAAACTTATGTCATTCTCTATGTTTTATACATCAGACAACATGTTCTAAGTTACACACTATATTTATGCCTTACTCCATCTATAGTGGTTGGCATTATCTAGTGGCCCATAGCCACCTAACATTATTAAGTGTCATAGAACCACCTAATATTCTTGAGTGGCCATAGAGATGACACATACATTTTCAATTATAGTTACACATATTTATTTAAATCATGTAATATAAGTTTCATATGCATCTAATACACATGGGTAGGCAATGATGGAGTCATAATCTACTTCAGTTCTTGAGCCACCTATATAAGAGGGTTAGACACATCATCAATCCAATCCAAGATATTCATAGGTCATGATCCACCAAGTAGGGATGGATAATGATGGATTAAAAATTGGATTAATTTATTGATCCACCCACACATGGGGATTGAGGAAACCATTAGCTCAGTCCAAGCTATTCACTAATTGATCACTATCTACATGCACATACATAGGTTGTAACCATGTTTATGAATTAGTTCATGTAACCATTAAGGTGTATTAATTCCTTTACTATCTCTTATCTCTTTACTTATTTTTTAATTTACTTTTCATATCTCTTGAGTAATGATCTATGCATTTTTCATTTACCTGACATGTAATGGAGTAGGGTTCACATACTCAAATGTAGATTCATGGGCTTCACCTCTTAGGTAATTCCAAGTACACTTATTTTTCCTTTATCCTAGTCATTTAACATTGATGCATTTCTAGAATAAATATGGGGGGAAATGTAATCATATAAAATTCACACTTGAGTGTTAAGAGTGTTACTTGAGACCACCCATCCCTAGCTTAAACTAAGACCAATATTAGGGCCTATTTAGACACTTATCTAGTCTTAATTTGGGCCATATACATCCCTAAAGCATTCCTAGACCCTCAATTTAACATCCTTTCCCCTAGGGCCTTAGGTTTTCTACCTAGACACTGGCACCATAATTTAGACAGTAGCACCCCATGGTGTTAGTGTCCTAGTTTGGAAGCTATTTTCCTTTTCTCTCCTTTTGCATCCAATGGATATCTTTTCAAATGAACAACCACCTAGGGTCAACCTAGACCTCTTTTAATACTTTAAAAATAACTAGAATAGTATATATACATGACTTTTATCCCTTTATCCACTAGATGGAAATTAGATGCAAATTACACAAAAAAACTCAAAACAAGTTATGCACAATCAAGGTTATCAATCCATATTATACCTTACTTATGCATAAAGCCATCTATAACATTATAAATCTTAGATTACTCAAATTTATAGTCTCAAAAACATTAAAATCTCTCAAACTAGCCTTCATACTAGCTTCACTTGCACTTGCACTAATACTTGAGTGGGGAGAACTACATCTGACTTGATCCCTCTTCAAAGTATTGGTATGTAAGAAAATCTCAACATATCAAAGTGTTGAAGATGTCCATCCTACCCGATTAACAATAACCTTTTCTACTTATGCTAATTGAATTCCCTAAAAACATGGAGCTTTAGGTTTTCAATATAAAATCAGTCAAAATAGGTCATCTATAAGGATCCAAAACTTGTGTGCATATGAACAGGCTTGGCAGACCTAAACACAGGTACACTTAGAAGCTCAAAATAGTTTTGCATAGAGGACACTAGCACCAAAATAAGACACTAATTCCACATGCTTCTGATATCTAAGAAGGGTTTTGATACCTACGTCCTATTTGTGACACTCAGATTAGATCTTGTCCTAATTTTTAGCCTCCAAATCTACCATCTAAGTCAATTTCTAACTATGTACTTTTTTACATTATTTATTACTATATTTAGAAAGGTCATACTAGGTCAATTATATTACAAATCATTGGTTGTATTTATTACATATTTTTACCTTAATTTATTGTACTCAGACCTTTAATAACCTAGGGCTTAAACTCCATAACCCAAAAAATTTAAAATAGCTATACATTTACTATAAAATTAGAATAATCATTTCAAATAATTTTAATATTATATTTATATATATATATATATATATATTGCATTTCAAACTTATAACTTCTAATATTTAAAAAAAAAGAAAATATGAATAATTGGGACTACATATTTAATTGATCATAGTAAATGCCATTTGATAGGGAATGAAAATTTTGATTTGATGTTAAAATCTGATTTCACATTATTTTAATAAGAAAATTTAGTTTTCAACAGTTATTTGATAATAAATGAAATGTATTTATTATTATTATGTTAAAATTGACTATATAGAGTTTATATTTCCTCAATAATTCGTACACTTTATATTATTAAAATATTGTATAAAATAAATAAATTTGACAGTTTTAGGGAAAAGTTTGAAGACATACTTCAAATACATTAAAAATCAAAATCATTAAAAATGACTAGTTTAGGGTATAGTGTTTAGGTTTTAGGGTCCCATCACGAAGGTAATTGAGGATAATTTAAGTTACTTGAACCTATTTATGACTACATATGTGATTTTAGGCACAATTAGCCCCAAAGACATCATTTATTGAGATAATCAGTCGATTGGGCCAATAAGTAATGTGGTTTGCTATAAATTGAGCCATGTGAATATAATTCTTACTCTAAAGGATTCTAAGTGGAGATAAACTAATTAGTTTAAGGTTTAGGGATTAAGGGTCTAATAGTGAAGGCAATCAAAGATAATTTGAGCTCAATGTCATCACAAATTGAGCCAATTAGTCAATTGGGCCAATAAGTAATGTGATTCACTCTGAATTGAAATAGGCATGAACATACTTAAGTGGGATTAAATTGATTAGTTTAAGGTAAATAAGATTTATGATTTAAAGTTTAGGGTTTAGGTTTTAGGGCTTAGGACTTAGGGTATATAGGGTTTAGGTCTTAGGGTATTGTTTTCTCCAAATCTTACACCCTTGAAGAGAGTGTTCAATGCTCTCCTAGATTTTTGCAATGTTGGAACATTTTTAGACCTATGGGTATTCCTATGGAGGAAATGGACCTCTAGATTGAAAGGCTTAGCTCCCTGTATATGTCTCTACAAGACAATCTCTACTAAATCAAGTTGTTTAAATCGAAAAGGGTTAGAAAATTGTAGAAAAGGAAATCTTATTCTAAGAGTGGAAATACACCAAAACTATTTTTACACATGAATATCAGATTCTAGTGCATAATACATCAAAATCAAAAACCATTCCCAAGATCTAAAGACTCTAAAAATAGTATTTCAACATAGAAGTGAGACGTGCAAGATAACATAAGGTAAATGAGCTGAAAGGAAAACTTTGCACATTCAAAATAGTAATACACATGCAAAAATTTAATACACTTGGGTACACATTGTGTGACTATTTAGACCAAGAAATCTTATTCAGGTATGAAGGATAAAGGGGCAGGAGGATGGGAAATCATCGCATGCTGCCACTATACATCTCTTACACACTCAAATAATTGTCTAAAAAACTTGAAAAGAAAGGACTGTACTAGTGTTCAAAGGCTAAATATAACATCAATCTAGTAGGCCTTCATCATACTCTATGTGTTTTTTTTTACACTAGCCAAGGGGTTTTATATATACCCAAAAGGAAGAGAGATGGAAAACCTTTTACACCAAGGAGAGGAATCTATGTGTTTCCTATTAACATCTTTAGTTGTAACCATTTTCATAAAGGATGATTGTTCGGGCCATTTGATTGATCCATATCATCATGAGTTGTTACTCATTTGGCTTTCTCTCTCAAATTTGTGCCAATAGAAAAAGGATATTCTCGGCTAAGTCATGGCATCAAAATGGTTGCACACCTATTGTAGATTTGTCTTGTTGCATTCTATTTAGATTTATCTTTCTTCTATAATTGGTCATCATGAAATGGCATAGATCTTGATCGATCAATGGTGATGCCAGCTCTCTCACCATTAGCCTTAGAGAGGCCTATATACGAATCCATGTGCACAATGATTGACCTTTCCATTGGCCATCTATAATGACTTAGATCATTAATTTTCACCATTGATTTACCTATCACAGATCAACCATTAGATCTAAAAGGCATTATTATTAGCTTCTAGAAAAGCATTTGCTATGGGCTTCAAAAAAGGCTTTGATGTGGGATTCAAGAAAATAATTTTCTATGAGCTTCAAGAAAGGCTTTGCTACTGGCTTCTCCAACCTTAAGTCTTTAGGCATTTTTCTCGAATAAATTCCTCATGGACAATTTTCCTAAAGGAATTCTTTCAAATAATTCATCTGAAGGAATTCCTTTAGACTTTTTTTCCTCAAAATAATTGTCTTCAAGCCTTTTTCTCATGGTTTGTTAGAAGAATTATTGTGGAAAAAAATTTCATAACAATTCATTTGGATTTCTTACAAAAATCATGGCTTGGCCCTTTAAAAAAAATTTGAAGGGCACTTTCAAAAGGAAGTGACCCTTCCGAAAAAATTTGAAGGGCACTTTTAGAAGGAAGTGACCCTTCAAAAAAAATTATAGGGCACTTTTAGAAGGAAGTGGCCCTTTAGAATTTTTTTGAAGGGCACTTCAAAGGGAAGTGATCCTTCAAAAAAAAATTGAAGGGCACTTCGAACGGAAGTGACCCTTCGTAGTTTTTCCAAAGGGAACTTTTAGAAGGAAATGACCCTTCAAAAAAATTTGAATGGCACTTTAAAGCAAAGTGGCCCTTCGAAACTTTTTTCAAAGGGCACTTGGAAGAAGGAAGTGACCCTTCAGAAAATTTTTAAGGGCACTTTAAGGCAAAGTGGCCCTTTAGAAATTTTTTGAAGGGAACTTTGGAGAGAGAAAAGACCCTTTGGAAAAGTTTTGAAGGGAAAATCTGAAGAGAGAGAGACCCTTCAAAACTTTTTTGAAGGGAAAAGACAAAGGAAGAGAAAGATTCATTTCCAAAAAAGACAACACTTAGGCAAAAAGGTGGGGGAAACACTTGAACAAGGCTAAAACAAAGCCTCTAAATAAGGGAAAATAACTATTTTCTTCACGAGCTCTTCACAATGAATTTAAAATAGACAAGGGATGTTAAACCTAGCCAAAGGAAAACACAAAATTGGGTATGAAAATTGGCTAACATTATTGGTGATTTCCAGGGGAGGCATGCTTGCTATGCCTAAGACGAGTCATATTAATCATTTCATTAGGCATGGAGTGACTTATAAAGCACTCAAAATAACTGAACAAGACGTGGGTTAAAAAACACACTAGCTGGGTTGATCACACACACAAGGTAGAGATACACACCAAACAAAAGGAAGGAAAACACATCTATGCTACAAAGAACTTAGGGAACACAACCATGAACAAAAGGAAACACACATAACTAAACTAGTATTTATAAGAAGATGAGTAAGGGATAATAGTATGATTTCAAGTGTATCCCATTCATAGGGATAGGCAACTCTTCTCCACTCATTTTAGATAGTTGAAAGGAGTTGTTTTTCTTGAACTTATTGATGATGTAAGGGCCACTCCACAAAGTGTCAAACTTTTTATGCTTTCCTATATTTTATTTGTCTTCATCCCATTTCAAAACAAAGTCACCCTCTTTGAACACTCTTGCACTTGTCCTTTTGTTAAAGGATCTCTTCATGAGCACTTGATGGTGTTCCATGGCCTTGTGGGCATCATCCCTTACCTCTTGTAATTGCATTAGTTCTATCAATCTGACCTCTATTGGAGTGTTTTCAAGTAATTTTAGCTATTATTCAAGATCTAGGGTAAGGAGTTATTAAGATATGGACAACCTAACTTCTCTCCCATAAACAAGTATAAATGGATAGTTACCAATTGATTTCTTGGGAGTAATTCTATCTACCCATAAAGCTATCTTTTGCTTGTTATGTCATGCCCTTTGATTGGTCTCCAATGTCCTATTGATTATTTTAATGAGGTTTTTATTGGTAGACTTATCAAATCAATTACCTTAAGGATAATAATTGGATGAGGTACACAAGTGAACTCCATTCCTTGTTGCCCAATCAGAAGTTTTTAAAATTATAAAAATAAGTGCATTATCAAAAAGGATGGCATGGGGAACTCCAAAACTTGTCACAATATTGTCATAGAACTCCAAGATAGAATTTTCACTTGCCTCCTTTAATGCAATAGCCTCTACCCACCTTGTAAAGTAATCAGTGGTAGTCAATATCCATTTGTGTCTAGCACTTGATGGAGGTTTAATAATGCCAATGAAATTCAGACCCCATTTCATGAAAGGCTAGTCCACTTGGATAGGTTTTAATGGAAGATATACAATTTTTTGTTTGCCTAAAAAGAAGGCACATTGAGGAAACTTTCTAACACACTGGTAATAGTCCTTTAAAATACTAGGCCAATAGTAACCATCCCTCATTATCTTTGCAGCTATCATCTTAAGAGAGAAATGACCTCCATTTGCACTATTGTGGAACTTCTCTAGCAATATATCAAATTTATCATTGTTAACACATCTTAGTATCATACTATTCACATCATTTCTAAAAATAACACCATCCACAAGATAGTAAGGAATGGTTTACAGTCTAAAATATCTATTTTGAGACTTGTTCAAGTTATTGGGACACTCACCATTTTGAAGAAAACTAATGATGTCTTGTGTCCAACTTTGAGCTTGCATTTGATCATCTAGTTGGGGTTGAACTTAGTTGACCAAGGCTTCCTCTTTTGAATCTTTAAAATCTAAAGCTAAATGCTCACACAATCCTCTTCCTCTTACCAAGCTCATTACTTTAATGTCCACATCATACTCCATCACCTTTGAAATCCATCCAACTCTCTTTTTATTGATGTATTTGCTTAGGAGAAACTCCTTGGTGCTAAGATGAGAAACCATGACATGTATCTTGTTGTTGTAAACCATGAGTCTAAATTTATTCAATCCTCGAATCACTATTAGATCTTGCTTCTCAACAAAAGAATATCTAACCTAATAATCCTCCAATCCTTGGATAAAGAATGCAATTGGTTGTTCAACCTCTTCATCATTCTTTTTCATAATCATAGTTGAGATTGTATCAAGGTTAGAAAAGGTATAGAGTATGAAGTCCTTGGAAAACTTTGGGTTTAAGAGAGTAGGAGATTCTACAATTGCTTGCTTGATTTCCTCAAAATTGCTCTTTCCCTCCTTTGTCCAACTAAAAACTTGGTTCTTTTTTAGCATGGCTATGATAGGCTTTACCATAGTTGAAAATCCTAGAATAAACCTTCTTACAAAGTTTATTTTCCCTAAGAAGCTTTACAGCCCTTTCCTATGTTGAGGTAAGGACAAGCCTAGAATAGCCTCAGTCCTCTCTAGGTCAATAGACAAGCCTTTTTTTGAAATAATATGACCCAAAAGCTTACCTTCATGGACAAAAAAGATGTACTTCTTTGGATTAATGGATATTCCATACTCCCTAAATTTCTCAAACACCTACCTTAGGTGTTCCATGTGATCAGTACATCCTTTGAAAAAATGGTTCTATCATCAAGAGACACTAGTAGAAACTTATTGATCAAACCTTTAAAAGCCATGTCCATTACCCTTTAAAATGTGGCTCCAATGTTTTATAAACCAAAAAGCATCTTGTTATAGGCAAAGGTCCCCTATTTCATAGTGAAGGTTGTCTTGAACTAATCTTCTTCATTGACCAATATCTAATTTTATCCTAAATAACCATCAAGAAGTGAGAAACATTGAGAACCTAAAATAGCTTGTAGAATTTGCTCCATGAAAGGTAGTAGATAATGATCCTTAAGAAAACACTTTATTAAGATTTTTAAAATCTACACAAAGCCTAATTTCTCCATTATTTTTTTAGATAGGTACAAGATTAGCAACCCAATTCAAGTGCTTGATAGGAAAGATAATCCTAGACTCAATCAGCTTTGTCAGCTCCATTAGTTCTTTTATCTTGGGATTGATAGGCCATTGTTTTTGCTTGACCTATTTAGCTCTAGGTTCTAGCTCAATGGTGTGATGAGCTAGGCTTGGATAAAACCCTTTCAAATCTTTGTATTCCCAAGTAACAATATCATGACACTCTTTGCATAGTTTAACAAAGGTCTATCTTTCAGACAAAGGAAAAAGCTTACCAATATTTAGGAGTTTGTCCTTGTAAATCATGACTCTCTCATAATTATCTTCTTTTGTGGAAATGCTCACTCTTTCCATATTCTTTTGATCATATTCATTTAAGACACGCTCCAAGATAATCATCCCATTATTTATCTTATTTTTATTTAGCTGTATAATTTGTTCTTCATAATCATAATGTAATCTCTTTTGGTTCCTTGAGGAGAAACCTACCTCATTTTGCAAGAAGTGTGTAATGTGTTCATCACTTTCAAACACATTACATGACACTTCATTATCTATAATATAGGGTCTCATAATTATCTTAATATTTGACTACTCCTTTTCCTTCCCTACATCAGTAGCTATGTCAAATTATGCTCCTATAGCAGCCAACCTATCAGCATGTTTATTTGAACCCTTTGGGATGGGTTGTATGTTGAAGGCATCAAATTCTTCAAGTAAGTCCCATACCCTATGCTTGTAGGACCTAAGCAAGGGATTCTTAGTTTTATCCTAATTTATTACTTTGTGGATGACCAGTTCACTATCTCCATAAACCTTTAAATTATTGATCCCTCTCCTCTTTTCCCATTGGAGGCCATAAACTAGGCCTTCATATTTTGCCACATTATAGATGTAGCTGAAGTGGAATATATAGGAGTAGTATCAATTTTTTGATGGATAAATAATAATTATGATATCTCTTTCACCCACTTTGATCCTTGAACCATCAAAAAACATTTCTTACATCCCTTCAAGCTCATGATCTTCATTAGTGAGTGAAGGAGTTGGAGCATCCTTTTCATGCATACAGTAAACTCTCAAATTAGTCTCTTCTATGAATGTGTAAGGATCAATTACATGTGTCTTAATGGTGTATTTATCAAGGAAAATATTAGAAATACCTTTAAGTGGGGAGGATGTTTCACTATCTATGATAGTTTCTTATTCTTTACTGATTAGACAATTCTGATTTTAATTTATCTCCATGTATGGCTCAATATGAAACCTTGATAAGGGTTGAGTCCTTATAGTCACCTTGGTACCATATCTTATTTTTAAATCTATAAAAGACTAGTCAGTATAAATGTATCCTCCTATATTTGTCATGAAGTCCTTTGATATGCAAATAGCAAAATGCACTGGAAGGTCCACCACCACAATGTCTTGTATGATGGGGAAACTTGAGTAGCCATGTAGAAATACTTTTAGACCTTTGACCAATCATACTATCTTTTTTAGAGTCATATCAAGCTACAACACACCTTTTCTATGTGGTTCATAATTCAACCCCAATTTGTCATCCACCACTTTAGGCATGACAGTGGTACTTGCTCCACTATCCATAATACAATTGTGGACCAACTTATCTCCCACAATGAATGTGAGGTAGAAAGGTGAAGGCTTTTTATATTTGGTAGAGGGATCCAAGAGATGATTTAAATAATTGATAAGAGCCACACCATTATGTTTAGAATCTTAAGGGGCTACAAAAATGTTTGCAAGTTATTCTTGCAAGATCTCTTTTTGACTATGCATGTGCAAGACTTCCCATAGAGATATGTTTATCTTGGCATTATTCAATGAATCAATAATGTTTAGAGGGGAATATTTCACCCTCTCTTGTATTCTTGATGGTAGTGAGGGATTTTGAGCTTGCTACATTATAGGCTTGATAACCCCAATTGCATTCTAATTTTGTTGAGGAGCATGACTGGTAGTAGGTGTTGTACTAGAATTCACATCTTGTGGCCTTGGAGAAGTATCATTTGGAGTCACATGTACTCCTGGAACATCTCAAAAATCTCTCCTTTTGGATCTTGTGTTGGATGTAATTGATGTTCTTTGATTCAACACGTAATCATCTTTAGCTTAAAAATTCATCATTCCTATACTTTGGCTACTACCTTCTCCACAAATATTTCTTTACATAAGGTCTACTTCTTCTAAAGTTAAATAAGGAGTAGTTTCCTCTTGTGCCACAAAATTTTGGTTTCCTTATCCATCATCATGCATGAACTAAACTTGAGGTTGTCCCCATTGGTCCAAATAATCCTCTCCTTAGACTAGATTAGCATGTATTAGAATAACAACCTTAGTGGAAGGAGTGGAATTAGGATTATAGGCATTGGGCTACCTGTTATAACCCTAATAATTTTGTCTTCTCCCTTGGTAACTATATTGGGGTGGAACTCTATATCCTTGCTGAGGATAGTATTGATGGTTAGGTTGAGCACTTATCTAGAATTGAGCTTACTTGAGCTAAGCTCATAATGACTAGATTTCTTCATATTTGTCCATAACACCATCCACTTTCTTGGGGAAGGCTCTTAGCTTCACATTCGCATTAGGAACTTATGCTACACTTGGAAATTCAAATAAATTGTGAGATATCAAAGGCATGAAAACTCTTAGAGGGAAATTTATAGCATGTGCTAATCTATTTTCAACTTCAATGGCTAGCTCATATGCATTTGGCAGACTGAAACCTCCCATTGACTGTAACATAATAGCCACATCAATACCAATACCTTTGAGATACATGGGAAACACAAAGATTGAAGGAGGTCTCATGATAGGTGGTAGCCTATGCCATGTCCTCTGAAACCTTTCATTTAAATCCCCCATGGATTTGTTAAGACCTCTCTTTATTACATTTAGCTAATGGATCAGTGAAGTATGGTCACTTTTTTTTTCAAATTTGGTTACCATAAATTCTCCAAAGCCATCACAACTTGTAATGCAACCACCTTATAATGTTTTGTACCAATCAAGTGCCTTGCCTTTCATAGACATAGATAGTAATCTAATGGCTTTATTGGCTCAAGTGACATTATGGAAATTATAGAAATTTGAAATGTCTCTAATACGCTAAGATGGTGTAATTAGACATTCACCATTAAAACTAGGGAGACTCTTTGTAGCATTAGGAGGAATAGGGTCATATGCAGGAAGCTTGATTGTATTTTGGGTGTTAAAGGTTGGGAAAGGTTGATGTCTATCCATTTATCTTCTTTCCTCTTGATCTCTTATTTCTTCAGCTTCCTCAATTTCTTCTTCTTCACCAAAATCTCCTTGTCTAGGATCTCTAGGTGGAAAGAAAGGTTCAGGGCATTGCTCTTAAATAATAATTTCAACTAAATGGGTTTGGTCAAGAATCCTAGATGACCTAGTGAGGACCATGAAGTGAATTATGTGAAACTTGATCTACAACTAGGGATTCTTACCCTTTTGGAGTCACCAAATTTTGTATAAAGAGTAAAAACTTAGGTTTATCAAGACTAGCATTCACCTTGACATGTAATTAACCAAGAACTGGGGTCTCACTGGGCATGCCAAATATATTGTCTCCAAATCTTACACCCTAGAAGAGAGTGTTTATTCCTCTCCCAGATTTGGGAAATGTTGAAACATTTCCAAGCCTATGGGTATGCCTATGGAGGAAATGTACCTATAGATTGAAAGGGCTAGCTCCCTATATATGTCTCTAAAAGACAATCTCTACAAAACCAACTTGTTTAAATGGAAAAGGGTTAGAAAAATGTGGAAAAGGAAATCCTATTCTAAGAGTGGTGATACACCAAAACTATTTTTCCATATGAATGTCAGATTCTAGTGTACAATACAATAAAATCAAAAACCATTCCCAATATCTAAATACTCTAACAATAGTATATCAACACAGAGGTAAGACATGAAAGATAACACAAGGTAAATGAGCTAAAATTCAAAATTTTCACATTCGAGATAGTAATACACATGTATAAATTCAATACACTTGGGTACACACTGTGTAACCAGTTAGACCAAGAACTCTTATTTAGGTATGAAGGATAAAGGGGTAGGAGGATGTAAAATCATCACATGATGCCATTATACATCTCTTGCACACTTAGATAATTATCCAAAAAACTTGAAAATAAAGGATTATACAAGTGCTCAAAGGCAAAATATAACATCAATCCAATAGGGCTTCTTCGTACTCTATGTATTTTTTTAAAACTAGCCAAGGGGATGTATATATAGAGAGAAGGAAGAGAGAGAGGGAAAACATTTTTCACCAAGGAGAGGAATCTATTTATTTCATATTAACATCTTTAGCAGTAACCATTTTCACAAAGGATGTTTGGTCGGACCATTTTATTGATCCATGTCATCATGAGTTGTTATGCATCTAGTGTGCTCTCTCAAATTTGTGCCAATAAAAAAAGGATATTATCGACTGAGTCATAGAATCAAAATGGTTGCACACCTATTGTATATTTGTCTTGTTACATTATGTTTTTCTTTGTCCTTCTGTGATTGGTCATCATGAAATGGAACAGATCTTGATTGATCAATGATGATGCAAGCTCTCTCACTATTAGCCTTGGAGAGGCCTAGCTGGGAATTCATGTGCACAATGACTGACCTTTCCATTGGCCATCTATAATGACTCAGATCATTGATTCACACCATCAATTTTCCTATCACACATTATCCATTAGATCTGAAAGGCATTGTTGCAAGCTTTTGGAAAAGCATTTGTTGTGGGCTTTAGGAAAGGCTTTGATATGGGCTTCAGGAAAAGCATTTGCTACAGGATTTAGGAAAGGCTTTGTTTTGGGCTTTAGTTGTAGGCTTCTCCAACCTTAATTCTTTGGGATTTTATCCTAGGCAAATTCCCCATAGACAATTTTCTTGAAAGAATTCTTTCAGACAATTTGTTTAAAGGAATTCTTTCATACTTGTTTCCCTAAAAGAATTGTCCATGTCTTTCTTCAGGCCTTTTACTCATGGTTTTCTAGAATAATTGTTGTGGAAAACAAGTCCACAATAATTCCTTTCAATTTATTACAAAGTTTATGGATTGGCCCTTCAAAATTTTTCTAAAGGGCACTTTTAGAAGGAAGTGACCCTTTGGAAAAAATTTGAAGGGCACTTTTAGAAGGAAATGACCCTTCGAAAAAAATTTGAAGGGAAATTTTAGAAGGAAGTGACCTTCATAATTTTTTTGAAGGGAACTTTGAAGGGAATTGACCCTTTGAAACTTTTCTAAAGGGCACTTCGAAGGGAAGTGACCCTTCAAAAAAAATTTAAAGGGAACTTTCTTAAGGAAGTGACCCTTTGGAATTTTTTTGAAGGGCGCTTTGAAGGGAAGTGACTCTTCAAAAAAAAATTGAAGGGCACTTTCTTAAAGAAGTGGCCCTTTCAAATTTTTATTAAGGGCACTTTTAAGGGAAATGACCCTTCAAAAAAAAATTGAAGGGTACTTTTATAAGAAAGTGACCCTTCAAAAAAATTTGAAGGGCAGTTTAAGGCAAAGTGGCCCTTCGAAACTTTTCCAAAGGGCACTTGGAAGAAATAAGTGGCCCTTTAAAAAAATTTGAAGGGAACTTTAAGGAAAAGTGGCCCTTCATAACTTTTCCAAAGGGCACTTGGAAGAAAAAGTGGCCCTTTGAAATTTTTTTGAAGGGCACTTTGGAGAGAGAAAAAACCCTTTGAAAAGTTTTGAAGGGCAAATCTGAAGAGAAAGAGACCCTTCAAAACTTTTTTGAAGGGAAAATACAAAGGAAGAGAAATATTCCTTTCCAAAAGAGAGAACACTTAGGCAAAAAAGGGGGTAAAACACTTGAACAAGGCTAAAACAAAGCCTCTGAAGAAGGGAAAATAATTGGTTTCTTCGTGAGCTCTTCATAATAAATTTAAAACATACAAGAGATGTTGAACTTAGCCAAAAGAAAATGCAAAATTGAGTATAAAAATTGGCTAATAGGTATAAGGTCTAATCATGAAGGAAATGAAGGTTCAATTGAACTCTTTTAACATATTTATGACTACAACATTTGATTTTGGGCTCAATTGGCCCCCATGTTATCATAGATTGAGGTAATTCATAAACTGGGGTAATGAGTGATGTGATTTGGACCAAATTGATCTCTGTGAATGTAATTCTTACTCTAAAAGATGTTAATTAAGGCTAAATCAATTGGTTTAGGTCCTAATCATGAAGAAAATTTAGGACATTTGAACTTATTGAACCCATTTATGACTAAAAAGTGGTTTTGGGCACAATTAGCACCAATGTCATCATAAATTGAGCTAATCAATCAATTAGGCCAATAATTAATAAGATTTGTGATAAATTTAGCCCTATCAACATAATCAAGTGGGGTTAAATCAATTGGTTTGAGGTAAATAGGGTTTATAATTTAAGTTTTAGGGTTTAGGAATTAGGCATTAGGGTATATATGGTTTATTTTTTAGGGTATAATGTCTAATCACAAAGGTAAATAGGGCCAAATTGAGTTATTTTAACCTATTTTTGACTATAGAATGTGATTTTGGGCTCAATTGTCCCCCATGTCATCACATATTGAGCTAATTATTACATTGGGGCAATGAATGATGTGATTTGGGCCAAATTGAGCCCTATGAGTGTAATTCTTACTCTAAAGGATGTTAATTAAGGCTAAATAAATTGGTTAAGGGTTAAAGGTTAAAAATGTAGGGTGTATGATCCAATCGCAAAGGTAATTGATATACTTGAACCCATTTGTGACCATATAAAGTGATTTTGGGTACAATTAGCCCTAACGTCATCATAAATTGAGCCAATCAATCAATTGGGACAATAAGTAATGTTGTTTACATTTAATTGATCCCTATGGACATAATTAAGGCTATATAGGGTTTACAATTTAAGGTTTAGGGTTTAGGGTTTAGGGATTAGGGATTAGGGTATATAGTGTTTAGGTTTTAGGGTATAAAGTATAATAACAAAGGTAATTAGAGCCAAATTGACCTCCATTAATCTTTTTATGACTAAAAATGTGATTTTGGGCTCAATTGGCCCCCACATCATCATATATTGGTCCAATTAGTCAAGTGGGGTAATGAATGATGCAATTTAAGCCAAATAAAACCCTGTGAATGTAATTCTTACTATAAAGGATGTTAATTGAGGATAAATTTATTAGCTTAGGGTTTAGGGTTTAAAATTTAGGATCTAGGGTCTAATCGTGAAGGTAATTGAGGATAATTTGAGATACTTGAACCTATTTCTGACCATATAATGTGTTTTTGGTTTGATTATCCCCCATGTCATCACACATTGAGAAAATTAGTCAACTAAGGTAGTTAGTGGTGCTATTTTGACAAAATATAGCCTTGTGAACCTAATTCTTAGTCTATTTGATGGTGAATAGGGATCAAATGATTTTTTTAGGGTTTAAGAGTTTATAAATTATGGTTTAGAGTTTTTAGGGTTTGGGGTTTAGAGATTAAGGTTTAGGTTTGAGGGTATAAGGTCCAAAAGATCAATTTCTTAATGTTAAAGGTTTAGGTTTAGGGGTGTTTTTACATACATATAGTACATTATATGCAAATTTGTTAGTAGTAAAAACATTTACCAACATCTTTTTCTTTAGATCGAGAGTTATACCCTTAGGTGCTCTACATTATTTTTTTATGCACACTATAGCTCTATTTTTTACTGATTTGATGTATTTCCCACTATAAAAAGTAAAAAAACTTTGTCTACTCATGGTTGACTAAAGAGTGCATTTCTATTTTTTTAACAATTTGATCAGTGTCCCCACTTGGTACTACACATTAATTAGGTCTATTTTTTAATAATTAGATTATTTTCCCCACCTTGAAAAGTTGGAAACTTTAGGTAATCATGGGTGACAGATTTCATAATATTTAGAAGAAGAAGCTAAAGCATAAAACACCAAAAGAATTAGAATCGCATAGAGAAAATCAAAGGCAACAAATTTAAAAACTTTTTCAAGTGAGTATACTATCCCTAATGAATTCAATGTCACAAATAATAATGAAAAGAATAATGATATTGTACAAAATTTTGAAAGTATAATTGACAAACCTGATAGTATACCAAATTATAATGCAATTCCACATTCAAATTTTATGGTTTTTAATTTTGGTGATGATGATAGAATGCATGATGATGTAAAATTCATTAAAACACTAATTGGTTAAATTAACAATCAAGAAAAAACTATGGGGACATCATTAAATGAATAAAATATTAATCAAGAAAATAATATGGAAATACCAAATCAATCAAATTTACCACTAAGAACACCTCATAGGATTTTAAAAATAAAACCCATGTATTTAATTGAAATTGATGAAAACATTTTGAAATCAATGCATAAAAAATGTCTAGGAACCATATGATAAGAAAATCTAAAATAATTTGGCATTGAGACTTTTAAAAATTAAATGAAACTCAAAAATTCAAATTGATATTTACATTGATGAAATTTCATAAGATGAGACCTACAATGAATACCCTGGGATGAATAACATCTAATATTGATTGTGTAAATAATGTAATTGTTTAAATTTTTCATAATGCATACCATAAAGTAGATGTGAAAAAATTCATCAAATAAGGTAATGTTTCTCAATGCTTTATTACATCTTCTATGGTAACTTGAAAAACAAATAATAAATGATTGATTAGACAAACAAGTTGAGCATTGCTTATAAAATAAAAAATACACTAATGAAATCAATTGGGGAGACATATAAGACATCTGATAATAATGACCTGTGGGTGTTCTCTACTAGACTCTCATAGAAATACAAGGCTATAACCGATGCCCTAAAAGACTTGTAGAATTTTGGAAAGATAACACAAGGTATCACCTAATATTAAAGATGTAGTGAAAAGAAGAGTTGGTTCTCATAACCATGAAATAAATCCTTAACATGTTTTGGGTATTACTCAAAAAAAATTTACTCTAAATTTGTTAAAAATATATCCTCATATTTCCATTAGTCAAATATATTTTGAAATGTCCAAACCCATCTATGTGAAAATAAATCACACATGCACTACTTATTGTAGGTAACATGTTGAATTTTTCATATATTATGATATTTTTTGTCATGTTCTTTATAACTTTCATACTAAAAACATTTTTTAGGAGTGTGGAGTGGAATCTATATACACATAATATTTTCAAACTTTTATTGATTACTGACACTTTGTATCTCACAGGAACCTGATGAGTCTCAATCTCTCTGAGTGCATGCCTTAAGGGGTGTACCAAGAAATGGGTGGGCATACCATCAATGCTTCATAAGATTGTTGTCCCTTTTTCCACTTGCCATCTACACATTTATCTCCTTATTTAATTTACCCTAAGATTATTCTTCTAAGTCCTACCTTCTCCATTTTTTTCCCTCTTTCCATCCTCCTTTTCTTGCCTTAACACCCTTTTGGATAGTCAGTTGTATTGGGTCAACCTAATACAGTTTAAGGGTATTTTCACTTTCTTGGTTTATTAGCCTTTTGACTGACCTAGCACAGACCTAATGAATTGTCCTTGAAAACACACTGGCTCAAGTGGGTTGACCTTGTACAATTGACATTCCTAGGAGGATTTAGGGAAAGATCCAACTATTTATACAATTTCATTTCCCACCATTTCATAAGAGAAGAATTATTAGTGAATAAGTGTGAGTGAACATTTGCTTATTTACCATTGTACTTGAGGAATAAATCTTAGGGTTCCATACTTTCTTTGGAGATATGGATCTTATCTTGCAGAGAATTATTTTGGATACTTAGATAGGTTATGTATCCTAGAGCTAATTTATCTTGGTTATCCTTACATATCACAATAATCTCTTGTAAATTACCTTGGCCAAGGGAGAGATTGAGGCTCGATAGGTTCATCTTCAAAGGTAAGTATTCCTAACTTTATTTCTCCATTGTAAGAGTAGATAGATAATGCATTTGTATTCTTATCTCCATGTATCAATATTTTATATACATTGACGTGAGTATAAGTTTTCTAATACATGTTTAGTTTAGTTATTTGTTTTATTGCTTCTAACCCCTACATATTGCCACAAGTTTTGTGTGCATTAGATTAGATTTACTTTCTTGATATTAGTATAAGTAAATGTTTTAAACCTTAGGACTCAATTAGGGTTGTTGTGTGATTGTGTTAGACTGTAGGATTTGGAACCCTTCTTATCATGATGTGTTGTGATAAGTGATACAAGTGATCCCATAATCGGGTATAGCAGATCCCCATATTGGTCATGATCTAGCTTAATAAGTGTATCCCAATCAAAAGTGTAGGTATGATCTATCTTATCCGATCTAGGATTAATTCATAAACATGATGGATTTCCAATTGCACACATTTTGGTGAACTTGACCTAAACTAACCTTTTCAAGATTTGTTCACTTTTACCTTAATTTATTTCATTTATTTTGATCATTATTTTTATCATATATTTTGACATACTAGATCAGTTTTTTTGACCTAGATTTTTAACTTGCATAGGTTGTAAGAATAGATAATTAGATCGACATAGTTGACCTAGTATAGGTTTCTATCTTTTTAAACACCTAGTTCAACCTACTAGGTCAACCCAATCGACCCCTTATAGTTTTAGCACTTTTTAAGTAGGTCCCTATATAGCTTGATCAATTTTATCAACCAAGTTTGTCAGTTTCTCAAGTATAATTCAAGGTTTTTCATTAGCAATCTTCCTTCATTACATCTCTAATCTATCAAGGTTCCTTTTTACTTCTCTATTTAATTTCTTTTCTATCTTTCCTTTCATAGTTTTTAGTATTCAAAAATGCCCTTGCATAGTCAACTAGATCGACACTATTGACCCAGTTCTATGTTATATGTGCTATCTAAAATACCTAAATCAACACTACCAACCTAGTTAATTTTCAGACTTTACTTTTATAGTATAGGTTTGACCCTATCGACCCTATTCTATATTTTTCACATATAGTGAAAACACTATACCTTGTTTAAATTTAGAATTAGCTTCATATTTGCTAGTAATTAGTTCACACCTTTTTTTCATGTTTCTTTCATGCTTAGAATAGTTCACATAGTCTAATTATGGGATTTTTAATTAATCACTTATTTTCACTATTTATATTTTAAGCACACATGACCAAATCACAAAAACATAAACATACACTTTAACATTTATCTACCATAGGCCAACCTACTTGGATTTCATCACCAAGGGGGAAGCTAACTTGATAATCTAGTCAAGTATAAAACATTGTTAATGGTATATTCTAGCTAACCACCTGATACCCTCATCACTATGGTGTGTGAAGTGAGGGGTTATGCCCCAATACTAAGCCTATATAATTTCCACTATAGTCCCTTTCAGTCCAAACTACTTGAAACCATCCTTAGATTTTTATTTATTACCCTACCTATAGCTAACTTCCAATCACATTTAAAATCATTCTTAATAATATAATTAATAATTAGGTTGACCAATTAGTTAACTTTACTTTTCAAGTTGTTTGCTTGATATTTATTCAATTATGTGTATAAAATATTGCATTGGTGAGCATTAGTGCAAGATTTTTCTTTGTGTTTCAATTGGATTGGCTAGCATTAATCCAATTGAATGTCTATTTCCTTTTAGTACTTACTACTTTTCATTACTTGCAAAGTTATCTTGTTTTATTTTTCAATCTATTTTAAAGCTTCTTGATTTCTTTATCTTCTGTACTAAATCAACCCAGTGCTTTGTTTTCCTTTTGTATACTGTAATAGATTGACCCAGTTGCCCCTATATAGTTTTAAAGTCCCTATTTCTATACTAGATCAACACAGTCAACCCTGTATAGTTTTAATCACCTCTTTTGACCTTTGCTTTCTCATCTCTCTTCTTTTCCCTTCATCATGGACTTTTTGTTGGATAATGACACTGATTTATAGTCAATAAACATGATTAACTTTACCAATCCTAATAGGGTCTCCCATAGATAGAGTAGGGCTCCTCTTTTATATGCTAGTAATGTTTATATTTCCACTTACATAATGAACTATGGGACCTCTCCTCATTCCTCTTTGTATCATAATCCTTTTTTCTCATTAGAAAACCATCCTAAGTTAGAATATACTCCCTAAATGCTTTTCTTTATCTCTAAATTTCCTCAACATAGAGGAAAGGATCCTTCTACAATTTATAACTTCATGATTAGTGGTCAAACCAAAGAGAAACATTTACCTACTCCTATATTCAATATAGGATTTGGAGGTACCACTTTCTTTGGTTCTCAACCTCTTCCTTCAATTTCAATTCCTTCTTATGTCATGGCAGCTTCTTCTCTAACCTCTTCTACCTCAATGCCTAGTATCTCAACTAACATGGTAGGTTTTACATCTAGTGGACCTCTCATAAGGTCCACCATCCTAAATCCTTCCACTAGTTTATCGATTACTACCCAAGGCAATCATGATTCTAGTGCTTCTTCCTCTCAACCATTCACTAGTCCATGTTTTGCTTCACAAGCAAATTTTGCCACTAGTGCCTCAAATTTTTATAATTATTCTCAAACTCATACCACCATTAATAGTGGTAACCAAGCCACTAATACCAACACAAATACCAATTATAGTGATTATAATTTTAATCAAACACACCAAATTTTTTTACAAACTCTAAACCAAATAAATATCTTTCAAGCTCATAACATAAATCAAATGATGAGAATGCAAAACCACCTCCTTAATATTCAATCTCATCCATAACCAATGGCTTAGGTCACACATAACCAAAATTTTCCCCCTCCTCTTTGAGATTATCATGGCAATCTCATTCCTCAACCTCCTTTAATCTATAAAGCCATCAAGCATCTACAAAATGAACCTCTCACTACTCAAATGGCTAACATATATATAGGATGTATAACACCTATAATTTATTATAATGGGTCAATTGATCTTACCCTTCACCTTAAAACATTTGAAAATATTTATAAGAATTAGATCAAATTAAACACATTTTTTGCTACCAAGCTCCTAGCCAAAACTCTCACGAGTGATGCCTTGGATTGGTACAATCAACTTAGATCTCATTCCATTTCTAGTTTGGAGGACTTAGTAGATGCTTTAGTTTAAGAATTACAAACTAATGATCTTCCTAAAAACACTTTGGCCTATTTCATTAATTGTAAACAACATTATAATGAAACTACCCAAGCCTTTGTTAATATATGGAAGACTTTGTCAAAAAAATGTGAACAGAATATGGTGGATGACAAACTTTTTCATCTCTTTACAAATGCTCTCTTTCCTAAACTTCAATATCAATTTTGCACTCTCTCTTCATGTACCTTAGAGGAGGCTATTGACCAAGATAAAAGATAAGATTTCCTAATGCATCAATTCAAACCACCCAAACCTTATATGGGTCCTCGTCTATTACTTAAGAACAAAAACTAAAATATCAACAATGATGGTGTTACTAATTCTTATGACACCATTCATAATGTTTAACTTGTCATTCCTAACCCTTATTTGGAACTAGCTTCTTCTTCTCAAAAATATATTAATCCTAATTTTTCTTCACCCAATAACATCAATATTCACAAACCTTTATCCTCAACTAAATTACTTAAGCATCTACCTAGGCCTCTTCCATGAGAGCTTGACCCTACTCAACCTATGAAATCCTAGTATGATCCTAACAAATTTTGTTGGTTTCATGCTAGTTTGGGTCATTCTCATGAGACCTATAGACAACTTCATAATTTAGCTATGGATTTTCTTCTTGGACCTAATGTCAATCACGATTCCATTATCCATAAACATCAACAAGCCTATGAGATTGATTTTAAGGACTATAAATCAAATGAAAAAACTCAAGCCTTGAATCAAGAAAATGCTCATTTGGCTATCTATAAAGATCCTTTACTTAATCATAAACCTACCTAAGATAATCGAGACAAGCCCACCCCTTCCACCAATAATGTAGAAATTCTTGTTAAACCAACTTCTAAAGAGAATGTGGTTATCATGACTAATATGTGAAGGGTTGTGGATTTCATTGATTCCCAACCTATCTATAATCCTTCCCATAAGACATATCATGTCATCCAGGATTCTTCTCCAACTCATTTAAATGAGTTGGGTTAAGACTATATTTTCACTTTTGATGATCTAATTTTCAATTCTCCCTTGGATAACACATCTTATTATATTTCTACCACTCTTCCATCATCTTTTGATGCTAATGAAAATTAAGCTTCTACTAACACTTATTCTTCTCATTCTCAAAATCAACTTAAACAAACTAGTTCATCATCTCAACATGATTTATAGCCTTGTTCCTAATCTTCTTCTTCTTATCAACAAAAATTCAAATGTACTTTGGCTCCTCCTTCTGAGGACCTCCTTAACCATTATTCACATATATCTAACAACCTTTTTATGGGATATGATGAGTGGAATCCCATTACGGAGCTCACTAATCTTCCATCCCAAATTTCATTTCTTGAGCCTGTGAGGACTTCCCCATGTCATATAAACCACCTCATGTAGCTCCTATTTGAGATGAATGTCCCTCATCCTCCCCTATCAAGATGGGAGGCACCTTTATCTGGTTCTAAAGATAGTATTTTAAAATAATGAGAAGAGTTGTATATCAATATTGACAAAACTATAGACACTTCTCTTTCTCTATAATTTCTTATCACATCTATGATTCTTGATGAGATTCTACTTCATGTAGATGATCCTCCTTTATTCATTAGAATCTAAATAGGTGATATTTAAGTCAAGCATGCATTGATTTATGAGGGTTTTGTAACCTATATCACTTCTCTTTATTTCATTAAGACTCTTTGATATTTTGAATGCAATCTCGAGTCTACACATAGCACATGCTAAGGATACGATAGAAGGAAAATGCCTCCTCTAGGTTATGTGTGGTTTCCCATTACCATACCACCTGTCACCATCTATGTGAAGGAGATAATATTTAACTTCCCCCTTTCTTATAACATCTTACTTGGTAGGTTTTGGACTCATCGCATGAGAGCTATCACTTATTCCTCTTGTTAATGCCTTAAATTCCCTCACAATGGAGCCATTTATAGGATTCAAGGTGATACTAACCCTTGTAATTTTGAACAATTCTAAGAGCATGGTATCTTCAAGATTCATATTCTTGAGACTTTTCCAAGTGTTTCAATTTGTGAGTCTCAGCATTTCAACTTTCCTATTAATTCAACCCATGGTTACAATGGGCATCCTGAGCTCATTAATAACATTCCTCCTAATCTTTTAGATTTTGATGATGATTAGCCTGATGAGATCAATTTAAATATCAAAAATTTTGATCTCTCATCTCACAACTTCTTTCTTCCTTACATCATCATTCTTGAAAACCTCCTTGAAATGACATTCCCGTAGTCTTGACCAATAATAGGCATTCTATTCACCATGCTTCATTGGATGATAAGGTTATTCCTACTTGTGTCATTGATCTTCACACCTTGGATTATGATTATGGTTATTCCTTAGATGATCCACTATTAGGTGATCTTATATAAGCCTATGATGCCAAGATTGTATGTTATCATTTTTCATTACTTGAGTATTGTTATATATCTCATCATTTTCCTTCACTTATAGTTCTTGATTTTTGCATTTTTCCATTTTATCATAAGGTAGAGATGGCACCGACACCTCTATTTTCTGAGGATCCACACAGGACTATGATCATAGATCATGCTATGACTGGGCCTTACTATTTTGTTAAGTACCTTGACCCTCATAGTCGATTTACCCCTGATGTTAGTATAACCCTCCTTAGACACTCTATAAACCCTACCCCTCCCTCAATAGAGCCTACTATAGTTGAGCCTCTTCTCACACTTGGTATAGTTGATCTTATTCTTGATCCTATTATTTTTAGGCCTACTCTTGATTATGATACTATTTCTCCTTTTATTGAGCCCTGTTCCATTCTTTCCTCATCACCACCTTCCCTTGGTGATGGTTTTCTTCCTTTGCCTAAGATGGTTTCTCTACCCACCAAATGGGTCGATGAGTGTTATTTGGCTTCTTCCATTCTTATTTTAGCTCCTTTTGTGAGTGATTCTAATAAAACCACTCATAATCATATATGTTGCTTCCATGGAACAAATAACCATTCTTCTATCTATTATCGTAAGTTGTGGAAATATATTTATACCATAAGTCCTTCCCCATCATCAAACAAATCCATTCTTCCCCTGAAGGTAATTTTTGAATATTTACCCAAGTATGGTGAGGTATATTGTCTATGGCATCTCTATGACACCTATCACACTAATCATTATCACATCCTATAACAACATCTCAAAGATAACCCTATAGTCATTCTCAAACCTTCTACCACTCCTCTCATAGGTCATTCTTATAAGAAGGCTTCCCTTCTTCTCCTATGGCTCTGCCTCCTATGGTTCCATCACCTCCTTTATTCCCTTCACCACCTTTTATGCCTCCACCTATGATTCCTTCACCTGTAGACCTTCCCTCACCTATGGATCCTTCTCCACCCATGATTCCTTCACCTATTGATCCTTCTCCACTAGTGATTCCTTATCCTCCTATAGATCTTGATTTCATGCATTATCCTGACCATCCTTTGACTAATTTTCCTCCTCAACATGATCCTTTGATAATTCCTAATTTTTTAGTTGAGGGGATTAGAAAAGAAGTATTTGTCTAATATTCATTGAAGACTGATGAAACCTTGGCATCAGTTTGATTACAACTTCATAGACACCTATCTAATGTATTGGATAATGTGTGTGGACATATGTACTAGTATTTATGAGAAAATGCATGGTGCTTTCACATTTTTATTTGGATTGGACATGCACTCCAATCTTATTTTTATTTTTTTTATCATTTGACACTGTGTCAAATTTTTGCTTATCTTATATCATAATTTCCTACTTGTACTATATTTTCTTTATCTTATCATTTATTTTTGCATATGATTGTCTTTTTTTTTATCATTGCTTTCCCTTCCCTTTTTCTTAGATTTTTTCTCAAAACTCTCTTCATTGATCTTCATGATTGTTTTGATTTATTATCCTTATATCTCATAGATAATTTATCATGGTGATTTGGTTATACTTAGCCTATTCCCCTTGGTTATTATCTCCCTTTACCATGTGATCAATTAGAAAATAATCTATCTCATTAATACCTCCTTTCACCAGTCCACCTTTGTATCTCCTTTTTCCTTCTTCCTTTTTATACAAACTAAGCATATACATGGTTGAGAATTGAGATCACATGCTAGTTCATCATCAAGCCTAAGTGTCCTAGTCAGTCTTTATATTTAGTTACTTAGCTTCCTTTAGCCTTAGCCTGCAACTCATTCATGTGTATCACTATCTCTCTCATGATTGGTCATTCCAAGTTTTTATGGTGGAGGAATATTAAAAAGCCTTCAAAATAAAGTTAAAAGCCAAATCATTTAAACAAAAGGCAATGATATCAAAATTAAAAATTATTCTTAAAATTTTAATCACACTAAAATAAGTTATTCAAAGCACATCTCCTTATTTTATTCAAAGCTTAAACTCAACATGTGGCCTCATAGTAGAGTTGAGGTCCTTTGGGGTCAGGTAGGCTATTAGATTAAAAGAGCATATTAAAAAAAAAAATTAGTGCTACCTATTTTCTCACGTAAATACCTAATATTAGTAGTAGATTGATGACTTTGTAAGGGGTCTTGAAGAGTGGGGAACACATTATGGGAAGGTGGGTCCATTTTATTTTCCTATACCAATCTACCTTCATGAGTTGATCTTAGTAGCATGCCTATTTTCCTATAAATCTTTGTGTCTATAGAAAATAGGTTTCCTTTATACATAGACAACCATTAGTTACTTAATGTCTTCTCATGTCCTTAGTATTCCTCTTGCCTCCTAAGGTCTTCTCATAAGTCTTTCTTTTTACATTACCTTTTTTTTCATTCCTTATATCCCTTATATTTCTTCTTGAGAAATATTTTCTTGTCTACTAATCACTCCCCTTGGGATTTCATTTATGAGTTACTTTGTAAGACCATGGATATGACCTAGCCATCCTCAAAAACTACCATATTTTCCTTAATTTTACCCACATACTTGATTACCTAATTTTATTTTTTATTCCACCCCAGTGGTGTTCTCTTTATTAAGTTGCAGTGTAAGATTGTGGATAAGACCCAACCCTCCTCACAAAATTTTCCAATACCCAAGTCACCATCCAAATTACATGTGTCAAATTTGAGATAAGATTCAATCATTTATGAAGTTACACATCATTTTACATGTTTTCCATCTTGATTTAGTATGTTTTATGGTTACTTAATTTTTATTTCACCTTTTTATCTTCTAATTTTCTGAGTCCATGTAATATTTCAACCATTTCTGGAATTTTTCATACTTCCCAGCTTGAATTAGTATGACCAATTTAAGACCAATATTTTGCAATTTTGTCTTTATTTCATACTTCCTAGCATGATTTAATATGATTGATTGACTTAATTAATTTTTTTTTATTACCATTTGTTCCCTTTTACATACCTTTCATTTTATTACCTTGTTTTTCATACTTCCCAACATGATTTAATATGATTGATTGACTTAATTAATTTGTTTCTATTACCATTTTTTCCCATTTACATACCTTTCATTTTATTACTTTGTTTTTCATACTTCTCAACGTGATATTAGTATGATTTTACTTATTTTAATTTGGTGCAAAAATCTTTCACATTGGTTTAAAAATAAATTTCTTTTTACCATCTTGTTTTTCCATTTTCTTGGTTCTTTATACTTAATAATTTTTTATTATTACACATTTCCAATCTTAAAATAGTGTGTAGTACATTTTATTTATTTATTATATTTTTATAAGTCCTTTTGCCTATTTATTTTTAACCATGCATGTGTTTTTCATACTGCTAGAAAAAAAACCACATCTCATATATTTCCTATAGCATATACAAAAAATCTAAATACATGTGCTAAACAAAATTATATCCTAATCATCCACATCCTCAACCATAATCAAGCAACTGGAATCAACCATGATGATAACATACACATCCAATAAAAAATTCCAAAATAGACCTAGCCATAGAGTTAGGGCATTATATATGGTTGCATATGTGGTATCAAACTCATGATATATATATATATATATATATATATATATATATATGTATATATATGTATATATATGTATATATGTATCTATATATATATATATATATAGATACATATATACATATATATACATATATATATATACATATATATACATATATATATATATATATATATATATATATATATCATGAGTTTGATACCACATATGCAACCATATATAATGCCATGGCTCTATGGTTGGGTCCCATCTTGTCTATCTCATGGCCTAGCCACACTACTTATTGAGGCTACGATCTATCTCCTTCTAGTAGTATGTTGTAAGGAGGTCGTTATATATATATATATATATATATATATATATATATATATATATATCATGAGTTTGATATAACATATGCAACCATAGATAATGCCCTGGCTCTATGGTTGGGTCCCATCTTGTCTATCTCATGGCCTAGCCACACTACTTATTGAGGCTATGATCTGACTCCTAATAGTATGTTGTAAGGAGGTCATCTAATATCTTGATCCCTCTACATGTCCCTATAGGTGTATTACCTACATCTATGACTCTGACATCTAAGTTTGAATCTTTATCATTTATGCTACAATATCTAGATGTGCATCTCTCTCATCTACTAAGGCCTACCTTGTCTATATCTCCCTAGCACCCATCACTATTGGTGGATGTATCCTCTCCCTTTTTTCCTGTATCTACCTCATTTCCTCTCTAGCTAATCTGAACTAGCTTGCTTGAGCTAGGGTAGGTGGTACACTCAGATCCTCTAGTGTCATGAAGTTGTATGGCTATAGAGACTCATTTAGGATGCCATGAAGTGTTCCCCTCACTAAATACCCCCATATATCCTCCTCATCATCACCTACACCTAAAAAATCACACAATATGGATAATAGATCATTGTTATATTTCATAATATCTAAATATCTAAACAAAACTTAAGTAATAAATTTCTTTTTACTTATTGATGTCTCAGCTACTATGGTCTCACCATCTATACAACTTCCTAACATAGTCTCCCTATCTACATAGACTCCTATCACCTCCTCTATAGGTTTCCTCCTCAACTCAAACTTGACTATCATGGATCATGTTAATCTTATCTTGCATATGAGTAGTATCTCTATCATCTCCTTTGGCTCACCTATGGGGTCATATGGGATGGTAATAGTCTCCACTCTCTCTTATACCTCTTAACTCCATCATCATCATGTCCTCAATGGATGCTACTTATCTTGATATGGAGATGGTAGTGGTACATCTAGTATCTCTACTTTCACATCCCTCTCTTCTTGCTTAACTCCTCATCATGCTTGACCAATCCATGGTTACTCTCAACATGGCCTCAATGTTAGCCTCACTACTAGTGGCCCCAATCCTCTCCTCCCCCATGGCTCCTTCACATGTTGATCCCAATACTCAAGCATCATTAATGGTGTCACTAGATGAGCTAGGCCCATCTATCATGTACCTATGCCCCCAAATATGGCTCTCTCCACTAGAAGTAGTGTCCAATCACCTGTACCCTCTTTATTGCTAGTGCAACTATGTCCCAACTCACCTATGTAGTTGTTATGTGCTTGTATGACTACCACATCATATCTATTTGTCTCACTAATTATAGCACTAGTACATGAGACATGACCTACACTACCTAGTCATCCCTCCATCTTCACATCTAAAGTAACTTTTCATCGACTGCATGGGGTAATCTAGTTGGTCAATACATAAGAAACCTCTCATAGATCCAAGTTGTCAACAATTTGATCAATCCCATGGTCCTGTACCCTCTAACTAGAATCTTGTACATATCATGTACTATCTTGACCTAGATGATCTAGCCTAAGTTGTATAACACTCACTCTTCCAAGATCATCCTGATTAAGGCTACCATGAATAGTGGTACCTTGCCATCTAACTTGTGATATAGCACCCACTATGTTATAAGGCCTATCACAGCCTTCCAAAATGTTTAGAATCTATGATGTATAGACATAAAACATACTAACTTTCCTACTTATTAATATCATCTCTGATCATGTAGCCCACATGGCTAAGGCTCTCGTCTCCTCTAGACTATCTCGTATCCCTATAGTCACCTATGTTCCTACTATAGGTATCCCCAGGATGGCATGGACATCCTCTATCATGATAGCCACCTCTATTTTATACCCATCCACCTCTTATTTGAAAGTATTAATAAATCATTCTCAACAAATAAGGAACATGACTAATAAGTCAACACTGAGGGGGATCCAACACATCTTTGTTATCTTGCCTAGACTTATGGATCCTAGTCTAGCCCTATCTCCATATGATAACATATCTAAAAAGTCTGGTGACCATGTCACATCCACAAGTCACTAAAATATTCATCATCCCTACACCCAAGAAATAATAAAGGATGTATTAGTTCTTCCATGTCATGTATAGTCACAATACATTATTTATACATTCTTTTTACATTTTAAATCAAAGACAAGCCTAAAATTACTTTAGTTTATTTATTTTATCTTATATTTAGCTTTCTCAATCCATTTGGACCTTACTTGGTCATTTCAGACCATTATATCCCTCTTTCAACTTTTTACACATTTTTTCATATTATTCTAGCTCTTTGGTCAAACAAATTTGACTAAAATTTTCCTATCTTTTCATTTAGTTGACTCAAAAATCTAATTCAACACCCTTATCTTCCCCTCCCTAGTGTTGATTTTCTATTCTAGACCTTTTATACCACATGGCAACTCCAAACTAGGCCTTTAGCTTATATAATGTATAGGGTCAACCCATACCTATTGTATCAACACTATCAATTCTACCTATTCTCTAGCCTACTAGGTCAACCCAATGTTTTTTGGCTACCAACCCCTTATATTTTTAGAAAAAGTGCAAATTTATTGCTTTCTACCTAAACCCTCCAAACCCATTTCCCATCTTCCTATTTTCTACCCTTAGAATATGAATTTACTTTGTTTTGACATATATAAATGCTTAAAATTCATAATTACTAAAAATTCACTTAATTCAATACAAATTTCAAAAATTGGTTTGAGAGTCTTAGTTGCATACTTGTAGTACACTTGATGCTACCTCTGGAGCCTCTCCTTATCTAGGATGTCATCTCCTCTCCATCCTAGCTTGTTTTATCTCTAGATCTCTCTTTTCTCTCCTTCACAAGTCAAAATAACAAATGACTTGTGTTTTCCCCTATTTTAAAACACTTTTTCAAAATTCAAATCTTCCAATTATTATCCTGCAGATTTCTTATTTTAATTATATCTTTGTTTCTATTCATCCATTTTTCAAGCCATAAAATGCATTACATTCATGATGACATAGAGATTATTTTCCACTACCAGATGCCTATCTTCCAAAAAAATTGATTTTTGTCTATTTTTTGCACAAAATTCTATAGGTTCATCTAGTATTCTCTACATTAGACACCTTTACATCTCTTATAGTCTACTTCTTTATCTACAGCACTAAGGTAAGTTATAGGTATGTGTTTTTCAATTCAATTCTTTCATTTATTTTATTTTCCACTTACTACACTTTACTTAGCATCAGTATTGTGTGTTATCATGTTTTATCTCAAAGCACCATCTCATGTTGCACTTATGTGACACATGATGAGATTTGAGTGGGGAATATGTATACACATAATATTTTTAAACTTTTATTGATTACTAACAGTTTATATCTTACAATAACCTATCTATTCTCAATCTCTCTAAGTGTAGACCACTGGTCTTCATAAGATTGTTGTCCCTTTTACCACTTGCATCCAAAGAAACCATAGAATTTTTCTCTCACAAAATTAGCCTATAAAGTAGTGGTACAACCCATCACATGACCCTATGGCATTTTTAGAGCCTAAGAAATTTTTTAAAATGGTTTTTATACTTTCAATAACTATTTTTGAGCTCTGATTGTTAAGTCTCCATTATTTAGCTTGACTAACACTTTTCTAAAGCCCCTAAGTAGCCATTCAAATTTTAGATTTTTTTTTGTGTGGGCACCATTGTATGGCTTTGTATAACAAAATAAAGCATAAAAATTATTTTTTGTCATCAGAATCAAATTTTGAGGGTTAGATCTAGCCTAGAGGAAGGATTGAAGGTGGTTTATAAAGTCTTAAGCCTTGTGTTAGTGTTTAAAAATTATTATGATGCATTAAATTTTTCCCTAAGTGTCATTGTTGCCTAAGATATGTTGGAAGGTTAGTACAAAAATTTTATGCGTATATTTATTAAATAATTTAATTATTAATTAACTATTTTTATTTAAATACATAAGGGGCCCACCTAATCTGATATTTTATCAAAACAAGTAAATTAATTTGAAAAACTTTTTAATTTTTGTCTTTACATGAATTTTATATATATTTATTTTAAAAATTAGTTAAAAATGGTTAAAAAATAAATTAGTGCATATATATTTCCTAATAGTCTAGTAGAAGAGTTGGTAATAGATGTTTTGCTAAAAACTTATAAAAGAGAGGTCTAGTGTTAAAAACACACTGTCACATTTTAATTTTTGGTCAAATTGATTTATTAAATTTTTTTTTTCAAAATAATTAATTTTAAAATATTTTTGGTTTATGTGCAAAGTGACTTGTGTTCAAAACCCTAGACTAGTTTCAACCTTTTTTTGACATTTGATCTAAATAATATTTTGTCAAACAAGGTCATGTGACCAATCATTTCCTTGGTTTTGTCACATTTCAAACACATTAGTGTGGTCCATTTGTTATTTTTAAACTTCTTATTATAGTGTTTTCAACCTTTTTAATAATAGTGTTTAGATAGTTGTTCCTTGTGTGACATTTAATTTAATGCAATTTGTTACAATTATGTCAAATTATTTCACATATATTTGAATAATTAGTATTTGTTTACACTATAAATTTATTTTATTTTTAAATATAGTTCAAAATCACATTAAATAAATGTTTGTTCTAAAAAACGCTTTATCTAGTGTCATAGTGTTCATTTTAAAGGGAAGTTATGGATTCTCCTAACTTTGTGCTTGATAAATATCAAATGCTTAATGGGTTTAACTATAATATATGGAAATTTTGAATTAAATTATAATTTATGATCTAAAAGCTATAGAACATTATTTTTGGGACTAAAAAACCCCATTGGGATGGCATGTTACACCGAAGCTTTCAAATGCATATCAATAGAAATTACAATAAAACATATCTATTATTTTAATTGTTAAGATTGTTTTTTTACTCAATATCAACAATCAAGAGTCTCTCATTGACGTGTGGAAAATCTTTGAGTCTATGCATGAGGCCACTCATCTCTCTAATATTATTAATTCAATTCTTAAATTACTTAATACACCTATGAAAGGAAATGAAAATGTTGTTATTTTTTTTACAAAAATTAAAAACATTAAATCTCAACTAAATAGTTGTGACTATAATATTATTCAGGATAATCTTTTGTGTTTTATTATTGAACTAAATATTCATGAAATTTTTTTAAATTTATTTTAATTCTTAATTTAAAATATAAAATAAAACAATATATCCCTGACCTCACTACTCTATCTGCACTTGTGATTCAAGAAGAGCAAGTGCTTTCAAATTTTGATTTTAAATATAATGCCACCTAGGCACTTCTTGATCTCAATCCTATTTTTGATAATAATAAGAACTATAATTCTAACCCTAATTTTTCAAATGTCAAAAATGGGAACAAGAAATCTGGTAATAATAATCATAAAGTTAATTTTAATGGAAATTATAGTATGTGTGGTAAATTTGATCATAGAATGGAATTTTAAAAAAATAAAGATAGAGATAATTAAAAAAATATAAAAATAATAAAAGGAATAAAGCCAATTAGAATCATTAGAATAATCAAAACCATAACTAAGACAACAATCAAGGATAAAATTCTAATGTTATTGCTTTATATACTACCTTGTTTGCTTCTAATGAAAATGAATAGATTCTAGATAGTGGTGCATCGCATCATATGGATTAATTATCTAATATTTTATCTAATTATAGAGATATTCTTAAAAATATTTACTTAGGAAATAATTCATTTTTATAAGCTACCAAGCAAGAAAAAACAAAAAATTTAAATGTTGTTATTCAAGATGTTTTTTTATGTACCTAAACTTAAGATTTTTTTTAAATCATGTTCATAACTTACAAATGATAGTTTAATTTTAACTTTAAGGATGATTGGTCTATTATAAATATGTATAATTCTCTTATTTTTTAAGATGTTCAAAAAAATGGTTTATATATATATTTTTACTTCTTTTGCATGTTATATTTCATTACATAGTAGGAATGAATCTAAATTATGGCTTGAAAGATTAAGGCATGATAATTTTATAATTTCATATGATATGTCTTTTCATATTAATTTTTTTGGTATTATTTCTATCTCTTCTCATCATGAAACTTGTAAGGGATGCTTACATGGTAAGTAACGTACTAACCCCTCTCACAAAAGTCATGATATGAATTTCTGACATACTTTAGAATTAATTTATAGTGATGTTACAAGACCACTTGAAGTTGCATCTCTTAGTGGTTATTTATATTTTATTACTTTTATATATTGTCATACTAGAATTATTTGGTCATATTTTATAAATAATAAATTTGAAATGTTGTCTAAATTCTAAGAATTTAAAGTTATTGAAAATGCTTCAAATTTTTCTATTAAGAGATTAAGAATTGATAGTAGTGGTGAATATATTAGTAAATAATTTGATTATTTTTAATTATTTTTAGTATTAAAATTGAATTGAAAAATCCCTATTCCCACATAAAAATTATATTTTTGAAAGGAAAAACCACAGCATTATTTAAATGGCTAGAACAATGTTGCATTCTACAAATGTTCTTAAGTTCCTATTGGCTATTTTAGCCACCTTTGGTCTCTTGATACTTTAAATGATTGAAAATGGTCATTTTTTTCCAAAATAAATTTAGTATAGTTCTTGAATCACCCTTAATATGACTATGTTTCCATAATAATAGGTATGTTGAGATCATTTATGTTAATTGAGCATTTATATTTCATTGGACTAGACCTAACAGTCATCTTTTGAGGTCATGAGTTGGTGTTAGACTAAAAGGAGAACTATTGGAGGACATATCAATGAAAAATGTGTGTATAAGGTATTATTAAGGTCATGTTAACCTTGTTATTCCCCACTTCATGTCGAAAATAATTTAAATTTCTTCCCAATGCAAGGTCTTGTGAGAGGGTCTAATAAGTCATGATGGTCAAATGAAGCCTATTTGATAATTGGAGGTGTGAAATGATTTTCAAAGGTAAATGAATCTAAAAAGAGTCCAAATTTTATTTACCAATTTCATACTAGTCTTGTATAGGCTCATTATAGTGCTTATTAATATTAAATAAAGCAAAAAGTCCTAACAAGGCATTCATGAGTGTATAAAGGGTCAAAACTTCTTAAGAACACTCCTAAGGTCATAAACACATCAAAATGTCCCATTTAATGTCTCATAAAGACATTTTAATTTTTAAAATTTCCTTATAAACTCTCCAATATTCACAAATGGTAAAAAATGCATTAGACCCAGTTGTTTCCCTCCATTCTTATTTCGCAATGTCATTCATTTCTTTTAACTTGGAAAATCTTGTATTCAAGCCATAACTAGACCATTACATATCTTCAAGCCTTAATTTATGATAGCCTCCATTTATCCTATCCTTTTTGGACATGATTAATAGTTTTATTAATTTTATTATGAGGATAATATCATGAATTCGAGAGTGTTTTTTAGGTCTACAGTTCTCATACAATGATCCTACATGATACATGATTAAGAGCTTGCAAGTTTTAATGCAAGAAGAACATGATTATAGGTTTATATAGGTATAAAAATCCATCTTAAGATAATAAATTAAAATATAAAAATGTATCTTTTAATATCCAATAACATTCTTCAAGTTCCCAATGAAGAGTTGATGTTTTATAAGCTACAAAAAGACCAAGGTGTTGTGTTTTTAAGAAATGACAACCTTGTTTATTCCTTGCTTCTACAAGTGAATGGTTCAAGGAGATTTTGGGAAGTATTTTATAGGGTATAAACATAATTATGGTCTCTAGGTGCATCAAGACCCAATAAATTATGTGGAAACAAGTTACAGGCCTTGCAAACCTGAGTACATGAAGTTGCAAGGGTTTTTTTGCAAGAAACAACCACGTTCCATCTTCACATCAATAATGCATGGGAAAAAAAAAGTCTTGATGAGTGTTATAAATGTTTTAATTATCCCATTAATGGTTTTTATATTTATAAATAAGGATATAATCATGTCATTCTGCTAGAAAGATGACAAATAGTTCTTAAATCTCCCTTAAATCATAGGAACTCAAAGTTGTAGTTTACAAGACTTTTGAAGATATGAAAGAATATATATGGTTTAAAAAAATCCCAAAAACATTATTAGGGATAAAAACAATACCATGAATACATGATCATTTAGATATTACTTCAATAAATATTTTAAACAAGCAAAAAATAGACATACAGGCTATGAAATGAGGTAATGACCAGGTCTATAATTATTTTAGAATCCTTTAGAGTCCCTTAGGGTTTTTATGAGATGATAAAACATCATATTAGGCTGATATTAATCTTTAAAAATTTAAATATGATTACAAACATGGTCAGGGACGTCATAGACTTGTAATATGTTCTCAATGACTTCAAGACTCTCTAAGGAGCTAGAAAGCAAGTTTGTATGAAGGTTTTAAAGAAGTTTCAAGCATGTCAAGGATATTGAGTATAAAAATTTTAATACATGTTTTCAATATTATTATTCAATATTTTAACCTCATATCAATTTCTTATTAATCTCAAAAGCACACCTACAGGTCCACTAGCTACACAACCCAGAAAAGTGTAGAAAACAACCAAGAAATGCTTATTTTCTCCATGTTTCAAGGTGGAACAAGGTGAATAAATTAATTTTAAGGGATTAATATGATGTTTTATAACTTTTATAAGTTTAATATCCCAAAAACAATGCTTAAAACTCAAGATTGTTTTTTGAGTGCTTTTGGTGTACTTGTTGGCTTGCTAGGGTTTGAAAGTCAAAAATCCTCATAAAACACAAACTAGACTTAAAATTTTGATTAAAACTAGTATTAATGTGTATGATAATGTTATAAAACTATTCTAATGGGTTTTAAAAATTTCTAACTCTAGAAATAAATTTATGCTTAAAACTCATAATATAATGCTAGTTTTAAGCCTAAAAAATCCTTATTTTATGTTTTTTGCATGATCAAGGTTGGTTTAAGGTATTAATAATTATTATGAGTTTATAAAACATTATATATGTGTGATAAATACTTCCATGGCATAAAAAAACCTTGTTTCATTTAAATTTTTAGTCAAGAAGGCTTGTTGTCTTGATTGTCTCTCTTAAGTAAGTTAGAGGTTGATCTTCCTTTGAGATCTCCATGGTATTAAACCCTTAAATAAAGTTTTAAAAAGTGTATAAATTGTTATCAATACATGATTTTGAAATCCAAATAACATTACAAAACCATTTTCAGGTCTACACCAAGATTTCATGAGGTTCCTTGCAAGGATCATCCAAACAAGTATGTTTGCAAGCATAGAGAACCAAGAACTGAAACATGAATAAATTTACAATCAAAATTTATAAGTCACAAGGTTTAAATATCATTAATTTGGGTTTAAAATAGAATCATACACCTATATTACTATTACTAAGGTTTCATGGCCTATAAGATCATTAAATAAGAGTTTAAATGCCTCAAGAGTTGCAATCCTAAAAATGTTAAAAAGGATCTCAATGGTGTTGGAGGGAAAAGGATGAGTTTTTAAGTTTTTTCAACATATATATAAACCTATAGTAAATGTATGTATATTTCAATGCTTACTAATAATATTCCACAAGGTTAAAACTTCAAATTGAGTCTCCATATGGTGATGAGTTGTTGGCAACTCAATAGGTTTATGACCAAGTTGCAAGCCTTCTTGGGAAATTTTAAGATATTATAAAATAAAGAAAGGTTATGATGATAATTTCACATGTATAAATAGGTTATTAAGATTATTTGATAAGGTATGCAGCTAAATATAGATAAGTATTCTAGGTTTCCATGAAAGTATGAGAAGTGTTGAAGACCTCCCAAAGGATGAAAGAGAGCTTTTGAATTATTCAAGGAATAAAAACATAATGATTTCAAATTTTCATGCCTACAACTTAGTTTTTAGGGCATATTTAGTAGGTTTCACATAGGTTAAGGACATTGTGATATCTTGAGATCAAGATTCTACATGAAGGCATGAAAATTGTATTGAAGAAGATTATAGGTTTATGGGGACATGAGATTAAATACTTCAACAAGATTATTTCAGGTTTTCAAAGAGAATGAGAAGAAAAAATTAGACTTTAAAATCATAATAATGCATGTTTTTTAAGCATCTCAAGTTCTTATGGACAAGAAAGAAGATGAACCAGATTTTTAACCTCCGTAAAGGATCTCACTCAAATTTTTAAAGCTGATTTCTAGTAGTACATGCTTTTTCAACATGCCAATCACTACTAGAGGTGAATTTTAATGGTCATTAAGACCATGATAAAAAATTGAGGCATTGGAAAACTAATCCTAGAAACATGTAACTCCCTCTATGGATTTGTGGTCAAGGTAAGTCAACTTAAGGCTCTAAATAGACATTCCACTCCCAAGTTAACCATTTAATAATATTTGACATGAATGCATGGAAGGTGGAGATGGGTGAATTAAGACTTAAATCATGATTTTTAAAAGAGTATGCTATTAGTAAAGGAGCACATCCACCATCTAGAAGACCACCAAAGGAAAAAAATAATAGGAATGAAGTTTTCTTTTCTACTACTACACCCACTTTCCATGGAGACTGACATGATGAAAAAGGCCTAATGCACTGGAAGGGCTTAATGAACCCATTTCCACTTGTTATTCTCTTTAATATGTTGAATTATGATGTAGAAATAGAATTTATGAGGTTTTATAGTACTCTTTTCTCCTCTATTATCTCATATTTATTATATATAGGGCTGAAAATGCCTTATTCATGTTCCCTCCTCTTGGGTAAGACAAGACTCTACTTTTTTGGAGACTTGTAATGTTGGATTTGAGCCTTGAATCTAATATAAATTGGAATTTTCCTCTCATATGTTTTAAACTTTAATTATTATTATTATGTGGATTTGACTATAGATCATCATTTATGGATGTTTTATTCCCTCTTCATGTTGTCCTATCAATTTTACACTCTCATTTGTAGGTTGTATGTTGTGTAGGCCACTACCTCCATGCAAATTAATTAGACAAGTGTTAAGATATTTTTAGGATTTGTGTGAGTTATTTTTAATTTTTAAGGTTTCTTATGTTGTTCTATGCAGATGAGAATATCTTTAAACTATTAATACATTACCTTTTTTAATTTCAATCCAATTTCTTCCCTTTTCACTACCAAAAACACTTAGTATTTTATATATATAGGTATTTTTAGCATATTTTTAGTTCTATAACTAATCTTAAATAATGTGAATATTAGTTTAGGAAGGAGGTAGCATTATCTAGAGGTTCATCTCCAAAAATCCAAGCTCCCACACCATAGGGATGATCCCATTATTTCCATTGTATCAACTATTTGATTGAATGGGTGCATGGTCCAACTGATAACAATTTATAGCACACTCAGTGGGATGAGTTCCATATAATTATAATAATATATATAAGGACTTGGTGTTATTATTATCAAGTTGAAATAAGATTTAAGAGACTTCAAAGGCACCTAATGACTCCACAAATTTATGGTTCCATATCATCTCAATTTTACATGCCAAAAGTAACAACAAGGTTATCTTCCAAAGTTAAGAACACTAATTTTATTGACTTACCATTGTATTCAACTAAAATTAAGAGGTTTTTAAGGTATAATCTATACATTAACCCCTCTTTGTTGCTAAATCCCCTCAAAATAGCTAAGGTTTACTTCAAATTTTTCATATGGTTATCCCCAAAAATTAGGCATTTATCCCTTTTAATGGAGTGAAACCACTAAATATTTCCCAATATGATGACATGCATATTATATCCCTCAAGAGTATCCCTTATTTCACTAGATAAAATTCAACGACACCCATAGAGCATATCAAGGATATTGCCAACATATTTTCAGTACATCATATTACTCAGGAAAATGTTGATATTAGGTTTTTAGCTTCCACATTCAAGTATAAGGCTATAAAATGGTATATAATATTAAAACATAATTATATCAACTCATGGGATGAATTATGATAATGCTTATGCAAGCAATTTTAAGAAAAATGTGACCATTTATCCTTAGTTAAACAACTAACTACTATTAAGAGGGATCTTCAAGAATTTATGAGTGATTTAAATTTTAGGTTACAAAAAACTTAGGATAGAATCCCATATTTAGGTAATCCCACTCTTAACCATGGTTTTATCAACTATCTAAGATCCTTGAATAGTGATAATGTTGTTATGATCCAATTTATGGGGGGTACAACTCTTCATGTTGCATATGAGATTGTCATTAGAGCAAAAAAAATCCTTATAAGAGTTGTAAATATTATTCCAAGACCTCCCATGCTAATATTTAAATAATTACCACCTACTACACCAGCCACTCAGCCTAATTTGGCACCTACTCTAGTAATAAATAACCAATTAACTCAACCTACTACTCCTCTTAATGAGCTATATGAAGTGAAGACATTATAATAAAGCTTTAGGAATGAATTATTGGCCTTGAAAATATAATAGTAAGCTCAATATATTAGACCATACCAACATTGAAATTAGCCTTATCAACCCCATAGGTAGCCTTACCATGGTAATCCATAAGTTCAAGGCCAAATCACACATGTTAGGCCCTATAACAGTTAAAATATTAATGATGTCAACACTTCAAAAGACATTATACCCACAAAAAATAAATGGTTTAGGATTATGAGTGCTAATATCTATGCAATTAGCCTCACAGTAAAATTGCATGTCCAAATAGAGTGCTCAACCAAGCCTTGATGGTCTAAAGTGTGTCAATTCCTCAAGTGCAACCAAGTAAATCAACTTCATATAAGGAAGAATTGCATGATCAAACACAAGTAAAAGATGAGTCTATTATTTTGAATTGTCAAGAGAGTGTTTTTGGTGGCATGAATCTAGATGAAGTAGGTTTGGGAACCTTTTGCATCTTTGATGAGGACTCCACATACCAAACATTATGTTTGATCAAAAAGAGGATGTTTCTCACCATGAAGCCACTACACCAATAGAAGAAGTTCCTAATTTTTTTCTTGATGAATGGGCAAAGGATTGTTATGAATTCAACTCATATAATCATATGAAAGGAGCAGGTTCAATAACTTTTTCTATGCATGAGGATAACACCATTATACCTAATGTTATGAATCCTTAATAAGGTCTTGATGAGGCATGGAAATAATATTTTGATATCATTGAAGAATTTTGATATCAGTGGAACCTAAAGAGTATCACAAGGATACCAATGGAGTTATATTAATCATACCTCAGTTTGATATACCCAAATACATCATGCAATATCAAGTTCAACTTCCTAAATAAATAGTGAGGCATCTTTCCCCAAATAAGTAAGTAGGTTGGGCAAAATCTTGACAATGATCTCCAAACTACTCATTTCTTTCAAGAAGAGGGTAAGTTTTTTTTCAAAGATTAGTCAAATTTGCAAGGTACACAAGAGGATCAAGTTACACATCTAAATGATAATGAGTTACCTAAGTAATTTTTCCATCTAGAGTGTATTTTTGACATGGATGATCAGTTGAAAAGCAAGCAAATGAACCCAGTGATCAATGATATAAATAATGGGCTAATGGTAATTTCTAAAGACACATTCTTAAGAGATGGTAAGTCATGTTTTTAATATGAAAAATTAATATTTCACTCACCCATATCAACCATATTATGATGTGATTACAAAGATCCTCAAATACCTTGGATGTTTTTTTTTACTCAAGTTGATGGGACAAGTTTTGAGGTCATTTTTAGGTCTTATACATAGTATGTTATCTATTTTCCTTTCTCCAAGTATTGATGCATAATGTTTTATGAGAAGTGTAGTGGTTTTTATAATTCCCTTAAGTGTTTTTGCATAATTTTGGTTTCCCTTTATTTCTTTGTTGTGTGCATGGAGACAATTTTTTAGTTCATTTAAGGTAAGTCCAACATGTTATAGGCATGGTTATACCTTCAAAAGTGAGTTGTAGAGAATCCTATGTGACTCATATGTCAAATTTATGCTTAAGGCAACTTGATTCCCATTTATTAGGCAAGTGGCCCATGGAAGTCACCAAAATGTTGGATATTCTAGCCACCCTTGGTCTCTTGACACTTGACATGCTTGGAGAGGGTCATTTTTTGACAAAATCAGCGAAATATAGTAATTGAATCACCCTCAAGATGACTATGTTACCATAATAATATGTATTTTGAGATCATTGATGTTACTTGAGCCTTTATACTTCATTGGACTAGGCCTAACATTCATCTTCTGAAGCTATGAGTTAGTGTTAGACCAATAGGAGAATTATTGGAGGACATCTCAATCCAAAATGTGTGTCTAAGGTATTTTTGAGGTCATGTTGTCCTTTTTAGGCCAAATTTCATGTCCAAAATGGTTTAGGTTTCTCCCCAATGCAAGGTCTTATGAGAGGGTCTAATAAGTCATCCTAAAGTCATGACAACCTAATCAAGCCTATTTGATAATTAGAGGTATGAAATGATTTTCAAGGGTAAATGCATCTAAAAAGAGTCAAAAATTCATTTACCAATTTCATACTAGCCTTGTATATCCCCATTAAAGTGATTCTTAATATTAAATAAAGTAAAAAGTCGTAACACTGCATTCATGAGTGCATAAAGGGGTCAAAGGTCTTAAGAATGCTCCTAAGGTCATAAGCACATCAAAAGGTTATATTAGGTCTCATAAAGTCATTTTAAAGTTTAAAATATCCTTATAAACTCTCTAATCAGTATAAATGGTTAAAATTTCATTGGACCAATTTATTTCCCTCTATTCTTATTTCTTAATGGCATTTAATTCTTTCAACATGGAAAAGCTTGCATTCGAGCCATAACTAAACCATTTCATATCTTAAAGCCTTCATCCATGGTAGCCTCCATAATTCCCAGCCTTTTTGGACATGATTTTTAGGTTTTTTAATCCTATGATGAGGATAATATCATGATTTTAAGAGCATTTTGCAACTCTATAGGTCTCATACAATGATCCTACATGATACATGATTAATAGATTGAAAGTTTTAAGGAAATAAGAACATTATTTCAGGTTTATATATGTATACAATTCAATCTTAAAATAATAAAGGAAAAGATAACAATGTCTCTTTGAATATCTCATAACATTCTTCAAGTTCCTAATGAAGAGTTGATGTTTTACAAGCTACAAAAAGACCAAGGTGTAGGATATTAAAGCAATGAAAACCATGATTATTATTTAATTATAAAAGTGCATGGTTATTTTATATTTTGGAAATGTTTTTATATTTTCTCAAGACACTTTATGATGGTCTCTAATTGCATCAATAGCCAACAAATTATGTGGAAACTAGTTATAGGTCTGCAAACCTAAGCACATGAAGTTGTAAGGGTTTTTTGAAAGAAACAACCATGTTCCATCTTCATACTACTAATGTATGGGATAAAAACTTATTTATGAGGGTTATCAAGTTTGTAAGGATCCCATAAATAGTGTTTATATTGAGAAAGAAGGAGATAATCACGTCATTTTGCTAGAAAGATGGAAGATAACTCTTAAACTTCTCTCAAACCTTAGGAGCTCAAAGGTGTAGTTTAAAAGATTTTTTAAGATATAAGAGTATAGTTATGGTTTAAAAATCTCACTAAATCAACATTAGGTATTAAAAAAATACCTTGAAGATGTCAACATGAATATATTACTTCAATAAATATTTTAAACAAGTAGAAACACACCTACAGGCTATGAGATAAGGTAATGACAATGTCTACAAGTATTTTGAAAGCCTAAAAATTATATTAGGGTTTTATAATAAGATAACACATCATATTATATTTATATAAATATTATATAACATTTAATATGATTCTAAACATGAATAATCAGGTCATAGACATGAAATATGTTCTCAATGCCTTCAAGACTCTATAAGGAACTAGAAAGGAAGTTTGGATGAAGAGTTTCTAGGATTTTCAAGCATGCCAAGGGTTATGTGAGTTTAAAAATATTAAAAAAAAAATTTTAATATGATTATTTAGGTTTTTAACCTTAGATAAAGTTTTTATTAATCTCAAAAGCACACTTATAGGTCCACTAGCTACACACAACCCAAAAAGTGCATAAAATAGCCAATAAAAGCTTGTTTTATCTATGTTTTAATATTAAAAAAGGTTAATAAATTAATGTTAATGGAATATTATAATGTTTAATAACTTTTAAAATTGTAATATCTCAAAAAAAAGTTCTTAAAAGTCAATATATGAATTTTGAGTGTTTTCATCCTACTTGTTAGCCTACTAGGGTTTGGAGGTCAAAAATCCTCATAAAACACAAAATAAACCACAAAATTTGACTAAAAATGGTATGAATGTGTATGGTAATGTTATAAAACTATTAAAATTGTTTTAAAATTTATATGGGATATGTAAATAAAGTTATGCTTAAAACTTAGTCTATAGGCCCAACCCCTGTTTTATGTTATTTTGCATGATCAAGGTTGATTGAAGGTAGTGATAATTATGATGAGTTGAGAAAAAATTATATAGGTGTGATAAATACTTAAATGTCATAAAAAAAAAATCCTTTTTTCATTTAAATTTTTGGTCAATAAGTCTTTTAGGCCTGATTGTCTCTCTCAAGCAAGTTACAAGTTAATCTTCCTTTGAGAGCTCCATGGTTTTAAACCCTTTAATAAAGTTTGAAAGAGTATGCATGGTTATAAATACATTATTTAATCTTAAAACCACACTAAAAAATAAATTTAATTCCTACACTAATATTTCATGAGTTTCATTGCAAGGATCATCCAAACAAGCATGTTTGCAAGCCTAGAGAACCAAGAATTGAAATGTGAAGAAAGTTGCAGGCAAAATTGCTAGGTCACAAGGTTGTAGGCTTATGAATGGAGGTTTAAAATACAATTATAAACCTATAGGATTTATTTATAAATATATGTATAAATACTATAGTAATCAAATTTAAAGACTTGGGGATAGGGTTGGGGCTTTGGAATGTGAAAATGACAAGCTAAAGAATAATATTAGCTACTTAGTCAATTACAGTAAAGAAGACATGCATGAAAGAATTTATAATTTGGAGAACTTAATGTCTCATGTGGGAGGATTTATTTATTTTAATATCTATTCTAAGGGTAAGTGTAATCATCTATAATGTAGTGAATGTTCTAAAGACATAGACAAGGAAAATATGCTTATTCATATTGATTCGAACCTAAAACATATGAAAAAAATTTAGGAATACGTGGCAGGGAGATTAGATATTTATTATGTTTATAGATATTTTTTGGATATTTTTTTTATCTTTGGTGATATTTACATTTTTATTAAGATGTATTTAGGCTATTTTTAGTTGTTCTTGTTTCTATTTTATCATGTTTTTATTTTGGACTTGGAGAGTCCTCCAGATATTTTTTATATCTATACTTATTGTAGGGGTTGGGGTCCCTAGTCAAAAAACCCCACCTTTAACCTTAATAAAAAAACAAGTTTTTCATGTCCTAGAATATCATTGAAGATATTTCAAATTCCTCAAAAGTTACATGCCTAAAAACATTAAAAATGATCTCTATGGTGTTAGCAGGAAAAGGGAGAGTTATTAAGTTTGTTAAGCATATCTACAAACCTGTAGGACATGTCTGGAGATGTCAATTCTTCTTAATAATAGTCCACAAGGTTCAAAATTCAAAATGAGTCTCCATATGTCCATAATCTTGCATACAAGTCTATTGGCATATTCAATAGGTTTATTACCAAGTTGTAGGTCTTCTTGGGTAAACTTGAGCTATTATACAACCAAGAAAGGTTATGATGATAAGTGCACCCATAGCAAGGGGCTCTTAAGCTTATTTGACATGGTAGGAGGATAAAAGGAGATAAGTTAATTCTTATAATGGATATAAGGATACCATAAAATTATGAGAAGTATTGAGTACCTCCCAAAGGATGAAAGAGAGATTTTGATATCTTTAATGACTACCAACATCATGATTTCAAAGTCGCAGGCCTACATCTTAGTTTGAAAGGCAAATTTAGTAGGTTTCACATAGGTCAAGGACATTGTGAGATCTTGAGAGCATGATTCTACATTAAGGCATGAAAATTTCATTGAAGAAGATTGTAGTTCTATGGGGACATGAGAACAAAGACTCCAACAAGATTTTTGCATGTTTTCAAAGATAATGAGAAGACAAAATGGGGATTTCAAAGCATAAAAATGTATGTTTCTTAATCCTCTCAAGGATTTCTTATGGGTGAGGATGAATATGAACAAGCTTCTCAATCTCCCCAAAAGGCTCTCACCTAAACTTTAAAGCCAATTTTTATCAGTCCATATTTTTTAAACATGTCAAGAATTACTAGGGTTGAAGGTTAATGGCCATTAAGAGCGTGATAGAGGATGGAGGTGTTTGAAAATTAATCCTAGAAACATGTAACTCCCTGCATGGAGTGGTGATCAATGTAATTCAAATCAAGACTCTAAATTGGAATTCCACTTCCAATTCAACCATTCAAAAATCTTTGACATAAATGCATGGAAGGTGGAGATGGGAGAATTAAAGATGAAAGTAAGAGTTTTTAAAGAGTATGATAGCATTAAAGGAGCACATCCACCACCTAAAATACCACCAAAGGACAAACATAGTAATAATGAAGCCTTTTCCTCCACTACTACACCCACTTTCCATGGACACCAACATGAAGGGAGAGGCATAATGTACTGGAAAGGATTAATGACCCCATTTCTACTTTGTATTCTCTTTCATAGGCTAAATCATGATGTAGCAAAAATATTTATGAGTTTTTATAGTGATATCTTCTTCTCTCTTATCTCATATTTCTTATATATAGGGATGAAAATGACTCATTCATCATCCCTCATCTTGTGTATGATGAAATTTTTCTCTTTTGGAGACTTGTAATGTTGGATTTGAGTATTGAATCTAATAAAATTTGATATTTTCCTCTCACGTGTTGTAAAATTTCTTGAGCATTGTGTGAATTTGATCTTAGATCCTCATTTTTGTATGTTTTAGTCCCTCTTGGTGTTATACTATCAATTTTACACTCTCATTTGTAGGTTTTATATTGTGTAGGCCACTACCACCATGCAAATTTCTTATGCAAGTGTTGAGAGAGTTGTAGTATTTATAGGATTTGTGTGATTTAGTGTCAATTTTTTAGGTTTATTATGTTTTTATAGGTAAAGGATAATATCTATAAGCTATTGGTGCATCACCTTTTTCAATTTTAGTCCAGTTTGTTCCCTTTCTCTACCAAAAACACTTAGTCTTAACAACAAATAGATCTCTTTAACATAGTTTTAGATATATAATTGATCTTAAATAAAGTGCATCTTAATTTAGGAATGATTTGGTATTCTCCAAAGGTTTATGCCCAAATATCCAAGGTAACACACCTTGGAGATGTTCCTATTATTTCCATTGGATCAATGATTTGATTGAATGGGTGTAGGATCCAAGTGATAATAGTTCTTATGGGATGAAGCCATGAATACTGATGTGAATATTTTTAATAGAGTCCCTACTAAATTTTTTCATCTTTTTACCCATTATAAATATGGTCTAAAAATAAACCTAGTGTGGCTCATCTTAAGATATTTGGTAGTCTTCCTTCCATTTTTATTTCTAAAGTAAAAATTGTTAAGCATGGGATATACTGAGAGGGGGGTGAATCAATATATCATATATCTTATAAATATTTTACTTGATCAAACTCCACTTAACCATACATTCAAGATATGAAATAAAATTGAAACAATAACATGCACCACACGAGAGAGAGAGAGAGAGAGAGAGAGAGAGAGAGAGAGAGAGAGAGAGAGAGAGAGAGAGAGAGAGAGAGAGAAGAAGAAGAAGAGACTAGATTTTTACGTGGAAACCCAAAGTGGTAAAAACCACAAATAAAAATCTCAAGTATATGAATGAGCACCAACTCAAATTATAAAGTTCAAAATGATGAACTTGTAAGAGCACCAACCCCTTTGCTGAGCACCAACATAGAAACTATTTGTGAGCATCAAACCATAAGAGCACCAACTCCTTACAAAGATTTATGATCACCAACCCACATGAGCACCAACCCATCTTGTGTATAAAACACAACTATCTCTCAATGTTTTTTCTCAATAAATGATAGAACTCTACAATATCTCTTTCTATTCTCTCCTCTTTTCTTATATAAAATAATTACAAACCATGCACTCTCTTGCATATGACAAATGGCTTCTCAAGCCTTTATTTATAGCTTTCCAAATGACCTTTGGAATTCACCCTTTGTGACTCTTCACTCCTCATGGAAAATGGCACCAAACTTGCATGACCCTTCAAATCCTTGTATTTGAAAAGTCACATAGTGACCTTTCATAATCAAATGCATCCTTTCTTCTTTTGTCTTTATCTTGGTGGCCTTCAAATTCCTTAAGGTGAATCTTCATGGAAAAATGTGCCATACCCTCTTTTGTCTTCACTTGGTGACTCTTGAAATTCCTCAAGATGACTCTTCATGGGAAAATGTGTCCCATTTCTCTTTTGTCTTTACGCCATAACTCTTTAACTTCTCCATTGGCCCTCTTTTGACTTTTATGCAACCAAAAATATGTTCATTAATATTAAATAAATATCAACACATTTTAGCCAAAATATTAACATTAAAAACACCTTTAGACAATCAATGTCAATATTTCCAACAATTTCCCCCTTTTTCATTGATGATAACCTCAAACTAAAATTGCCACATCCTAAAACCTATACTACACATGCTAACCTACACATATTACCATCTAAAAAACATACAGTAACTCCCCTTTATTATAGCATCATGTACCTATTTTTATACCTATTTTTCACTTGTTCCCTATAACTATTCTTCTCCTCCTTTGACATCAATGTAAAAGGTCTTATCTTGGAGATAACACTTAGCTCCCCCTTAACTGATGTTGATCCTCAATGGTAGGAAGTAAAATAAATTACTCCCAACTTCTCCTACAGATACTTGAATGTGTATTTTGGTAGTGCCTTTGTGAAAATATCTGTAATCTATTCTATAGTACTGATATATTCCATTTTAACCTACTGATCTACAACCTTCTCTCTCAAGAAATGATATCTAATAGGAATATGTTTTGTTCTTGAATTCATCACTGGATTCTTAAAAATATTAATATCACTTGTGTTATCACAAAAAATAGAAATAGGTTCATAATATTTTACCTTGATATCTTCAAAAGTTTGCTTCATCTAAATCACTTGAGTATAACACAATACCACTACAATAAATTCTAATTCATATATATAAATTGATACTAAATTATGTTTTTTGCTTAGCCATGATACTAAGCTATCATCGAGGAAGAAATCTCCTCCACTTTTACTCTTTCTATCATCCAAGCAACCTAACCAATCTAAATCTATATAAGCAACCAAAGTGAAATCTCTGCCTATGGAATACCACAATCTATAATTTAATGTCCCCTTGACATATCTAAATATTCTCTTCACCAATATAACATGAATCTCCTTTGGGGCTACCTAATATCTCACAACCATGCCTAATGCATGCATGATGTCTGGCCTTGATGTTGTCAAATATAAAAGACTATCAATCATAGATATATACAAAGATTGATCTACAATAGGTAAATCTTCATCCTTACTCACCTTGTTCCATGTACCCATTGGTGTGCCAACTGGTGCACAATCTTTAAGACCAAATTTGTTTAACATTTCCTTCACATATTTACTTTGAGATATGAAAATTGCTTTATCTAACTAAAATATTTGCAACCTTAAGAAAAATGAAAATTCTCCAAGCATAGACATCTCAAATTATTTTTGCATATTATCAAAAAATTCTTTTTTCATCTTTTTAATGTTTCCTCCAAAAATTATGTCATCAACATATACCAAAATAATCAATTGATACTCACCTTTTATTTTGATGTAGAGATTACTGTCAGCAAAACCTTTCTTGAAACCTTGATCTTGCAAGTACTTATCAAGTCTTGCATACCAAACTCTAGGAATTTGTTTTAGTCTATACATTTCTTTCTTCAATCTGCATACATGGCTACTATCATTTGAGAGAATAAATCCCTCGGGCTACTCAATTTAGACCTCCTCTTCTAGATTTTTATTTAGGAAGGCAAAATTGACATCTATCTGAAACACTATGAAATTTTTAAACAATACATATGCAAGAAACATTCTGATATCCTCTAGCCTTGCCATTGGTGTAAAATTTTCTTCAAAATCTATACCCTCAATCTAAGCATATCCTTTACATACTAGCCTTTCTTTATTCCTGGTAACTTCACCATCTTCATTTAATTTATTTCTATATACCCATTTTTTTCCTATCACATTTTGATCTTTTGGTCTAGGCACTAATTCCCAAGTATCATTATTTTCTATCTAATTGATTTCTTCATCCATTGCCTTAACCCAATGCTCATCATGTCTAGCTTCTGAAAATTTTCTAGGCTGAATTTTGGATAACAAAGAAAAATTTACTTGCTCAGATTCACTTATCATCATCCTTCTAGTGTGAACTCCTTCATTGATATTCTTTATGATGTCACTCTTATTATAATTTTTCTAAACATATTTGGATGGGGTCCTAGGGTCCTTTTTCTTCTCCTTCTCATCTTCATCGGACTCTTCAAAATCTTCTTCAATGATTTTAGGAGTGTCCACTAGATCACTAGCTCTTTATGCTACATCTTCATCTATCTTGACACTTACACTTTCAAAAATCTTCTTATTTCTTTTGTTATAAGATTTAATTTTGCTATAATATCCAATAAATATGTCTTCATCTATTCTAGATTCAAACTTACCCAATTTTTCATCAATTCTCTTTATGAAGAATCTATGATCGAAAAATCTAAATTATTCAACTATAGTTGGTTTGTCTTTCCATAGCTCAATGGGAGTCTTGTCACTATTGACTCTTGACAATCCTCTATTCTATACGTGTACTATTGTACATATTGCCTCTCTCCAATATTTATCTAGTATCTTGGATTCATTTAGCATTGTCCTCACCATCTCCAAAATTATTTTATTTTTCTATTCAACTACTCTATTTTATTACAGAGTTCTAGCTATTGAATAATGTCTCTTTATCCCATGGTCTTCACAATACTCAATAAACTTATCTAGCATGAATTCTCTTCCTCAATCTGATCTTAGGCATTTAATCTTCAAATCATTTTCATTCTCAACAATAGCCTTGAATACATTGAAGTGGCTAAAAGCTTCTAATTTTTTCTTCAAAAACATTACCCAAGTCATACATGTAGAATCATTAATAATAAACATGAAATATTTCTCATCTTGATTACTTTGAGTTCTCATAGGTCTACATAAATTAGTGTGAACAAGCTCTAACATCTGAGTGGTTGAGTATTCTTTTGTTTTTAACCATCTTCTAATATACCTCCCATGTTGACATGGTTCACAAAGTGTGTTGGAGGGCTTTGTAATCTTTAAAATATCTCTAATTGCCTATTTATTTCTGATGTTGAAAATATTTTAAAAATTTATGTGTCCCATTCTCCTATGCCATAGCCAATTTTCCTTAATTTGACTCAAACAACATTTTTGCCTATACAAATTATTGCCTATTCTTTGATCATCTACAATCAACACATCTGAATATTTTCTCCTAATTTCTCAAACTTTTACTAAAAACTTTAGTGTGTGCCCCTGGACTTACACTTAAAATATTATGCTTAATACCTTCAACATATAGAATATTTGTAGTCCTAGTTCTACCATTATCCAAACTTAGTGTACCTTTTTTGACAATTCTAGCAGTAGTATTGTCTCTAAATTTTACTGTGCCATCATTGATCTTATTCAAGGTTATGAACTTGCTCTTATCTCTTGTCATGTGCCTCAAATATATGCTATCAATGAGCCATGGTTTTTCTTCATTTTTTGCATGCACATTTATCTAGACCAACATAGACTTTTCAAGTTGTTTCTTCTGCCATGAACTTGGCTGAACTTTCTTCTTGATGAATGGAGCCTTGAAACTCGAGTCCTTGACTGACTCAAACATGTTTCTACATTATCAGGATATGTGTTCAAAGTTATTACGCTTGTAATATATTATGGCCTCTTCATTTAAGCCTGATATAGGAGCAAAAGAGTTATGGCTCCTGTTTGACTCTACATGAATTTCCTTATCCTTGTTCCTAAAATTGTTATCCCTTTATTGACATTCTATTTTCTTATGACCATATCCATTATAATAAAAATATTAACCATAAAAATAGAACCTATTTGTGTATCTCTAACCTGATTTCCTTTTGTATCTCTATTCCTTCCAACCTTTTTTGTTTGAGATGTCCTTTGTATTCTTAACTTCTTTTTTCATTTCCTCTTTTGTAAGAGCTTCAACATAGCTCTTTCCTTTTTCTATGTTAACCTTGTTTATGAAAATAGTGGCCTCCCCTTTCTCTTTTTTAAATTTGATATCTATTTTATCTAACATTTATATTTGACTTTCTAATATCTTATTCAACATATTAGTGTTATTATCAAATTTTAAATCATTATTTGCTCTATCATTGACTATTTTATTTGTTTTCTCAAGAACTACTTTTAAAGAGGTAATTTCAACAGCATACCTTTCACATTCTTCACTTACTTTTGGTAACTAAGTTTTTAGATCTTCTTCAGTCTTTTTGGATTCTTCAATGTGTGCTTATATATCTTCAATTATTTCTTTTGAATCCTTTTCATTTTTCTCAATTTGATGCTTCAATATGTGATTCTTCTTCTCAAGATCTTGTAATTATTCTGAGGCACAAATTAGTTCTCCTTCCAAATTCACTTAAAATTCATCTTGTTCTTATTCTTGATCATCTATACTTTTACTTATAGAGGCATCTTTATGTATGGCTGTGAATATAATATCTTCTTCATCTAAATCATTGACTCCACTATCTTCGGCTGAGCTAGGTTTAAACTCTTCTTCTCAAATCCCTTCTTGAATTTTCCATTGAAATTATTATTGTATGTAGACCTTCCTTCTTCATTTTCACCATTATTCTTATCTAGGCACTTAACTACAAAATATCTAATCTTTCCACAATTAAAACATTTAAAAGGTAATTTTCCTTCATATTTACTTGTGCCCTTTTTTAGCTTGTGGATGAATAGAGCTCCATTTTCATCTTCATCATTGATAGCATTGTCACTTGATTCTTGAATCTTAGTATTTTCTTTCTTTGATGTCTTGAAATAAGCTTCCCTCTTTGAGGGTTTCTCTTATTCAGTCTGTATTTCATATGCCATAAGAATACCATGTAGTTCATCCATCTTTAGCTTGGCTAGATCCTTCATCTCCTCAATTTCCAAAACCTTTGCATCATATCTCATTGGTATAGATCTTAAAACCTTTTGTACCATCATTGATTCTTCTAAATTTTCTCCAAGGCCTTGAATATGATTAACTATTTGATCAACTTGTTTTCTTCCTCTTCCATTTTCAAACTCTTAAACTATCTTCTGAAAGTTTGGAGCTTAGCTTGTTGAACCTTTCTATCACCTTTGTAAATATTTTCAAGCTTTACCCAAGTCTCGTGATCAAATTTTCATTACATAACTTTAACAAATTTTTATTCACATAAATTATGTAAAATAGTATTTAAAGTTTTAGCATTATTTTCACTTGCCTTGTTTTCTACTAGAGTAGTCACAAGTGTTTGTGGCTCTTCATATTCCTCCACAACTACTTGTCAAATGTCAAATCTAAGAGACATCAAATAAGTCCTCATAAAAAAAAGGTGTCTTATTTGTATAAAAACCTTCATGTGATCTGGACATCATGCTTTCCCTAATCTACCTTCAAGCTGTAAAACTTTTTTTAAAGGAACCTGATCTGATAATATTATTAAGCATGGGATATACTAAGATGGGGTGAATCAATATATCAAATATATTATAAATATTTTACTCAATCAAACTCTACTTGACCATGCATTCAAGATATGAAATAAAATTGAAACAATAACATGTACCACATAAGAGAGAGAGAGAGAGAGACTAGATTTTTACGTGGAAACCCAAAGTGGGAAAAACCATAGAGAACAATCTCAAGTATATGAATGATCACCAACTCAAATTACAAAGTTTTTAGTTACCAACTTGTAGGAGCACCAACCCACAAGAGCACCAACCCATAGGAGCACCAACCCCTCTTGTGTATAAAACACAACTATCTCTCAATGTTGCTTTCTCAACAAATGATAGAACTCTATAATATCTCTTTCTATTCTTTCCTCGTTTCTTATATAAAACAATTACAAACAATGCACTCTCTTGCATATTATAAATGGCTTCTCAAGCCTTTATTTATAGATTTCCATATGACCTTTAGCATTCACCCTTTGTGACTCTTTACTCCTCATGTAAAACAATGCCAAACTTGCATGACCCTTTGAATCCTTGTATTTGAAAAATCACATGTTGACCCTTCATAATCAAATGCATCCTTTCCTCTTTTGTCTTTATATTGATGACCTTTTGAATTCCTTAAGGTGACTCTTCATATAATAATATGCCATAACCCCTTTTGTCTTCACTTTGTGACTCTTGGAATTCCTTAAGATGACTCTTCATGGGAAAATGTGTCCCATTCCTCTTTTTTCTTTACCCCATGACTCTTCCATGCACTCTCTTTTGACTTTTATGCAACCAAGAATATATTCATTAATATTAAATAAATATCAACACATTTTATCCAAAATATGAACATTAAAAACACCTTTAGATAATAAATGTTATGGGGACTTTATCACCAATGCTAGACCTTTGACATCAATGACAATATTTCCAACAAAAATAAATAAACTTGATCTTACCTCCTATTCTTACATCTTTGTAGGTTATGGAGGTAAAAATAAATGATTAAGAGTGTATTATCCATCTGAGCCCTCTGTGAAACCCCCTAAAATTTTTTAATTTTGTGAGCCTAGATCTCATGTTACTCCTTATGAAGAAATACATACCCTAAAGGAAATTGATCCAATTTTGGGTAACTTGGAGTCTAAGGAACCTTCTAACTTTCATGTTCAATCTAAAATACCTAAATGGGAAAAATACATAATCCATTCTTTTAGTCCTAGTAATATTAATAAATTTACTAGGACTCAACATTATTATCATTCTTTAATGACTATGTATGAATATGAACCTCAATATTTTGAGGATGTTATTCAAAATAATAGATGGAATGTTTTTGTGCAAGTTGAGTATAATGCCCTACTTAAAAATTAGACTTGGGATCTATTCCACCTCTTTTAAAAATTAATATTACTGGTTGTAGGTGGATTTATAAAATCAAATATATTTCAATTGGTAAAATTGATAAATTAAAATAAAAATTAGTCACTTGTGGTTTGACTCAAAAAATCAAGATTGTCTATGTTGAACCCTTTTCTTCTATAAAAAAAATGAATATTATTGGACTACTCATTTCTCTTGAAACTTAGAATGGTTGGATTATAAACCAAATGGATGTTAAAAATGCATTCTTGAATGTTGAATTAGAAGAAGAAATCTATTGACTTGGCCAAAAGGTTTTTTGGTCTTAATATTGAAATATCTAGTATAGGTTCCTACCCTCCTCGAATCCATAACATGTCTCAAACTTTATGGTGGCAAGGATATTGGTGCTATTGAATGTGGATAATCAAACTATTTTATAACTTTGGAATAATAGTGTGGCTCTACCAACCAAGTGTAATTACCATTCACCTCAACCAATCCAAGAGTTTTCATTATAGATGGTCATGTGTCCATAGTCCCTCTATAAGGTATCCATGTGATATCATTCTTATGAATGATTTCCAGCCTCAAATTCACTATTATATATATATATATATATATATGAAGGAACTTGTTCCTTTCATCTCACTTGGTGAAAATGTACCAAAATTTTGTGTGATAGATCTATAGACCAATACATAAAAACTATTTAATATATCTAGTAGGAAAATAGTATGATTGGACCTAGAATCATTTTCACATCATTTAGAATGAACTATAAATAATTCACTGTATGCAATCAAATTATGACTCCTATGATGTACATTATACCCTACACTATATCATGGGTAGGGTATCATGTACATCATGGGATTCATAATTTGATTGCATGTACCTATAAATATAGTGTAGGGTATAATGTACATCATGGGAGTCATAATTTGATTGCATGTACCTATAATAAATGATTGATGGTCATATTTGTTTAACCATGTGGCACAATGAGTAAGGTCATGTCTCTATACCATAGTATTTAATACATCATAAACCATGGGTGTACCATCTGGTGGTAGACCTAGGATAGAGTGCATATACTCCAATGTAATGTCCACATTAATTTGTATATGAAGCTTTCAATTTTCCTTTATAATGACCCAAGAATATCACTAGCATATCTACCTCTAAGGGCATTCTAAACATATCCATAATCCATCCAAACCATAGATTTATCAAATGAGATCAGTTCTTATCTAAAACATTGGATATTAAATTCAATAGCTAGGATGCATTGACTAACTACTATAAATGTGATCATCTTAATGATAAAAAATACCAAAAAAAAAAACCCAACCAATCTCTCATTAGAAAAGATTCAGCAAAAAATATAAGTAGAATGGAATAATTTACACAAAATTTGAAAAATTAACTATATCAACCATCTAAAACTAATGTATTAATAATGACTGTGTGATATAGAACCCTAGTTGTCTTGTCCATCACCTACATTAACCCCAATGTTATGGGTCTCAAATTTCATTTAATTATCCCTTAGGTAATATGCATAATGAATGTACACATAATGATAGAATGAATTTTGCTTAGGCCCTTGTTTGATCAAACATGTAGGTATATATCCATTATTGAGTAATATGTAGATTATTGAGCTATATTATTGACTGATTTTAAGTAAGTATGTGCCAAATTAGTAATTTCTAGATGTAAAATGCCTTGTGAGGCTCTTCATATAGAATTAACTTAATTGGAATATAAGATGTTTGTTCTCTATCTAAAAAGGTGAAAAATAAATATCAAATCATAAGAAGAGACTCAAAGAAGGGTAAGGACCCATGACAAGTTGAAAATTGACCATTAGACAATAGCGTTAAGGTAGATAGTAGTGCATCGTGTTAGTGTCTAAGACCACGCTAGTGTCCTAAGACCAAAAATAGAGTACTAGATGTGATAAATAGGCCCAAGGGGCCCTGTGACTAGGATATCATGATATAGGATTAGGTTCAAAAGATGAAATAAAAAAGTCATAAGAAAGATTAAAAGACCAATATGACCATGAGAACAAGACTCACACTCATCATTAATAACTTCCCATGAAAGAGAAACAAAAGTCATAGTACTTGTGTTTTATTGACCAAATTAGGGTGTGTACATTTCCCCCTTTTATTATATTAATACAATCAAATGAAATTAATAGAGTAAAATTAAAATTAAAATTAAAATGTGTAATTATACTTACATGTGTGGATGTGCTCTAGACCTATCCCTCTTCTTGGCCATAGAAGTGGACATGCACTAGAATGTTGGTTTTGAAGAGTAAATACATAATATGGGTGTACCCTATAATGAATCTAAATTAATAACTAGATCATGAGAAACAAATCCCTATTTATCCCCACCCTAATATGTATCTGAGTCTGAGAAGTAATCTATGAACTATAAAGAAACAAGCCCTATTTGCCCCGACTCTGGCATGTAACTTAGTATAAGAAGTGATCTATTTATGGTTAATAATCCCTACTTGCTCTCACTCTGGTATGTAACTAAGTCTAAGAATTAATTTTTTCATAGGTCAAAACTATTATTTGACCTTTATAATCTAGGTCTAGTGAAACTATGGATCAACCACTATAGTCAGGTATATGACCCAACTTGGTGAAATCCTAGTAATCTCCTAGTGATAATATGCATGTGACTTGATATTATACACATAAAAAATGGTATAATTTTCCATTTCATTTATATAACCTTTTTAGGGTCAATGAATTTACCTTGCATCATGCCCCCAAACTTGATATATGTATAATGTAGTTGTGTATCTGAACATTTGAGTCAATCCATGCACCTGAACCAATTTTTGTATCTGAGTATCTATTTATCAAATCCAATCTATGTATAAAAGTATATAGATAAATTTATGTATTTGAGTCAATCTGTGTATCTGAGTATTTGAACTAATCTATGTATATGAGCCAATATATGTATTTGAATCAATGTGTATCTAAACCAATCTTTGTATTTTAGTATTTGGACCATTGTGTGTCTAAGTATTTGAACCACTATGTATCTCTTTGTATCTGAGCCACTATGTATCTAAATATTTAAACCACTATGTATCTAAATGTCACTGAACCACTTTATATTTGAGTATCTAAACCAATGTGTATTTGATTAAAATTGAACCACTATGTATCTAAGTATTTGAACCAATATGTATATGAGTAGAAATACATTAGTGTAAATAATGTGTATATGCCTCCATTTTAGTGAGAGGTATGAAATTCATGTAAGGGTATCGAACCAAAAGTTATACTAGTAAGCATGTTAGTGATAGTTTGTTGGTAATAAGAGTGTAGGATCAATTATTTTGGTAATTGTAAAGAAATGATTGGTAAGATGAGTCTAGGATAAACATATGGTCTATATTAAGTTTTTTTAGGAAATATGAGTTTTGTCATTTGTAGATTCAAATTTATTAGAATACAAATGTAATTAGTATGATGCAAGGGAGATCATCATTAAGCCCTCCACCCAAGAAATAGATCACAAATTAGAGCTATGATTTTTGAGATATTGTGATTGGAATATTTTGGTATTAGTTGGTGAAATTTCTGTGCAGGGTCAACCTTAAGTAGGTGGTAGTGTTAAAACATATCTTAAATAGGTTGATTGATTGAATTTTAAATTCATTCAAACCTTTTGACTTTAGTGAATTATTTTTCTAAGACTAGTAAATATGCCAAGGAGATGAGGAGCAAACATGACCCACTATGAGGAGGTGGAGGTACTCATCTAGGATAGGGAGGAGGTTACCCTAGTAATGAACCTATTTTTTTCTATGTTTTTGAAATATATATTACCATTTTTATCTTCTTTAGAAAAAATTAGTCGTTTAGGGTCCTTTTTAGGAGGGTCGCAATAGTGTCTCATGGACTACACTAGTATCTTGGGTTGCCTAGATACCATCCACGGGCCATGCTACTATCCAATACTAGTGTCCTAGTGGTATCACTAGTGTCTAATAGAAGGAAAATTACAATTTTTTATTCTAATTTATATTTAATGATAATTTTCATGTTTATATGTCACTTGGAGATGTTAATGTCAAGTTTTTAGTATGTTTTATAGGTGGATGTATGTATAATGGAGTCTCATAGTGGCCAAATGATAGAGTGCTTATGTGGACTACCCCTGGTATATTATGAGAGGTCATTTATTGGTAAGGTTGGTTTGGGATATGTGGTATCACTTGCACTATTTGTATGAGATTTTAATTTGATGATTGCCTAATGTGAGCAATGGAATGCTGATACTTGTACATTTTGGCTTCCCACCAGGGAGATTACTATGACTCTATAAGATGTCTATATGATATTAAGAGTGATCATTACTGATTATCAACCTATATTACAAGATGTTACTAGAGATAAATTTATAGATTAAGATTTTAGATACTTTTTAGGCATACACGAGGGGACTCATTATTAAGGGAGTTACAATGATGTTTTATTATCAATGATTATTATAGCTAATGTTTCATGGTTACAAAATATCTTACAATGCTAATTTATTCATTCATTATTATGGATGGTAGTGGTATATCCATTTTATATAGGATGCATGAGATTATAAATGATATATAGGAGCAAAAGACCATATACTCATGGGGTCGTACCATGATAGCCCACTTATATATAGATTTGTATTATTTTACTTAGGAATTGTGCGGCGGAGGTATTGGATATTATATTTTGTTACACTTTTGGGCATATGAGCACATTGCAGTGGCCAGACTTGAGGGGTTTTTATGTGTAGATTGGGGGTACCCATGGGTATTTGTAGAGATGGATTGATATAGCTCCCATATGATTAAGGAACACTATGCACCATCATCATATATTAGATTGATTGATGGATATAAATATCATTTTGAGATCCTATAGGGAATTTTAAGGATGGCCCAAGGATGGGATCCTGTTGAGACATGTTCGAGTGAGTTATTAGTTGCATGAAATTTGGGTCAATGTTTTTAAGAGATTTTAGTATGAGTAAGTGACATGATATTTTGGTATCACTTAGGATGTGCAACCCACACCTTGGGTATGGTTAATAATTTTTCAATCCCTGGTGAGGCAAGGGAGTAGAACAAGACCCACAATAGTTGATTTGGTTCTACTTCTAGTGACAGAGTGAGCTCTTATGTTAGATATACTTGATGTGGATGATATGGGGGTAATCAATGCCTTCATAGCATGGTGGAGGTATCATAGATGGCTTCCATTATTCTCAAGAGATGAGGCTATCATAGAGTATGTGATAAATGTGTATCCCCTTGGGGTAGTTGAGGGTATGTTATTATTATAGATTTACATGTTTGATTTTGTTGAGTAGTCAACTTACTGATTAAATATCTAACGCATTATTTTCATGTGTGTAGGTCCAGGAGATGAGTACTGGGAGACCATTACTGAGTCTACACTATGAGAGTTGACAAGACATATCCATGATGATTCCATGGATGATGGGCTAGTAGAGAGGGCCACATGAGTTGTAGGCATTCATGCCTAGATTTTTATTGTATGGCCATTACCATCATTGTATATAGGTAAGTAGTTGATTATAGGGATGAGGCACATGATGAGTTAAAGAGGAAATTTATGCTTGCATCTAATATTCTAGGTGGGTTAGGTAGAAAGATCATGGATGACTACATCCATTTATAGTGAGATCATGTAGAGATATTAGCTAAGGTGGCCATGTTACATGATAAAGCATGAAGACATAGGTCTCAATCCAAATCTAGAGGGGACGTAGGAGCATATGTATCTAGTGTGTATGTATTTAAGAGTGAGGGTGAGAAGCTAGTCCTAGTGGTGAATCTTTGATTATTTAGTGACTTTGTATTATTTTACTAAAACTTGTTCTGAGTTATATATATGGAGTTTTTGTTATATGGGTATTGTGTTATTTGGCATTTTGATTTCTGGTATTGTTTACTTGATCAAGTGTTTGATTGTATGTATCAATCATGTGTTGAGATATATCTATATGTGTTTATTCAACTAATAATAGTAATTATTTATTCATATGTATATGGATGTTTGAGTATATATGTATATCAGATTATGAATGTTAGTTGTTAGTTATTAGTTGTTAGTTGTTAATTGTTAGTTTTTTTTTTAGAAGTATTATAGTATATCTAATTTTGGATCATGGAACTATGATATGCACTATCTAAATCCTAATGTCATAATGAATAAGTTACCATACTTCTCATTGTGTGTAAATTTATAATTAGACTCTATAATTGATATTGCTCATTATACATTGTTGGTAGCTAGATGTGTAGATTCTATAGTGAATAGTTTTATTAGTTGTCATATTAAAACTATGTTATGATCTCTGTGATCTATAAGAAATATCTTAATTAGTGTTCATGTTAAAATTATGATTTGATCTCTATGATCTATGCCAAATATATTAATTGGTTATCATTTTGACACTATGATCTGATCTCTATGATTTCCACCAAATATCTTGATTGGTTATTGTGTTGACATTGTGCTCTAGTCTCTATGATCTCTACCAAATTTATTAATCAATTTTCATGTTAATATTATGTTCTAATCTTTGTGTTCTTTTCCAAATATCTTAATTATTTGTTGAGATAAAAGTGGTGGTTGAGTTAATTTTCATTTTTTACCATGCTACCATAAGTAGATTGAGCTCTATGAACTAGTTTCCATTATTCTTGAATATATGGTGCCAGAGATATCACATAAGTAGGTAGCCTAAAATCAACATGGATTTTATGATGAGTAACTAATGGATCCTTGAAATGAACGTCTTAGGATAACTCACTCATAGAGGAGTGTGATCTAGGAGAGTGTGGAGAAGGAGATCTTCATGCCCCCTATATGAAAGTTATAATGCCTCCATCAACACATTGGTTGATATGATCTCTGAGTGCACAATAGTGATTATCCCAATGTCCATTTATTCTATGATAATTTTAATATGGTTTTTTCTCATTATTTGAAAATGATGTTGATTATGATTAAGGGTGATTGTCCTTTTGTCTAAAAATGTATTTGATATATCATGAGGCCTATCTCTATCTAAAAATTGTATGCCTTTGCTACTAATGTCCTGTGTTCTGTTCACCATGGAATGTTCTTTATGAAGTGGCTCTTTTACTTTGTCAAGTATTTGTAATGGTGGTTTCTATTCCACTTTCTATCAATGCAGATATGTATTATGTGTTTGTACCATATTGGATGATTGTACATGTGAGAGACCTAAATCAAAATTTGGTTCCTTAAAATTTGTCTTTAAATGTAATTATTCTAATCCCAAATCTTTTTCTAATGTGATATCCTTGAGAGGGAAGGTGAAACCTTTAGAAAATATGTATTGTGCCTCTAAATTTGTTAATTGGTAGATCAATTATTTCATGCATGATTTGAAATACAGAATGTCATCATTTATTATTTTTGACCCACCTTGGTGTGGTGAAGGCAACCTCTCATATGTGACTCGAGGCCCCTTATTATGAATATAATTCATGATAAAGAATTATTTTAGCTTAATTTATGTATGTAGTGAGCCACTAGGGAGTGAATGATGGAACCAATTTAAGGCCTCACCCTCTAAGGTCTGTGTAAATAGTTGTAAGAGAATCAAACTACTAGTGACATGTGCCATAGCTTTCATATACCATTTAAGTTACAAGTATGGGTCTCCATGTCCATTTAACTTTGGTAATTGGTATCTAAAATTTCTTTATTAACTTTGTATTGAAGATCATACATGGGATAAGATTAGAATGAATATCATTATCATCAACCCAAGTGTAGTATGATTTAATTTTTAGGGTGAGTTAGTGTACTTGTTGTTGTAAAGTACCCATGACCTGCATCAAATAGATCACCTCTTATGAATTATATTAACATCATAAAGAGTTTTGTTTAATTCTTGAATCTTATTATTAATTTTAGACATTGGTACACTCCATCTAGGACCTTTGGTTTTGGTCACCGTAACCTTTGGAAGGGTGATAGCTTAGACCTAGTGAGATGGAAATGGGATATCACCCTCATAGAGGTTATAATGAGGAAAGGTTTCTATTTTATTAAGGAGGGGTGAGGGAGATCCATTGGTATCTCTTATATTTTTAGTTGGTAAAGTAGTAGCATATGTTAATCGAATAAAAGACATAATTTTATCATTTTAATGTAAACCATGTAAACTATGAACATGGGTATAAATTCATATACTTCTATTTAAATACATATTATTACTTTAATTAGCATTTAATATGCAACAAATTTCAATATGATAGATGGGTGAAGTAGAGAGAGGAAAAGATTCAATATATACTTTGCTAAAGTCATAGTAATCATCATTTTTCCAATTTTTAGCAGTATCAAAATTAAATTCACTTATAGAGGTATGAGTATAATAATTATCATTTTCATGATCACTAAGAGAAAAAGTAGAAGAATATTTTTTTAAAAATATGCTATGCAATATAGCATCATGTGTAGGTGAAAGGCAATGTGTATTATCACTAGTTATGAGTGAAATGCATGTATGATCATTATTTTCAATCTTAGATTCAAGGGGAAAAGAAGTAGTAATCATATTTTCATTTGTCACATTATGAAATTTACGATAAGGGTTAGAGATGTTTGAATTATCTATATTATACATGGAATCACTATGTTAATCTTGAAATGTGAAAGAATTTGATAAAACAATATCATCTACTTTAGTTTGTGAATTTGGAAAAGTTACAATATATTATGTACATGATTTTTTGAATTTAATTGAGAAAGGTAAAGGATGTGAATTTTTCTCTTCTATGCTCAAAAAATCATGTGTACTATTAATTAAACCAAGGTAATTGTTGGTTTTTGCATTGCTTTAATTTAAATAAGGATGTAGAAAAAGTGGTTGAAAAACTAGGATCACATTAAAACAAAACACTACCTATAAAGGGTTTTTTTGGGCTTATGTTATTAATGTCATTTTGAGAAGTAGAAGAAGAGTGAGGAGAGAGAGAAGAAGAAGATGCATCTAATCTATCCTCATCAATACTTTTATTGGCATGCTCACAGTAATCATCCTATCTATCATTACCAAAATAATCATCATTATTATAAATGAAATAATACTAATTATCATGTGATAGTGTGAAATATTGATAATTTGTCCATTCATTTGTATAATTATGTGAAAATTTTAGAAATTGATCAACTAATTAAGCAGAAAAAGGTTTCTTATAAGTCATTTTAAACTTGCCAAAAAAAATCTAAAAATGTACAATAAGCAAACAATAGGGAGAAGGTAATCTGACATAATTATATTTGAAAACATGTGAAATATTTATCCCTATCTATAGGAAAAAATCAGAAATTTACTTGGAACCATAAGGACTAATTTTTGGGTGTATGAAGACCTAGTATCTAGATCTAGGGTTTTGGAGGGTTTTATAAACAATATTTAAGATATGTTAAATTGATGAAACCCTAATAGATTAAATTATATGGATGTTCAAAAATTTTTAAAAATAAAAAATTAATAATCCCTATTTTAGTTACAAGAATAGATAAGCCAAACCCTAGGGTAAAACTAGGGTTGCTAAACAATATTTTAAGTAATTCAGGTTCACCAAATGGTTTAACTATTCAATACTTAGTAGTGTGAATCCTAAGTTGGTAAAGGGATGGATGTAGATGATAAATATTGATAAATGTTAAAAATGAATATATCAAATTGATTTACCTAAAATAGTAAGTGTAATGAGAAAATATACTCATCTCGAGTGAAACAAGCATCACTCGATGATAGGAAGGATGGAACAAGTCTAAAGATCAGTCTAGATTTCATTTGTTCTAGAATTAGGGTTGAAAATTCCTTCATAAATTAGCATGGTTAAATGTATAGTAGCACATTTCACTAGTGTCCAATGCACTATGCTAGTTTCCTTTTAGGTATGGGGGTCTTGAGAATTTTAGGGATGCTATGAAGGGATTTTAGGGTCCTATAGATGTGTTCAAGAGCTTATGATCATTATTATATGTAAATTTTTGTCTATATCTTCTCCAAAACCCTAATTAATACCTACAAATGTAAAAAAAGGAATCAAATGTAAAAGGAATGGAAAATATGGGTTGTGGGATGTTACGATCACTAAGGATATAACCCCTATAGTCTTGGCCACTACCTACATTAACCCCAATGACATGGGTCTCATATTTCATGTAGTTATCCCTTAGGGAACCTAAATAATCAATGTACACATAATTCTAGAATTACTTCCATTTAGTCCCTTCTTTGATCAAACATGCAGGTCTATGTCTATTACTATGTAATATCTAGAGTGTTAAGCTATACTATTGGCTTATTTTTAAGTAATTATGTGCCAAAGTAGTAAGTGATAGATGTAAAATGCCTTACAAGGCTATTTTTATATAAGGAACTTAATTGGAATATAATACACTTATTTAATGGCTAACAAGGTGAAAAAAAAGATTAAATCATAATAAGAGACTTAAGGAAGGGTAAGGACCCATGACAAGTTGAAAAAGTAATAGTTGGACACTAGCACTAAGGTGGACACTAGTACACTATGCTAGTTTCCAAGACTATTTTAGTGTCTTGAGAGAAAAAATAGAGTACTATCTATGACAAACAGGCCCAAGGGCCCCTGTGACTTGGATAACATGATATAGGACCACTAGAGGTGCAACAAATAGGATAAAAAAAGTCATAAGAAAGATTAAAAGACCAAGATGACCATGTGAACAAGACTCACACTACTCATTAAGACCTTCCCATTAAATAGAAATAAAAGACACATTACTTGTGTTTTATTGACCAAATTAGGATGTGTACACTAATAAATATAATTTTAGCCTATTTATATCAAAAAATTTAAAATTAATATCTTTCTATTTTTTATTAGATTTTTTATTTTTGTCCATATATTTTTCTCCATAGGTCCCTTTTGATGAACCAAAATAATTAATATATTCTTGATGTTGAAAGGAATTTTTTGGTACTAATAGGATATTTTTTCATAGATTTGGATTTTTCTCTTATTTTTCAAGCCTTCTCGAGTAGTAATATAAATTTGACACCAAACATATTTTTTTAAACATGTGGCCTACTAGAGTCATCTGAACACCACTCTCACATTGTATTCCATTTTTTCAATCCTTCCATTAAGTGGAGGTATGTGTTAGAATAATTTAATTAGTTAATTAATCATAGTCTAAAATAATGTGTTTATTATTGGTTAAAAAAAGGGTTTTACGAGGGGACCCTACCCTTTACAAAAGAGAGAAATAACATGCAAGGATGAGAAGCCATATGAAACATTATAGCCTTGAAGGAGAATAAAAACATCAATAAAATGAACCTATAATTAGAAACAAAAAAAAATAGCAAAACATCAACACCTTAATAGCCCAAGCATTTCTAGTTCTAAAGAAACTCGTTCTAGTTGTCATTCATATTTTTGACATTTTTTTCCATACATAACAACATCCAAATATTCCTTTAGAGATTTTCCTTTCCTTCTCTTGTCAAAGTTACCATTCTAAAGTTTAGTGTTCTTCCTTTTGATGGCTAGATTCAGTCTTTCCATACTACACATATAATTCTGAGTAGTGATTTTTCTAAAGTCAATTAGGAATATGATGTTCTCCTAAGAAGTTTCATTCTAAAACTTAATTCTCTTCATGTCCTATTTTATTTTATGCATTTCATCTTTCATATCTATCATTTCCATCTTATTACAGAAGGTTCCATCTTCCAGAGTAAGTGTATTAACAATATTTTTGAGCCTTAAGCGATCTTTCATGAACCACCAGAGGAAGGCTTTATGAATTTACACTTATTCTTCTATCTAATCTAATTTGTTCTATTTTTTGAGAGATTTCATAAATAATTAGATGTTTAGTTGGTTGTTATCCTTTTGAGTATTCATAATATCATTTGTCATAACTATGTATCAATATTTGAGTTGTATCTTTGAATCTGCTCTACCTTCATTACCAACCTCAATACATTTAATAATAGTATTAACAAGAAAGTAAGGATTAGCATCTCCTTAACTTTTAATAAGCTCATTAAAGTTGATCATATCCCCATCAAACACCTCAGTGCTTTTTAGGGCTCATTGGGCCTTGGATTAGCTTTTAAGCTTATGAGAAGGGGATTCTATTAAAGGACATTCTTTAGGTTTAGGACATCGAATACGGGTATGGCGAAGAGCATCAAAGAATTTATACAATATAAATATAACATATTGATGTAATGGGGTCTCTTTTTTCCCTTTTTTAAAATCATGTACATAATCCTTTAAATAATGGAGAGTGAAAAAAGGATAATAGGGATGTTGTGTATGAATTATTTCAATAGATGAAAGTGATAAAAATGCACAACTTTGAATCTACCCTCTAAAGTAACATACCTCATAAGTTTCTCTACACTTGATTGAATGGCTTGGGAAGATTAGATATGAGGTAGCCACCTTGAAAGATGTGAGTTCTTCATTCTCTTTTAGGAATTTGGTAACTTTAATATTGTGTTCTAAGCTAGATTTAGTGTATTTTTCTTCTTCCACCTTAAGACCTATAACCATGGCAATGAGATCCTCTAAAATTTTGACTATGATATTATTTATTTCTAGAATTCTATCTTTCCATTTTTTGGCTAATTACTTGGAGATGAATTCATCATGCCCATCAATTCTCTCTATGATGCTAGTTAATCCAATAGTCTGGAGAATATTCCAAACCTCTTTGTTACATCTAATTTCATTAGCTAACCATGTTTATACCATGTTTACATCTATACGCATGAGGAATAATATAAAATGGACCAAAATAAATAACTTAGTAGTCATAAAGATCAACAAAGTTAAGAAAATGATATAATTACTTTGTCTAAGATATCGAGTAGTGTATGTAGACACTTAGTTTTGGCCACTTTCATGCTTAAATTGGGATTCAATTCAATTTTTATTAAATCAAATATTTTAAGCCTATAAATCACTTGGATTTCCCAAATTCATTCATATAAGGAATTTAATCACCCAGAAACATGATGAGGCTAGCTTATTTGGTGTATTACCATGTATGCATCACTAACCTAGTTCAGTTCTAACCCTATTCAAATTATGACCTAGTAATTTGACACTTTTAGCATGTCAATATATTAATTAATAACATTTAAAACAATTTACAAAATCCAAAAAGAATTAATAAATACTAATTATATTGAAATCCCTAATTAACTTTTCTAAATTGAATTAGTGAATTTCATTTACTAAAAAAGGAATTTTTAGCCAAAAAAGAATTCAAGGATCAAATGATCTAATAAAGTGATTTATTATCTCATAAATATTCAAAAATATGACTCACACCTCACAAATATCTAAAGTGAGTTGTCATGCTTCACAAATATCATAAACTAAGGTGTCAAGATTTCATGAGTGCCTTAACACCATCCAAAGTTAGACTGACTCAACCTAGGTTAATTTAGACTCAACCCAAATTAGAATTTAATCTAACCTCCCTAGGGTTAGAGATAGTTTTTTGAGTTATTGACATAACTTATCACACCATTTTTTAAAATGCTTTTGTGTGTAAGGTTATTCTACTAGAATACCTTCTTGAAGCCTTTGAGAGTAGTGTTATAATGCCCAATTTATGTCAAGCTTCACACCAAGCCACAAGTGACTCTTGGAGAGATTTTACCACCATGGAAGATAATTACCAAAATACTACAATCATCATAGGCCAAGCACAAACATCTTTGATCTAATAAATAAGCATCAAATTCAATAAAAGAAGTAAGAAATTTGTATTGTCTTCATCTCTATTTTGTGATCTTGCTTATTATGTTATGTTCCCACTAGTTCTTAGGTACGAATGTTTAGTGCTAATAAATTTTTATTCTTAATGTCTTCTCATTTCGACTAATAAGAGACTAATATACATAGTATTTACTCTTCAAACTCCTAAATTACAATGTATAGGCTTAAATATTCATAATTATCATGGCACATGTCAAGGAGAGAATAGTTCCATACATCCTTATCATCGTAGTGTATTAGAAGTTCCCCACTTGAATCCATACCATTCAAATTATTTTAATGAGTATAAATATCTATATTCATGATGATACAAAGGGCAGGGAATAAATATCTCTCTAAACATGATTATGTTGACATCATTGGGAAGAATGTCTTCACTACACCATCTTTGGAAATTTGAAGATGTTACAACTCTATTGGGAAATCCATGAGACAATAAATTACCTTCTCTATAGGTATGTTAGAAGATTACCTCTTGAAAATAGTCACATATATGTCAAATTTCCTCAATAATTTTGTTAATGCTCCACCTAATTTTATTAATATTATTGATTATATTGATGCAATCCCCTTATACTATGAGTTTTTTGATGCACATGTCTTTAGAAAGGTGAACCCCCATAGGGTTGAGAAAGCTTTTGTAAAGTGGTTTGTTTGGAAACCTAGACTTCCTTTATAGTCTCTAATAATCTTACCATACTCATTACTCAAAACCCCTCCTCCCCTTAACAAACCAAGATTACCCTTGGAGGCTCCATTAAAATTAGGTTTGATCCAACCTACTGGTGGAGGTTTCTATTTGATTATTTTTCTTAGTTATTTCCTGGGATCTGTAGGTGGATTGAAGTTTATCCCAAAATTCTAATTTTTAAAAATTGGAGCCTCATTAGTGGATATTATCTAATTCTTATTCCATTTGATGAGTTTAAAATTTTCCAAAATGAAATTTAAAATTTTGATGGCAAATTTTAGGCTTGCATACTTCTTATCTCTGAATATTCTATTATTTATTTCCTTCCAAATTCCCTAGAAGATATGAGGAAATGAGAGAATCTAAAGATTCTTTAAGAATTAGTTTATCAACAAGGGATTATAGGCTATCCAAAAGGTCAAGGTTGAATAAGGGTGATTCTAATAGATCATAAATTTTTGAAGAATGAAGCTCTAAACATTAAATGGAAATGGGCATTCAAACATGAGATGACTAATGGATTCATATTTACCCTCACAAAGGGAGCATATATTAAAAATATTGAATCCTCTCTTGCTTATGTTATCTATAGTAAGTATTTTATTATTGATATTAATACAAAGGAAAATATTTACTTTTTGGAAAAGATTTTTATCCCATATTTTATTCCAAGGAGTATTATAATATATAGCAAGAGTCAGGAGTTCATAGATAGATTTGATGGTTTAATTACCTTCAACTAAAGCTCCCTAGACCATCATATCTTCCTTATCAAGGTTAGTGACATGAATGCCACATAATAATAAATTTAGGTTTGTAACAATCTAATTCAATTCCTCTTAAACATTGTCAAAATATATATTTTTTCCAAAAAACATTGCCATTTTGGGTCTACAAGTAATCTTAAACAAAGAGACCATTGTGTTATTTAGATTGATATTATAAATGATGTAAGAGCTCTAGTTCACACAAATCATTATCAAAGAGACATATATCTTCCTATAATCTAATCTTATTACCTTTGCTTAGTTTCCATTTAGTGCCTTTCTTAATAATGTCCTTTTTTTTAGTAAAATAGTTCCAGATTATTGAACCATTAGTGGAGGACTCCTCCAATATAAAAGTGATAGTAATATTGTTATCCATATATTTTTCTATAAATATTTTAGTCTATGGATTAGACTCCTTTATGAATATCCAACACATTTTGGCATTCAAAGCATTGTTCATCCATGAGTGATTTCTAATTCCAAGACATCCTAGTTATGTGGGAAGGTAGACCTTATCCCAGGTGACAAGCATAGTTCTTCACTTTTATTCAACACCTGTCCAAATAAATCTTTTTCTTATACTATAAATCTTATATTTCAATACTTTAGGTAGTTTATTAAAGATACATTAGATAGTTTTGGAGGCTCTATAGGACACTTTTGATGAGGAGTTTTTCAGCTTAGGAAAGAAGGGTGCCTTTCCAAGTTACTAGTTTATTATAAAATCTATCTATAAGGGGGTTCCATAGCTCATATTTTAAAGGGTCCATAAAAATAGGCATCCCAAGGTAGTTTTAGGGGATATATTTAACCTATCAATTCATTATTTGATCAATTTTTCACTTCCTAAGAATAGGAGTGTTTAAGAATAACAAGGAGCTCTTGTCATAGTTGATCATTTTTTAGGAAACTTCTTCATAGCTAAGCAGAATATTATTGAGATCCTTCACTTCTTTTGCCAAAGAAGTGGTAAGAACAATGATGTCATCAACAAATTGTGGATTAAGAGTAGAGTTTATTCTATTATTAGGTATGAAACCTTTAAGAATCCCCTTACTTAAATCATATTGAAGATTTGTGCTTAAATATTATGCCATGATTATAAAAACGGAAGGAGAGAGATGATCACCTTGTCTTATTCTCATTTTGCTTAGAAAGAACCCTAAAGGGATGACATTAACAAAGACAAAAAACATGGCTAAATTGATACAAGTTTGGACCAAGAGATGGAATTAAGGGTGGAAACCAAATTTTTCTAGGATCAAGTCAAGGAATTCCTTGTCAACCATGTCAAAATCCTTGCTCATGTCTAATTTTAAGATCATTCTAGTTTTTTTATTTTTTTCCATGGAGTGGATAGTTTCATGTAAAAATACAATTTCATATTGTATTTTTCTACTAGGTAAAAGTCCTCCTTGAGGAGTGTAAATACCTTTCTCTAACAAGGGTTGGAGTCTTAGAGATATTACCTTTGGGAAGATCTTGTAGACTGAGTTGCAGATGCTAATTGGATGAAAATACTTCATGGTTTTACTCCATTCTTCTTTAGTATAATATCAATAAAAGTGTTGTTGACATCTCTTAAAAATTTTGCATTAGTAAATAATTCATCAATGGTTATGACTATGTCATGCTTGATTATGTCCCAAAAGTTTTGAAATTATGCTATAGGGAATCTATCTAAACTGGGGGCCTTGTCTTTGTAAAATAGGAAAATAATAGATTTCATTTCCTCTATGGTTATCATTTTGAGGAGCCCAAAATTATCTTTCAAAGATATTTTTGGATGGATATGTTGAATAAATTTTTAAGTGAGTGTCATATTTATGTCTACATTAGAACTAAACATTTTCTTGAAATAATTGATAGCTTCCTCCTTAATGAATTTAGGATCTGAAAAATCTACTCCATATTCCTTAGTAATTTTGACAATTTTTTTATGGCTTCTATGTTTGAGTGTAGTAAGGTTGTTATTAAAAAACTCCCCTAGAAATATTCTAGTTGCCCTATGATTGTGAGTTTGTTAACTATTTAAAAAACTCATGTTCATTTTAGATTTAGAATAATATTTGTATCCTATTGTTTGGGTAATATTATTAGTTGACACATTTTTTACAAATAATGGTCATTACCATTACATTGATTAATAAATAAAATATATCAAATTTGGATTATAATTATTTTTAGTATCTAAATAAGAGATATTTTAGTTTGGGAGAGAAAGAATGAAAAGATAGGATCTCCAAAACACTCTCAATCTAATTATGTGTATGATTCAAGTGGCACTAGTTTTTATATTTATTGTTTTGTTTCATTGTGAAGAAACTAACTAAAAGAAGTCAATAAAGAGAAGACCAAATTAAATCATTATAAATAATAGAGGAGATATTAGGAGGCAGATCTCCATAACACTCCGTGTTTTTTCTTCAATGCATTCTCCTTATGGAGGAGGTCCATAGAACTCCACTATAGAAAGAATTATAAAGAGTGGATAGAAGAGACATGGCACTAAAATAAAAAAGTGACCTTTTGAATAAAATTATAGGCTGAACAAAGGATTTACATCCTCTAAATACATAGTTCCATACATATTTTTAGAAAGAGATCATACAAATCAAATCCATCGAGAAGGAGGCATTGGTTTCTAAGGTGGTGATATTACTCTACCAACTAGACAAAGACTATAATAAATAAATGGCACATCCCTATGAAAATAATTAATCTGGCATTTACAACCTAAATAAGTAAAAGTGTAAATCAAAAATTGTGAAGACCCATAGGCCTAACTTTTTCATGAAGGTTTTAAAAAACATTATAAAACATCCCTCCAAAGGTTTTGCTTAAAATCTCATATATTTTTTATTTTTAAATTATTTTATCATATATATATTCCTATAATATTTATAATATAATATCTATAGCTATGGGAGGAATTGTTTGCAATATTTTTCAAGAACACCTAAAATTTGAATAATAAAAAAATTATTAAAATATTTTTTTACATATCCTATAGTACACAAAAAATAATTACTTTTCCAAACTACACACTTTAGGTCTATATATAGCCTTGAAAACTAAAATAATTATGTATCTTACAAACTAGGAGACATTAAGCCATAAAAAATCCAATTTATGTAAAATATCATGAAAAATAATTCCATGGAACTATTTGGTTTCATCCTTCATAAAAAACATCTATTTAATTATTCATATATTTAAAAAAAAACATCCCCTAGGTTCTAATTGTGTTCTAACAATTGTAAAATTCATAGAAGCTATTGTTATTCCATTGTGTGATGAGTAATTTACCAATATTCAATCCATAAAACCAAAATGTATATGTATTTTAGCTTCCATCTACCTCACAATATATAGGAAGTTCTTAAGTTTTTTCTTTTTTCCACTAGAAAACCTTTCAGGCATTTGATTTTGTGGAACACATGTAAATGGTTAACCCTAAGAAGTTATTCTCTATGTACCTCAAATATAGGATAGTGCAGATATAGTCTAGTCTCAACCTCTATAGTCATTAAATTTTATGTATGTTCACTATTTATGACTACATATATATATCAAAGAGTCTATAGATCAAACATACCTCAATCTAATATTTTCAAAAAATAAGCTCATATCATAAAATTAGACAAATCTAGACATACAATGGCTAAAAATGTCCATAGATATATTTTACCTGATACATATCTTCTTCATGGTACTAACTATGTTGCATGGAAGACCAAGGTGAAGAATCACCTAGAAGATCTCTATCCAATTATTCATGTCACATTTTCCTGACACACCTCAAATGATGACCAACATCAAAAGTTGGACAAAGTGAACTAGAAGGTAAAGTTAATCATTAGGTTTGGGATATCAAATGAGACCAAGCCTCATATCCAATATCTCACTTTAGCTAAATTTTGAGGCCAAGAACTAGAATACCATCCTTCATACACAAATCTAGCCTCATTATCTTAAATTGAATATGAGTGCAAAATTTTTTATTAATCATGTTGCAACATTGTGGGCCTCACTCCTATAATTGGAAAGAAAGTGTTAGATGACTTTTTGGTACCCATTATCCTACAAGCACTACCTTCCACATACACAATATTTATTATTTATCTCAATATATCAAAGATGAAACCAATTTTTGAAAATTTGGTTAATATGTTACAACAAGAATAATAGATGCATATAATATAAGTAACTAGAGAATAAAATTAACTTACATTACATTTGAAGGGGAAAAGGCCCATGAAACCTTCAAAATAATCCCATAGGTATAGAAATCAATAGAACCAACATGGGAGAAAACCTCATTCTCAAAATATATATCTAATATATGGAAAGATAGGCCTTAGCTAAATAACTTTTAGTATAATGTGTTTACACAAGGCTCATCTAGCAACAAGAATCCTACCCTCTAATAATATCCACAAGGATATAAGCAAAAGTGATAATTCACATATAGATAGAAGAATAAGCCTTACCCATAATAACATGAGAACATTAATGAAGATAATGATTATTTTTTACAAAATACATAGATAAAAGAGGAGACTAGTCCTACAATAATAGTTTGGTATGTGGATTTTCATATTACAAGACACATGACTAGAAAATAAGATTTACTCACTACCTTGAATCATTTAATGTATGATGGTGATGTATCTATAGGATATGAATCATCATGCAATGTCAAAGGTTTTGGTAATATTTATTTATCTCTTAGAAATCATGAATGTAAAATCACAGAAGGCTTATATGGTCTAGTGTCTAAAAGTCATTCACTCAATCACAACCTAAAGGTTGAATTTTATCATAAATATGGCCAAAAATTTTGTCTCATTATAAAAATTTATTGAAGATAAAAAAAATTAATAGATTTTATAGTAGGTAAAATGTTATAGCTTCATGTTGTTCACAATAAAAATCAAACTCTAGTTGTAAAAGATATAAACTTAGCAAATTTATGGTATAAAATATATGGACACTTGAGTTTTGGTGCCTTGTTTCACTAAGTCAACACAACATGATGAGATGCCTTCCCTCACCAAATAAAAATATTGATGTGTATTCTAGTTTCTTAGCTATAAAACAAAATAGAACTCTATTTGGCACAAGTACATATTGGTTTCCTAGTCCATGGTGCATGCCAAAATTTGTGGCCCCATGTGACCCAATGTTAGTGAATTCAAGTATTTTTATCTCTTTGGACATGATTACTCACACAAAATGTGTGTGTATTGTATGAATACTAAATATCAAGCCTTTTAAGTCTTTAAAGAGCTCAAAACCATTATGGAATGATAAACTAATCATCATATTAACATTCTCAGCTCAAATTAATGAGGGAATACATTAGAAAAAACTATTTGAATTTATAAAGGCACATGGAATTCACCAAAAATTGATTTCACCTTATAAACTATAAAAAATTAATGTTTTATAATAACATAATCAAACTATTATGTAAATGGATCCAAAAATGTTAGTTAATGCAAAAGGCTCACTATTTACAGAATTCAAATTTTAACACTTGTTTCTCTCAATTTATATAATTTTTGCATGAATAATAAAAAACCATAATAAATTTGATTTAAATGAAAAAATAATGAGTAAGTAGAGAAAACATTCAAACCAAGTTGATAACATAATTCACTTTGTTTAGGCTACGTCTCTAGGTTTGTAAAATAGATGAACTGTTTAATTTAAAATGATGCAAAATATATTTTATTACATCAAATTATTTATATAAAAGTGTCTAATGTCTTGTATGAATTTTGGATTTATCTCTAGATCTTCCAAATGTTATCTTGCTTGTCTCTCAGAGGTCTGTGCAATGGGCTTCGAGCTTTTAGTTTGCTACTCTAACATATAATTTAATTTTTCTCCTTTGTTTTTTTCTTACAAAGGTAAAACACTTTGTTTTTTTAAAAATCATAATTAAAAAGATTATAAACCTTCCAATCTACCTTTCACATATAATAATCCTCCTGTTATTATGTTTCAGAGACCTTGGTGTGATGGTCAAGGCTTATCTCATTTTCCATGGAAGTTGGGGTTCAAATCCCCATTGAAAGGCCCCCTTATCCTTTGTATTTATAAAATGGAGTAATTATAAAAGGAAAAATATAAAATTCTCCTTTTATTTAAGCAAAATTAGGCTTAGCCTAATATCCAAGGTTCAAAAATAAGTTGTGGGATGTGCTTGGGTTGAATCCCACCTCCCACGGCTTTGTTTTTGGTATGAAAATTATGAAAATCAAGGGATATGTGCCATATTATTTGTATTATCTCACACAAAGAGTGGTGTGGATTAGTGGTAAAGGTTAAATAATAGGCTTGTGAGGTGAGGTGTTCAAATCCCCACTCTCATGCCTTGCCTTTTGGTATGTATTTTGGATAAGCTTGGTGCATTTGGAATTTTATAATATTTTTTAATCCCACATTTTTTAGGAATGAAATAAATAAAAACTTTAAAATTAATTCTTATCCCTTATGAAGAGGTCTTCAGAGACCATCCTTGGTACTAGACTTGGTCTTGGAGCTCAGTTATGTTGGAAGATAACTAGCTTGCCACGTGATTCCTATAACTTAGATGTTTAGAATTGTTTTAATGCTCCACATGGAGGATTAAGGTCCCTCTATGTGACTTTAATTCCATCCTTTACATACACTTAAAATTTTAGCCCCACATTGATGGTGGGAAGGCATGTAAAGTGATTTATAAGTAAAAACACTTCAATGGTATAATGAATTTGGTGGAATGGTCCCCCTCCACACAAAAAGTGGACCCATATGGTTTATGGGCCCCAAAAAACCCAACCTTAAAATACCAAAGGAAGGTGACCATAGGTCACCAAAAACCAAACAACCCATTTATCATTCTCTATCATATGTCATGCCATGATCGGTCCACTTGGTAGGTTATGATAGGTCTATGTGGCAAATGGTGACTTATTCATGTAATATAATGAAATAATTAGTTTACCTACTTAATTTTTTCATTTTTCCCCAAAAATTTAGTGGTCCATATTTTTTACATTTGATATCAAAACAAATCCATTCAATTTACATCAAAAATATCTTGACAAGCTCTTTGATGTGTGAATGGTTTCAAAAATATTTCAATCCATTTAAATGTGTCAAAAGTATATATTCTCATATATCACACCTCCCCAATAAAATATATTTTGGTCCTCTAAAATTATTCTCTCTTCCATCAATAACAACTTCTTCATGTGACTCATCAAGTGATTCAGGAGTAAAATCAATAAAAGTAATTTGAACACTCTCATCTTGATCCATTATCATAGGAGTGTTTTTTTCCTCTCTTCAATGTTCACTATCCATCTTAAAATATACAAAATTGCCTTCTTACACCCTTGGTGTCTTGGTATTCTTTTTGGTAGATTATTTCTAGGCTAGAAAGAATATCTCTCATTAAGAGATGATTTTTTTCATTCTCCTTGCTACTCAACATTATCAACGAGGGATTAAAAATAAATTTCATAATATATGGTTCTATTATAGGTCACCACTTATACATATTTCCCTTCTTGGAGTATTAAAATTAAATGCAACATAATGTATTTTAATTATAATTCTACTTATAAACATTGTCAAATTTAGGGTCTTTACTTGAAGAGCAAATGAGGTATCCAACATTTCACCAACACTGGATTCCATTGCTTCTTTTATGGATGTTCATGACTCTTGATAGGTAGACTTAGTTTCCTTATAATTGTATAAACCTATACTCATGTTTCTTCATTATATTGCATCCGCTGAAGCATTATGGTTAAATAAAAAATAACTATAATAAGTGATTAAGTTACTTGTTGCCTAATTTTATTGGTTATACTATTAATATTGCCCATAATTGCTACATAAAATACAATATTTTGGATATTTATTCATGCTTCACTAATTCTAAATTGGCTAACATTTTTCCTTATTTATTATAAGGCTATCCTTAGGTACTAGTGGCACTATAATAGTTGTTTACCAATTTCCATCTTGGGCAATGCAAGATAGCTTCTCCTTTAAACAGGGTAGATGGTAAGTAATGTCACCTTCTTGAAATGTATATTTTTTCTCCTTATGATATATTACTACATTCTTGTCATATATCTAAGATCTTACATATAATAATGCATAAACATATATAGGTGCTACATCAAATATAGTCTCATCACTATATGTTGATCATCACCATCTAATCTTGCATTACTTTGTCAATTATAGTTGTACCTTTTCTTTCAGCGATACCAAAGGATAAATTTAGGATGTGGTTGAGTTATCTACCCCAATTATTCGAATAATTTCTCTGAGATAATATTTTCTTGAGATCCTATATTAAACAGAATCAAAATTTTATCCTTATACTATAATTCTAGTGTGGAACAACTATGTTATTTTATCTCCTTATGGATATTCCTTCTTAAACTGATAAGTTCTTACTCAATCCTTGGTTTTATTAATCTTGGAAATCCTCTTTGTCTTGATTTTTTTATTTTCCACCCAACATTTTGACACTAGATGTCCCATATTCTTATAGTGTGAACATCATATTCCAAGGGATTTCTTAGGGTTATTAGTTTCATATACATATATGTGTGTGTGTGTGTGTGTGTGTGTGTGTGTGTGTGTGTGTGTGTGTGTGTGTGTGTGTGTGTGTGTGTGTGTGTGTGTGTGTGTGTGTAATGAAACAAGCCCTATAAAAATTATGGGAATATATATAAATACCTTTTGTAATGGCATTTATAATTTTTTGTAAATTTGTTCTTGTAGCTCTAACATTATTTCTATTATATCCTTTTTGATCCTTTTGTACTTACTTGTTGTGGTTTCCTCCATACTTTTTTGGATGTCTTGTGGATGTCTTGGAAGACTTTGTCATTGTCTTCCTCTCCAAGTGAATTTTCTTAAAACTAATGTTAAATTATTGACAAAAAAATAAACATAAGGATGAATTTCATTACTATCAAATTCATAAAGTACATGAGCTTCATATAAATTAGAATAAACTACAATAAGAGGAACATTATTAGATTCTTTAGACATATCATTCTCAGGATGGCTACCTAACACATAAGAATATATTAACTCACTAATGAATATATAAGATGGTTTGGTGGTCTATATTGTACCAAATCTAATCACATAATCTTTATCTCTTCAACTTAACTCCATATCCTTATATTGTATAAGTTTTCTATCGAGATACCAAGAAGAAACATCGCATAACAATATTGTCTATCTCCATCAAAACTATATCAAACATGACCATATATGATAAAATCCATCCTATACAAAATCTTAGAATATAGTTTTATGTTACCATACCTTGATTTTTTCCATCAACTATCAAATATGTCTTGGCACAAGGCAATGGAGTAGTAGCCAATCCCAAGTATTGTACCATATCATTTGTAATATAATTAACTCTAATCCCTCAGTCAAGAATAAGTTGAATAGACAATTACTAAAAAATAGTTGGTATAATTTATTTATATATTCAATAAAAATTAAATATAACCTCAGGTGGATGTACATCATCTAACATATACTATCACACTCTTGATCTAGAATGTTAGCAATCTCTTTAAATGACCAGTGCTTTCTTACGCTCTTCGATTCTTTATCTAAACCAATGTGGTGCCCATTCTAGGTAAATAAACCAACATTTTTATACATTTTTCCAATTTTAGATTAATTTAAACAAACTCACTCACTACATGTCTCTTCTATATGCTCCTAATTCTTTTTATTTTGTTGATGTTCTTTCTTTAACTCTACTTGTAAAATGTCTACACTCCTTAGTTTTGTGATTTGTTGCTCTTGTTCTTGATGATATGAAGTCATAAATCAAATAATGAGATTTATGAAATTAAGTATCATGTCCAACATCATTCATAGATACATCATATGTGAAGGTTTCATTTCAATAAGTAATTCACCTGCTCTAATACCAAAATTGATCTAAAAATTTTAGGTAATGCAAAACGCTCACTATTTACCAAATTCAAATTTTAAAACTTGTTTCTCTCAATTTCCCATATTTTTATTGAATAATTAAAAATAGAATAAAACTAATTTAAAGACAATAAACAATGAATAAGCATAGAAAACATGCAAACCAAATTGATATTGGATTTCACCTTATTCAAGTTATGTCTCTAAGTTCACAAAATAAAGGAACCATTCAATTTAAAATGATGTAAAATATATTTTCTTACATCAGTTTACTAATATATAATTGCATGATGTCCTATAGGAAGTATGGATCTAGATTTGTCTCTTTCATACATTCTCTTTCCTGTCCCTTGGAGGTCTATGCAATAGTATTTGGGTCTTCAGTTTGTTACTTTGGCATATAAATTATTTTTTCTCCTTTGTTTTTCTCTTATAAAGAGCAAAAACATTTTTTTACAATTTCAATTCAAAATATTCTAAACCTTCCAACTTACCTTTTACATATAATAATCCTCCTTTTATAGTGTTTCAGAGGCCTTGGTATGATGGTTAAGGCTTATCTCATTTTCCATGGTATTCAGGGTTTAAATCCCCCTTCAAACACCCCCCTTATCCTTTGTATTTATCAAATGGCCTAAGTTTAAAAGGATAAATGTAAAATATTCCTTATCATTCACCAAACATAGGCTTAGCCTAACAACCAAGGTTATAAAATGGGTTATGGTAGGTGCTTGGGTAAATAACACCTCCCATTCCTTTGTTTTTGGTATGAAAATATCAAAAAATAAGGGATATATACCATATTATTTGTCTTATCTCCCACCAAGGGTGGCATGGCTTAGTGGTAAAGATTAAATAATAAGATTTCAAAGTGAGGTTTTAAACTACCCACTCTCACACCTTACCTTTTACTAGGTATTTTGGATAATCTTAGCACATTTTGGTGGTTTAAAATAGTTTATAATCCATCATTTATTGGGAAGGAAACAAACAAATGCTTAAAATGGAATTAGTATCCTTTGTGAAGTGGTCTTGAGAGACCATCCTTAGCACTATACTTGGTCTTAGAGAATGATTATATTAGAATAAAATTGGCTTACCATGTAGTGCTTTAAACTTGGATGGTTGGCATAGTTTAAAGGTTCCACATGGACACTTGATGTCCCTCCATGTGACTTCAATGCCATATTTTACATAAACATAAAATACTAGTCCCTCATTAATAGTGGGAAGGCCTACAAAGTGATTTATAATAAAAACACTTGCATGGTATAATGAAATTTGGTGATGGGGTACACTTTTTGTACCCCTCCATAAAAAAAGTGGACCCCTATAACTAATGTCTTGACAAGTGATAAATAACATGGGCCCCAAAAAACTCTACCAATGAATATCAAATGAAAGTGACCATAGGTTACCAAAAACCAAATAACCCATTTGTCATTCTCTACCACATGTCATGCCATGATTGGTCCACTTGGTAGGATATGATTGGTACATGTGTTAAAAGGTAATTAATTCATGTCATAAGATGATGTCATCATTATACCTACTTATTTTTACTTGTTTGTCTAAAACTTTAGTGGGTCATAATTTATGTATCTGATGACGAAACAACTCTATTCAAATTATGTCAAAAAGATCATGATGAGATATTTGATGTGAAATATGGTTTAGAAGGATTATAGACCATCTAAATGTGTCAAAATTGGAAATATTCCCATAATTAAGGAATCACACATGCCTCATACATAATGGGGAGGATCAATTCGCACAGTGGTCTACCTGCTAAATCAAACACCCACTAAATCTCTCAGTGTTATCACACCACAAGAAACATGGACTAATAATAAGACTTATATCTCAAATATTCATGTTTTTGCTTATGAATCACATATGCATATCCCCAAAAATAAAATATAAAAACCATATAAAAAATCCTTTCCATGTATTTTTCATGGATATAATGAAGAGTGAAAGTCCTAACAACTCATGGTTCTAAAAATAGGAAGATATACATCAGCATGGATGTTTTATTTGATGAAAATGATGAGTAAAATATACCATCCACATGGTCACATAATACATGAATTATACATGTAAATATTTATAATGTTTTTATCATAAGTGAGGATGAGGATGATGATGATAGTTAGCCAGGTCATTTAGCCTCGCCAATCACTATTCATGTATGCCCAAGTGGTATACCAACACTATATGAGAGGCAAGTTAGATGGAGTCCAAAAATAATCTAATTCGATAATAAGGACTCATAACATGGCTTGTATATAGGTGAATTTAGTCTTGATGAGCACATTTTTAGAATTATTTGACCCTCAATAGTTCTTGAATCCCAAGATTCAAAGACTTAGAAAGAGTCCATGGATGTAGAGGATGAGTAATTAATAAAGAATAATAAATGGTAGATTATTTATCTTCAACAAGGAAAGAAGCCTATTAGTTACATGTGTATGTTTAATAACAAATAAAAATGAGATGGAAACATTGAAAAGTACAAGGAAATAATTGTATCAAAAGGTTATGCACACAAATAAGGCATTGACTATGAGGAAGCATTTTATACCATAGCCAAGATAAATACTATTATAATTATCTTTGATATGGCTACATAGTTTGGATGGAAATTCCATAATATGGATGTGACAAGTTCCTTATTAAATATATATCTATAATAATAATTTGACATGGCCCAACCAGAGTGTTTTTATCTCACTTTATAAAAAAATAAAAGGTGTGTAAACTCATAAGGTCACTGTATGGTTTTAAGCACGCTTCCAAAGATTGATAAATCAAGATTGATGGGCATCTCATATAAAGATTAAAAATTATATAAATATATATCTTAAGTATTAAATAGGGGTGGCTATGATGGTAACTGTGTGTGTCCATGATCTACTCATCACTATAAGCTCAATGAAAATGATTGATGTAATAAAGAATGATCACAAGTGAAGTATTCCAAGATCATGCTCAATAAATTATGGATGATGGAATGTAAGCCCATTAATTAATCATGGAGATATTAATTCATCATTATTGTTTAGAATCATCACCATTATTAAATGTCACTCTGTATTGATAATTGATATGAGTATTATTTAATTGACCTACACTAGGCCACATATTAGCTATGTTGTTAGCTATATTTCACAATTCATTCAAGAACCAATGGTAATTCAATATAAAGTAGTAAATAATATATTGAGATAAATTCAAATTATTATCGAATATGGCCTAAAATATAATAATAATGACTAGTTCTTCTTGATAAGTTACATAAATGCACATCATGCATGTTATATTAATGGCATGAAATACACATTAGGATTTGTTTTATTTTTAAGTTCTAGTCCTATCTCATTGGGGAGAAAGAAGATATTTTTTTTGATATTCTAGTCAGGTAAAATATTTTGCATCAATAAAAGTTGTTTGTGAATATATATGGCCATGTTGCATACTTTTGAGACTAAGAGTACCACAAACAGAGCCTATGATTCTTACTGTGATAATCAGGGTTTTCTAAAACTTGTTTGTAATCAAGTGTTTTATGAGTGCATGAAGCACATCAAGGTTAAAGTCCATTTCATATATGAAAATGTTAAACAATACAACATTTAGATCTAATTTTTTTCAACTCAAGATCAGTGTTCAGATGTCTTCACCAAGTCACTTGTGTGTGATATGTTTAAGGCATTACAAGGTTCTCTCTATTATTATATTGAGACTATGATGAGTTATGTGGCATGGGGAGGGGATGTGGGGTAGATCGGGGGATGATGTTATAATAATTAAAATATTTAATTAATCCTGGTGTAAAATAATTCAAGTGAGGGTATTTTTAAACAACTCATCAAGTAATATTTTAGTTGGACTATTATTGTGAGTTTGTTAACTATTAAAGAAACTCATGCTCATTTTATATCTTTTTAGTATTTAATTTAATATTTGTATCAGATTTTTTAGGGAGTATTGAATTTTATTTTATTTTGTACAAATAATGGTTATTTCCATTACATTGGTTAATAAATAAAATATTTTGAATTTGGCTTTTGATTAGATTCTAAAGGGAAAAATTAAGAGATTTATTATATTTTTCTATTATTTTTCAAGATTTATTGAGTAATTATAATATAAATTTGGCACCTCACATTTAATTTTTTTATACACCTTACCTACTAGAGTCATTTTAACACCACTCTCACATCGTATATCATTTTTTTAGTCTAGGCATTAAGTGGAGGTATGCGTAAACATTTATGTTCCTTTCATTTATATCATTTAACAATATATACTTATAACAATTTATTTTATCTTTCATGTATGTTATGTTTATTTAAAAATGAACCATCCCATGCTACACTATTGTGATACATGGTGAAATTTAACTGGGACATATGTATACACCAATATTTTTAGGTATCAATATCCCCAAGTGCATTAGGATAAGGATGGGCCTATTCATGTAAATTTATGAGTTATTATTATATGATCATCATATTATAATGTTTACACTCATTGCCATGCTATATAATATTTATAGCCTCCTTATGTTATCTTTCCCCTTATTTATACCTCTTCTTCATAGTTTCATGCATTTATCATACTAACTCAGCCATGTTGAGTTAGTTTACTTGCCATCCTATTTTTTATAATTTATCGAGCATGATCAATATAGTAATTTTATTACTTATGGTCCTTTCAATGTGTATTGGCCCCTATCATTAAAATAATTTTCCTTTTTACTTTATTGGCCCTAGCTGACATGATACTTTTTTCAACCCCTTTATTTATACTATATCTATCCATGTTGAGTTTATTAGAATATTTCATAGGACACTTTGAGGTGTTGGATCCATGTGTGTG
>JARHVA010001128.1:1490000-1642500 GCA_037957365.1 Torreya grandis
TGTTATTCCTTAACTGTTAGATTCAAAATTGACTTATACTATTTAGGATAGATTTTTAACTTATAATAAGTGTTTGACCAATGAATTGTGCATAGTTTACCACTTGTATCCTTTTCAAAAATTTCCTATAGATGTGTCTGATGTAGCCATGCATCATCATTGCATCATACTACACCCTATTTGTCTTTACACAAATTTTTTGAGTGTATAGAGTTATAATTGTTCCTCTATGCCACTTGGTACATCTTCATAAGTTTCTATTTATTCATGTGTTGTGTAATCCACTAGGCATGGCATGTGTAATTATGACATCATGACAAATGTTTAACTTATTCTAGATTTCACAATTTACATGCACTCACACACTCTAAAGTTAAAAATTAATTTGTGTAAAGTACAAGGCCTATAAGAATTGAAAGTAATCCAATCTTTTCACTTGGAAATAATTCTTTTAGTCATATCTTCAAAATTATTATCTAAGGATTTTCTTTTGAAATATCTGCATGCTTGTGAATTAATTTTATGTGGCCATGTGGACTCATGAGTCAAGCCAAAATATAAAATGGGAATGACCAACTCCATCTATGTCACAAAGAATAATGCTGAAAATTCTCATATTTTAGTCAATGCATTTATAATAAGGTAGTTTGTTGGCCTGTGAAGTAATCAAATGTCATAGATTTTTTAATTTAGTTTAAGGCCTTGAAGTAAAACAATTTAAGATCCTATGATTAATTCACATATCACTACATGAACATACCCAAAATTATTGTTTGGTCCTAAGGGATGCGACTCATCTATCAAATACACATGCATCCCATTCATAAAGTTTACAACATAGGGTCTAGAATAACTTATTTTAATAAATATACCCATAAGAAATTTAAAGGATATGTCAAGTGTCACCTCAATGCTTGATCACAAGAGTAAGTTGTAACTTATGTTTTAAATCTCTAACCAAGTTTCATGTGAGTGAAATTATGCATATACCATCAAGCTCAAATTAATAGAACACATTGTCACCTAGCTAGTAGGTACCAAGACTTAGTATACCACATCATCTTGAGAGCATCTAGCTAAATATTGATGATTTTCCAACCTGTTAAATCATTAAGCACACATATATAGTAGAATCCATATAAAACTCTATGTTCATTTAATGGGGTGATTATTGTAAGTCCAAGGATAATAGGTAGATTTAGATAAAAGGATGTATTATTGGATAATATTATTAAATGGTTATATTTTCTATGTATTTATGATTTGGTGGAGCTATTAAAGTGGTTTTTCTACTATGAGGACATGAGATGAAGGATGATATTAAGGAAGACATATATAAACATATTCATCCTTAAATATTCTTGTATTGAATGCATTTTCTTAGTTAAATGCAATAAATATTAATTATATAACCATGTATCAATTATTGGATGATTAATCTTTATGGGTCCATAATTCACAGTCACAATATCATAACCTATCCTTGGTAATTATCAAATAAATAATAATTTAGTATACCTTACATATTAATCTAAAAATATTAATTATGGATGTAAACATAATATTATTTATTATAAGGACATGCAATTTTTTTGGTGAATGTATTTATAGGTAAATGAGTTCATTTAATTTCAGCAAGCACAAATCAAGTTAATCAAAGAAAATAAAAATTAGCTAGTTTTGGAAGTAGCATATATATGTGGATTTATTGTTTCACTATTTTTGAGTAAAAATCCATGAGGAACCATAATAAAATCATGCACTTGTGTCAGTGTTACATATGAACATCTCATTTGTTTAATATTTTAAAAATAAAAAATATTATAATATTCTAAAAATCCAAAATCATGATCTAAGCATGACATGTTTACTACTTTATATTATGTATGTATGTTATTTACCACATGTTTTTTACATTACATATATATGAGTGAGACATAGTACATTCAAGTTTCACATGATACATGGATGTAGAGATGTAGGACATTCCTATATTCATGGGCCATGCTAATGCTAGAGGCATCTTAATCCATAGGTCACATTGTTAAATGTTGTATCTTTCAATGACCATTCAATTTATAATGTTAAGACACATTGATTGATTGCACATATCTTATACTTTATTATATTATATATAATTCTACATTTCACATATATGTCACTTTTCTATGTGGTGACATTGACATAGTTGATAGTGTATACTAGGTTGACTTTTTTTATGTTTCAATGTTATAATGTCATTTTTTATAGTCCAATAATTGATTATGATTTGTTTTTCTCTTTCCTTAGTGTATAACTTTGTTTGATTTTTTTTTATCATTATGTTCCTCTTTCTTTGAGATATTTACTTCTTACCCAAATTTATTTTGATTAAGTTATTCATTACATGGATTTTTCTTTGGGATCTTCATTTATTATACGACCTTTCATTTTTATTGTTGGTACCTTGTGTCAAATTTTATTTTACATTATATGTGGCCCTTTCATTTTATGACATTTTATTATCCATTATATGTGCACTTGTGTGAAATTTTATTTTTCATTATGTGGCTATTTTTGTGTATGTAATTGAGTGTTATTGCATGTGTTTTTATTGTGTGCATCATGGTCATGACATTTTTGTGTTTATAATTTCATAAATCTATGATTTTCTACTGATATTTTGGTGCCTTAAACAGATGGCACACCTTCCTTTTTTTTGCTCAATGCCATGATCCATATCATGCACCTTTCCTTCGTAATCTATTATTTGTTACTTATATAAATGATGGTTACTATTGTGTTCCTAATTTATATATATATAAATTAGGAACACAATAGTAACCATCATTTATATATATATATATATATATATATATATATCTTCACATGACATTTTTATTCCTTAAACTAAATGTTTTATATATGCTTTGATGATAAATTCATATTATAATAATATATTATTCACATATTAGTAAAAGCTTCCAAGTGATTACATACTTCAATGCAACATGATGCAACTAACTCTTTTTTTATTAGATGAGAAATTCATAAGCTACATTACCCACCTCAAAAGTGGGGCACATTAGTGGGATTGTCATAGATATTAAAGCTTTAATTTACATATATTTAATTTTTTTGGACATATTACATGATGTAGAGAGTTCAAATCGGTTTAGGTTATGGGAAAGATATTTACAGATTGAGATCAATTTGAGAGCATGTACAATGCAAATGCATATTTTTTTAAAGGAACATAATTTATAGTTTTTTATATATTTTCATATTTGAGGCAAATTAGGATATATATGTATAACATTATATATAATTTTGGCATCTTTGGGATCATAATGGGGGCATGATCACTATTTTAGTTTTATAAGTTGACATTAATTAAATTAAATTGGTGGAATAAACACATGCATAATGTCAACTATTATAGTTGTCTATGTTGGCATTGATTGGATCAGATTATGGGGCATGCGTACTATTCATGCACACAATATAACAAATTTTATATTTTCAAGAGCATGGAATTGATGGTACCAAAGGTATCATATTTAATCTATAATTCCATATGTAATGTATAATTTACCCTACATGATCCTAACATAGGCTTCCCATTTCCTCTTGAGGTTAAAGCTTAGTCAAATGAGCAATGTGGTTGAGATTAAAAATATATCAATGACTTAACACTAATCCATCTTCATGAGGATTTAAGAATTTATTTTCTCAATATATGGACCTTTCATTAGTATATTTATTCATTATGGCATGATCATCCCCAATCTCTAATTAATCAGTAGGAATCTCAATTGTCCAAAATTTTTAGTAAGAAGTATAATTACCTAATGCTTCAATAAGAAGCATCATTTCCAATGATTTATAAGGAATCATCATCACCAATGAGTCAATGAAAAACATGCCTCACCCACTTAGGTGTGTATTCCTTCCTTGTTATTTAAATTTACATATTTTCATTTATCATTTCAGATTTCATTTCACATATGGAAATTTATTGATACACATTCATTACAAGTTTTACATGGATAAAGTTGCACATTTGGAGCCTGTTGGCTCAAACATTTGTCAGGGGCACAAATTAGTGACTCTGAGTCAGTAGTGTGGGAATTGAATCCTTGCATTATTAGTAACACAAGACAAAGTCCCTCTTCTATTAGCAGGTGGAGCTACCTTTATTGAAATCCAAAAAGGGAAAATTAGGGGGAAAACATTCATATCTATTTACAACAAAAATGTTTTCTATTGGCGGTTTCATACTTTTAACCTAAAAGTACATAAAGGAGATAGAAAGAAAATGAGGGGAAAGAAGGGAATAATAAAGAAAGTAAATGAATAAGTGAGAAAAATATTATTATATTCCATTAAACATAAAAACTACTATGATAACCTTGTGAAAAAGGAAAGACAACTCTGGGTAGCTAAATGCATAAAGTTACCAAAATAGTCCAAGAAAGGGAAAAAACCATGTGTATGAAATCTCATTAAATGGATGGTAAATACATAATTACACTTGTAGATGTGAAAAATATACACTGAGACAATTTTCTAATACTGATAGTAGACCAAAGAAAACCATCACATATTTACCCATAAAAGACAATTAAAATATTGCTTAAACCCCACTGAGATTTCACATTCATAGAAATAACACATGAAGATTCTAAACTAAATACTTAATGTGAAATTCCCATTTTATGAAAATTTGGTAGTGATTATGAAAAAAATTTGAAAGTAAAGATATAGAGACAAATGAATCATAAGTAAAGTCATAACTCATGAAGAAATCCTGAACACAAAGTCTACAAATTCTCCTTGTTCTAATATTTTATGAGTCAAAAATATAATCTCATCCTTAAAAATTTTATATAGAGTTTCACTACTGAAAAAAGTCCCTTTACAATGAGCCTTACTCTCATATTTATAGCATGGGAGGTGGTTATGGTGCATAAGTACCCTTTTTCATTTTAAAAGATGTAAAAATGAGTTTACAAAAATGCACCACTTAAGTGGTGTAAAATTGTATTGGTGCAATTGCACCGCGTGCAAAAGTGAAATTATAGTTTACAAATCTATCACAGTGTATTTGCATGAATTAAATTTGTGAGATGCATTTATAAAATTTACAAAAAATTGTAAAACAATATTCATCATTTACATGAAAGACTAGAAGCTTTTGATAGAGCTGATAATTCAATGGCCATTTTATTCAAGAAATTCTTTTATTATGACACATTTCCCTATTTAAATATAAAGTTGAGCTAAAATACTAACCACTACAGATAGTAGATGTTCTTGCAAGCTGAGAATAGATACTTTGTTGTCTTTTCTCTTAATAACAACTAGAAATTCAAGGTGTTCTAAATAACTAGATCCATGATGAAGTCTCTTTTAACTTTACTCTATTATCATGGACCTCCATAGTTTGGACTCCTACTTGCCTAGTGGTTTGGGTACCAATATGCATAATAATCTTTGACATAAAATCCTCACCCTTCACAATGTCACTAACCACATAAATATCTTGTTAATTTTTATTAGCCTTAATAAACATATAAAGGTCAAGCATAATACATGATCCATTATCATATTTCACTATTACATATGCATTATCAAGGATTTATGGCACCCTACCATTATATTATTCATCCTTATGATCCACATCATGTAAACCTAAAGATATCACTTATATAAGACTCGATCCAATAATAAGATTCATAAATTTGAATAAGTAGCAACATTTATCTACCAAGGTTCCTTTTGTATTGACATTGACCTATTCCAATTATGAACCTTGAAAAAAAAGGAAACTAATTATCTCTGATTGAAAACATCCAAACTCACCCCACACCCCACTCTCAACTTCTATGTTAATTTTAACTATGGGTAGCATGTACCTATATTCTAATCTAACTGATATTAATATATCCAACCTTTCCATGGCTGCTGCTATGACCTTTTTGTAATGCTCCATTTTGGTGCATAGAGGATTTCATACAAGAATGTGATGAGGCTTTGGGTGGCTTATAATATCCATGAGTATTTTATAATGTATCATATTTGGTATTGAAATCACCACTATGTCACATAAACCATTTTCCAAAAGCTCATTGTGACTTAAAAATACCTTCCAAAGTATATGAACTATTGGGAAAATGTCAGTGCCTCTATTTCCAGCATCATGCACCCTATTATTGCTTCTTCCAAATTTCAATTGATTCTCTCCTCTTATAGGAATATCATCATATAATGTCCTTGCCATGAGTTTCACCAATGACTTGAAAGGTTATGCACCTATAATGTTCAACTCACTAAAATGTTAGAATCCATCAACCTTAATAACTTGAGTCCATAAGTTTTATGTTTCTTCAATTGCTCTCACTAAAATAGATGCATTTTTTAGCATGCATATAGGAAATATATCTCCACTCAAAAAAAATCATCCAACAATGCTTGAAGGACTTTATTAACAATTTGATCTCTAAGGGGGTTTGCAATGACATCACATAATTATCCAAGACCAAATCAAGAAGATGAATGAAATTTTATATTCAGGCTTAGGAAATGATACCTATTTATAAACTATTAATGAATGGTTATCTAATATCTCAAAATATTATCTTAACACCTTGACATGATATTGTCCTCAAATTACATTTGATTTGGATTTACATGTGACACACGATCCATTTGACAAAACATCTCATTGAAATTCTACATCTAATTTGTAAACTATTAACCCTTGGATGATGCTTGGAAAGGTTGAGATTGGTCTTCACACCTATCAATTATATTTTTTTATAAATATTATAATGGTGGTCAACTATTTGATAAAATACTTTGAATAAATTTTGTTTCTAATTACCATTATTGTTGATCCATCCATTAGAAGAGAAGTAATTCTTATTTATCCAGTTAATATGGATATGTGATTATCCTTCTTACCAACCTCCTTGTCAGTATACCCAATATCCACATTAATTATACAAATATTGTCATTTTATGTATTCATGCAAAAAATAATATGAATTCTTCCACACAATTAGTATGGTCTCCACTACGTTCTTTTGATATTTCTACCTATGTCACTCTTCTACTAAAAATTATACCATTTTAACATCTTCCTCCTCTACCGTGATGTCCTTTAACAGTGCCATATGTTTTTTAAAGTATATATAATATGATGAGACACCCAAAACTTGACTTTATTATAACAAATGGTGTTTACTCATATTTTCACCTCTCTTAACTGTGGCACGTGAATTACTTGATAGAATGACTCAATTTTTTTTATTGAAATGCATCTCACATTATTTAGACATCATCTTAATACATAAAACACAAGATGAGAGAGCCCTCAAAATTATTTTGAACTAGATTTTACATCTGTTAATAAATTTTCATAACAATATGACTTGATGAAAAAATGAGTGGCTTATCAAAGACTTGGAACTATTTGATAATATGTCTCAAAGAAATGTTGAACAAACTATGACTTCATCTCCAATGAACAAACTAATAAGACTATATTCATCATGATGAAAACAAATTGAGGTGATGGAATTAAAACATGGAATTAAAACTATGTCTAATCCTATCTATGAACATGACATTCACCCCATAAGTCTCACATATAACATTTCATCCTATCTCTTCTTGGCAACTTTCATCATATACTATCTAAGTTCTATGTATTTCACTACACATTGATGAATTTCCCATGCTTTTTATAAATGAGAGTTATTGGTGAGTCCACTGCATGAGATGAGGATCCATTGTACATAACATCATGAGAGAGTGAGAGGATGATGAATAATCTCATTTGATGACATCATTATTATTGTCAAGTTACTTAGTCACCATACTTCCTAGCAAGCAAAAAGATCTTCTCACATCTATGGAATGAGATACTTCCATAACCAAATGTCCAAATGCTAACTACTCCAGACATTGAATTCATACTACAAGTATGATGCATAAAATAATCCTACTTTGGGTTTGATAAAAATCTGATAGTAACTTCAATTACAAACTTTTAAATGCTAAACATATGATGCATAAGATTGCACAAAATTGTGACCATATACATTCTCTCTTTTGAAAATATAGACATGGCATTATTGTGATCATGAGTTGCAATTTTAACTAAGGTATCCCATTCATTATATCTTTCAACCTTTCCTATAATCAGGTGCCCTACATTATCATATTGCCATGTAGCTTTCTTACTTACACCATCACTTAAATTCCATTCTAACAATATCCTACAAGCATATAATTCCAAGAGACCACATCTCTTTCAAACATTCTATCAAATAATTTATCTACATCAAAAGGTTTTCCATGATGTTCCTCACCCCATTAGATTAGATGATCATACTTGATGCAGTGAGTAATTGATTGAGGAGTATCTACAAGAGTACATAAGGGAATTTTAACTTGAGGTGAGAAAAGTGAACTCAAAGCATGGTGTGACTCTTGGTAAGATCACTATGGCATGGCTCTTGAATCCTTCATTTCCCAATAAAAACTAGGTTCAATTGAGTCTAGACATGGTTTATCTTCAAAATCATATTTAAGAAAGTTACAATCCACTACATTAATATAGCTTCGGGCTTTAATTGAATCAAGACTAAGTGTAATGATATTAAACTCACTATATAAGTCAATTTTTTATCCTCTATCTGATAAAAATAGGATACTATGTTTACCCCTCTAAATCATTTCATGACTTATTTTGTATCTACTTTAGACTTTGACTTGCCCACATCTTTCATCTCAAAGAGGAACTATCGATTAAGATTAGATGCTTCAATAGTATCCATATATATCACTTTAATGTTCTTAAATATAGATAAAAAAAGATATTTTAATAACTCATATCCAAGCCCCATAGATCCTATGACCAAGACCTTCGAATATTCTTGCATATTATTTCTCAACTTTTTCTATAAAATTTGAACATGCTTGAAGAACACTATACAAAGAAAAGGGATTCAACCTAATGCTTCTCTAGATAAAATAGCCCCGAATCCTCTTCAACACACCCATTCTAGGCATATGCACTAATCATGCAACTCCATGACACCTCATCCCTTTTAGATATTTTATCAAATATATTTTGGGAAACCTTCATATTCTCACACTTGACATACATATCCATCGATGCACTTGCAAAAAACACCTAAAAAAAATTCACTTTCCATTATGCTTACATGGGTGTCCATATTCTACCCCAAATCTCTTATTTTAACATGGTATGGGAGTATGTTGGAAAAGTTTAAGTGATCAAGGTGGACACCTATTTATTGCATTTGATGAAACAGTGCCAAAAGCTAGCAAGGTCACACATATCTGCTATAATCTACAATATTTACATTCATGAGAAGTTGTTTTGTTCCATCATTTCATCAAACATTTCACAAGCATCTACAAAACCACCACACTTTATATACATGTTGATAATCTTGTTTTGAACATGGATATTTTGGGAAGAATAAGTCTCACTCACACAGCTTGGGGAAATAATCACAACAGTTGTATGGGAGTGAAGAGAGAAAATTACAAATCACATGGAAGGGAAAGTGGAAAGCTTATTTGCATAGCTAGGGGAAACTTAAAAATATTTTGAAACTTACATGAAGTTTCAATTTTTTTTTCAAATTAAATGGGAATTGAAAACATTTTTGTAATTTGCACGGGAACCAAAAACATTTTCACAATTTACACGGAAACCAAATTTATTTTTGCAAATTTCACCAAAGTTGAAAAAGATTTTTCAAATTACACAAAAACTATTTTTTTTTCAAATTTAATAACTTATGAAAAATGATATGTGTTTACACAACTCATAACAAGTGAAATGATTTTTTCAAAATATAATGAATGTTAGTGGCTTTTTGCATAGAGGGTTAAAACATGTTTTTAAATAGTCCAAGATAAAAATGGAAAAAGCCATAAATTTTTAATTAATCAATTTTTGAGTAATTAATTAATTTTTTTATTTTTTCAATATTTTTACATTTTTGGGTGAAAATCAATTTTTTTTATCCGTTTGTTTGAAATTTGATTTTTCCACTAGTTTTTCACCATTTTCAAAATCTATGATAATAGAGCCTTATCCTAAAAACAAAGTGTGTTTTAAAAACTTACATTTATTTATACTCTTACTCTAGCATTGATTTTAATTTCAATACAATAATAAAATGAGGCATTTATATACACTAAAATCTAGTATAAGACACCTAGTAATGTCAGTCTTGACCTAATTTCACTTTACATGACTTGTGCATGCACATATACCTCTTGCACACCCTTATATTATATCCACATACTTTGTATGGATATGACCTTAAAATTTTTATATTATTCACTTATAATATTTCTTTATTATGTGCTTAACGTATTCATTATCATATTCAAATTGTATATTGATCATCAAATTGGTATTCCTACCTTTCAAATGAATCTATTAGACATAAACACCTATGGAATTATGGAGGCATATAAGTATGAAAAACATATCCCCATGTTAATTAATAGTCATTTTTTATATTCAAAATATATTTTTGGGTCAAACAAAGAATCCAGATATATACATAGTTTGTACAAACCTATTTAATAAATTTAGCATTTGTCAAATAAATATTTACACACTTCTACACATTGATATAAACTTACAAAATTAGAGATTAGTTGTAAGGATAAAGTGTTGGATATTTTTCAATGATGTCATGGAGGTGTCTTGATAAGTGTCTTAAATGCTTTGATAGCTCAAGTAATAATGACAAAGTGTGTAATGTGATTTTTCTAGTGTGCTTTATGTTGTCTTGGTTGATCTCTAGAGTTTGACTGGTTACAGAGGATCAAGATGTGTATGGTAGTTAGAACATATGAAAGAGGTCCATAATATGTTATATATGATTTGAGATATTATGTGAATGAGTGGAATTCATTTGGTATTCCAAATTTTTCATCTAGATAGTTTGGGTCTAGTGGCAAAAAATATGAATAGGTAGTTTGATGATGTCACCATTGCCACATGTAAACGAGTCAAGGGGAGTTGGTCATATGATTATGACCATATTAGTCCATAGTTATTATGTAATAGATATCAATACATGCATCAAAGTGTAATAAAGATGCGAGGGTACAAAGTTGGATTCTAATATAGATTTCACTATTTTTCAGCCAAATTTATAGTTGGCTAAAAAAAGTTGAGTAAGCATGTTGATGAGGTCAACATTAACACATGTGGATTATTTAGGAGAAATTGATCATATGGGTTTATTTAGTTTTGATCCTAGTTTATCTACTTTAAATTTGATATCATACATTGAAGTGTGGTAGAATTTATGCAGGAACAAAGTTGACCTCTCAAGCTAGTTTTGACATGGTTGGCTCTATGATAAAAGTTTTCGAGAAGGCACTTTAATGGAATTATATCTCACATGTGCGAGAGTTTTAGGAGCTATTTGTTACATGGTTATATTCTTATATATAAGGAGATCATTTGATATAGTTTTGAGATCCTATATCAAAGCATAGAATAAGTTATTAAAGATAAAAAAAATGGCTACTCAGGCATATTGACAGGGTCCCCATAGTCATTTTTGCAAGTGTTAAAGTTTGAGAAAGATCAATGGTGCACATGGATCTAAGAAGTCACAAAGAAGTGCGATTAGGATAGGTGCATGATGTTTAATGAATGATAAAAGGTACAAGATAAGGATCCAATGGAAAGTGGGAATTTATACATTTGATTGAATAATGAGTGTTGATCGTTAAAGACCTTGTTGATCCACATAGATCGACAAAGTGTGTAGAGTCAATATTTCAAAGATGTATGAGATCTGGTCAAAGTGACAAAGGTTTAACAATTGAAAATTGGCACCTATGTGTTAAATATCAATCAAGATTGATGGAGCATATTTGATCTGAAGTTGAGATGACATGAGATGCAAACAAAGTTTCTAAGGTTTAACTATGACTCCTGCTATTTGAATATATGAAGGAAAGACTAGTGTCTAGTTTTTAGACCATAGCTTTTGATAAACATAAATTTTTTTATTTTATTAAAAATCAAAGTGGTAGAATAATCCAAGATGTATTTTTCAATATGGATTTAAAGATCTGAAAGAGTGTGTAGATAGAGTTATTAAGCTTCAAAGTTGATTATGTTTCCATATATGTTCTGCAAGTGACCCAAGAAGGATTTTCAAGCTCATGTAGTTATTATTTAGATTGTTTATGGTGAATTAAATATTAGAGAGTGTTGTATACTCCATTGGGATGCTCTATGAGTATTTTGGAAGTGTGATCTATCTATCTTGAGTATGAACATTGATTAATAAGTTAATTGTATGTTTGTTAATGGTATTCCTATGTATAAGGTCTCTATTTGAGTTGTTTGAGCATATGTAGAGGTGAGTTAAAGTGACTATATTCATTTTAGGATGTTCTTAGTGACATAAGGAGTGAAAATATATGTTTATAAGTGGTCTTGCATTCATATTATGCTTCAATAATTATCAAAGTGGTGAATGGGTCTTTATAGGTTATAAAAGTGACTTAGGCCTATTTTGGAAGGGGATTATGCTTAAGTGTGACCCATATGAGATGTATTAAGGATGAAGGCATGCTTTTTGGTTGAAAAATAAATATTTTGATATTGATTTATTTATGATTAATCTATATATAGTGGAACCAAATATGTTGGGTTCTAGATTTTTAAAAGTGAGAGATTGGTATATGAGAGTGTTGGAGAGTGAAGGGAAGTAGAGGAGAGTGAGAGTGATCAATTGTTGAGTTGATGAGTAGAGGAGATTAAGGACTATGTGTATGATATATATATCATGTTCCTAATGATATTATATTTCTCTTTAAGTGTGAAGTTGTGCCAAGATATTGTGGCATGCCTATGTAAGAGGTTTGTTTGAGAAAGAGAGAGACAGAGGTTGTGTAGGGGTAAAATAATTAATAAGTCTAATATCAGGTGTTATAATCATTAGTTCTAAGGTGTAAGTTTTATTTATAAGGAGAAAGGACTTGATATTCCTTAGGGGTAGTTTCTCCTTGTGAAATAGGGTTTCACTAAAGACCTTAGATCAAAAGGACTTGATCAAGGTTCTAGTTCAAAAGGACTTGACTGAAGATTTTTGATCATAAAGACTTAGTCAATTTCTTATTTATGATCATTGTATAGGATAGTAGTCCTTATTTTTTAGGCTTGAGAGTGGGTTTTATTCCCAAATATAGTTTCTAATGTAGATCTTGTGTTGTGTATGTGATCTTAATTATGTTCATTTTTCACTACTATGAGTGATCTATATGCTTCATGAATGTTTGAATTGAATGCTAAAGTATTTCCAAAGGTCTAGAAATTGAATTGGATTATTTTATATCATTGATTTACCCCCCCTTCTTAGTTAATTATACCTCTAATAATTGGTATTAGATCAAGGCACTTTGGTAAGAGCTTGACATCTTAAAGGTGATCCAAGGTACAATAACTAGTCATAATGTGCAAGGTGGTTTCTTTACTAATTAAGCATTGATGTTTACTAAATCTAATTATGATTTTTGGAGTGATAGGATGAGGACATACATTATGTACATAGGGTTTGATCTATGGCAATATGTTGTGGATGGTTATATTGGTCCTACTATTCCTCCATCTAATTTTGAAGATAAGAATCTATTTGAGAACAACTCTAAGGCAATGAATACCATCACTTGTGGTCTTACAAAAATTGAGTTCACCAAAGTAATTTATTGCACATCTACCAAGGAAATATAGGATAAATTGAAAACTATTTTTGAAAGAGATTTAAAGATTAAGCTTGCTAAGTTTCAGACTCACAGAAGGCAATTTGAAAGTCTCAATATGAACAAAGAAGATATTATGGCATCCGTTATGTAAAAAGTTGATGAGGTTGTAAACATCATCAGAGGTATTGGAGATAATCTTGAAGAGACTATTATTTTTCAAAAGGTATTAAGGTCTCTATCCCCCAAATTTAATCCAAAATTATCTTCTATAGAAGAGAGTCATGATCTTACTCATTTAAAGATGGATAAATTGCATGGTACCCATACTAATTATGAGATGAGGAAGAATGATGATATACTTCCACAGAAGGAAGTGACTTTCAAGACTAAAATGTAAACAAAGGAGAATTTCCAAGGTAAGAAACTCAAGGAGGATGACATTCCTGATATAGATGAGGATGAAATAATTGATTTAATTTCAAGGAAATTGAGAACATGTTCAAGTAAGTATAAAGGAAAGTTACCCCTCAAATGATTCAATTATGGTGAGATAGGACATTTTGCTAATAAGTGCCCTTATAACTATAATAAGGATGATGATGAAGATCATGATCAAGGTCATGATGATGGCAAGAGATCTTTTAGGTTTGATAAAAGCAAAAAAGGATTTAGAAGGTTTGATAACAAGAAGAAGTACTTCAAGGATAAGAAGAGTCTATACACCAAATAATATTGTAGCTCATTAGAAGAGAGTGAAGATAGTGTCTCAGAATATGATCATGAAGATGATGGTTCTACTGAAGATGAATCTTTGTTCATGGCCAAGGAAAAAAGTTGCTCATATCAAAATGTGTATACTTGGAGTGATTTAGATGATGATGAAGATGAGGTGGACTATAAGACTACATTATTTAATGCTCATTAAGAACTAAATATTGAGAATAATATCAATAAGAAGATGAAATCTGAACTCAAGTAATTTAAGGAGTAATTTAGTGTGTTTGAGGCAAGTATGGATGAAGATGCCAAGGAACATGAATATATGGTCAAACATCTTAGTTGTCAATTGGAAATCATGTCTACAAGCTTAAAATCTAAAGAAGATGAATGTGTAAGGTATGTAATTGAAATGATTAATTGAAATATGAGTCAAATAAGGTATATAGTAACGTAATGTCATTTGTGAGATTTAAAAGAGCTCAAGTGATCTAGATAACATTCTGAATGATCAAAATTATGTAAGTGATAAGACTAGTCTTGGATACAAAGAATAACTAAAGATTGCAACTCAAGATAAGATGAAGACTAATGTGAACAAGGTGGATCAACCTTTGAAGATAAATCATCAGATAAAGAATGAAGGTGTTGGTATAATAAAGATAAATTAGATTAGATAGCCAAATGCTATGAGGTATGCAATTTTTTTGGTTATTTCTATACTTGTATTTAGTTTGGGCATAGAGATAGAGAATGTAGAAGACCTACTAAGAATGAATTTGATTATAACTATGATGGGGGTCATCAGTAAAAAGGTGTAATCAAGGTTGAGTGCCTCAATTATCATGATGTTGGACATTTTGAAAAACATTATCCACTTAAGGCAAGACAAGTTGAGTTTCCTTCAAGAGATATTGAGTGTTATAGTTGTTATGAACTAGGACACATTACAAGATATTATCCAAATTTGGAAAGGTAGAAAGATATTTTTTCAAAAATTATGGTGTGCTTCAATTATGAACAAATATGTCACATTACTAGATTATTCAAGTAAAGACCTACAAGATAGAATAGGTTTTATTAGGCCCCTAGAGTGCAAGACATAAGACAAGTTAATACATGGAAACCAAAGGTGGTAAGTATAATTCATGATGAGACTACATGTCTAAGTAATATATTTGATATGGTGGAGAATGCTTCTAAAGTTTAAGAGTCCCAAGAGGTCTCATTATCTGCTCATGTTGAGAATGAAGAGACTAAACTCAAGGAGAAGACCAAGATGCTAATTACAGCTAGTTCTAAGGTATGTATGGGTCTAAGTAAACATCCTACTATTGTTGAAAGAGTGTATAGTGATGAGGATAAAATATACAAGGAATATTATTTAGATGAAAAGGTATGCCATGAATCTATGTTATCTCCATGTATTGATAACCCAATCATATAATAAAAAGATAATGATGTAGTTGTTGAAGAAGATGTTTCTCTAAAGCCAAAGAAGAAGAATAAGAAGAACTATAAATATCATATGAATAAGGAGGAAGAGGAAGATGATGAGTTGTATTTTTTTTAGAGAATTGAGGTATAGAGTGTGTCTCTATCTATGCTTCTTAAGAGACTCATTTCAAGTGGAGAAGCAAGTGTTGCTATGGTGTTCTTTAGTTATAACAGTATGTAGGGTCAGATTGAAGGTTCCTAGATGGCAAAGGAAGATTTTTGAGTTTTCAAGGTAATATTTTTGCACAAAAAATTCTATTGACCTTATTATATAATTATCTAGGTGGTTTTGTAATCTTAAGGTATGTTAAAGTCTTTTTGGATATTTTTGTTTGCTCTTGAGTTTCCTAATTTGTGCTTAAAAACTTGTAAGTTCTAAAATGGGTTATAGGAAGTCAAGTTTCTAAATGGTGTGGAAGCTTAAATATTGGTCTAGAAGTGTGTATTGGTTGTCTTTAGGTGTAAAATAATTTTTAGAGGTGGACATTAAGTGGAAGGTGTTGTGTTAACTTTACTTGTTTTAAGTATCTAGGGTTTTGAGTTTTGCTAGAAAAGTGGTATAACTTATGAGTTTAGGTCTAAGGCTTATTAATATGTTTAATGGGCCAAATGGGTGGTCAAATAAAGCTCCAAAAATATTTAAAGGTTTGTGGTTCCCAAGATATTCAAGTTTTTGTCATATTGGAGGCTTAATTAGTTAGTAGGTTTGTGAAGGAAGTATGCTGTAGAGGATGAGATTGTTATTGAAAATTGATGTTATTGAGGGGGAATATGAGAGTGATCTAGTTATGAAGTTTTAGGTTCTAAAGTTATGTATACTGAAAGTTTTGGGCTCTACAAATTCTATGTAGGGCTACAAGAGGACTAGATTGGCCTAGTGTGATGAAGAGTGATTTCATTCAGTTTCTCCAAAAGATAAAAGAATGAATGCTTAAAAGTGAGTTATCAAGTTTTTTTATAACATGTTTCTTGATTGATGAGTGGTATTCTGCTATGTTGGTGGTCATAGAAGTGTCTTGAGAAAGAAGGTCGGTAAGCCACTGTGGTGGTTATTCTTGGTGTGTGGAGATCTAAAGATGCTAAAGTGGTGAAATTGATCAAAAATATTATGGGGAGTCCCTCTTAGATTCTTATTGGTAATTTCCATCATATTTTAGTGTTTTTGTGTGTTCTACCTTCATTGGTTGTAGTGCTTGGTTGAAGTAAGTGTTGGCATGGAGCAAGAGGAATTTTTTAAGGTAAAAGAGGTAGGCTCAAGGTAAAGGGGAGTTTGTATCATCTTTATAAAATGGTCCTTTCCTATTTTTTTAATCCTTTTTAGGTCCTCAGGATTAGTTTGTGCCCACTTTTTCATTGTCTCAAAGGGGGAGAAAGGTCTACTTGGGGAGAAAATTCATGTTATTGGAGGGATTAAAGAGAGAGAAGGTGAGTTGTATATTGTTATATATGATGTTTGTTGACATCAATGATAAAGGGGGAGATTATTGGATATTTTTAGTGATGTCATGGTGATTTCATAAAAGTTTCCTAGTGAGTGGATGAAGTGCTTTGATAGCTTAAGTAATAATGACAAAGTGTGCAATATGCTTGTTTTAGTGTGCTTTATGTTGGCTTGGTTGATCTCTAGAGTTTGACTAGTTAGAAAGGATCAGGGATGTGTATGGTGGTTGGAGCATGTGAATTAGGTCTCAAAGATGTTATCTATGCTTTGATAGCTTGTGAACATGAGTGGAATTCATCAGGTATTCCATAGTTTTCATCTAGATAATTTGGGTATAGTGGCAAAAAATATGAATAGATAATTTATTAATGTCACCATTGCCATGTGTCAATGAGTTAAGGGGCATTGGTCATATGTTTGTGATCACAATAGTCCCTATTTATTATGTGATAGATCTTAAGTCATGCATAAAATTTAGATAAAATATATGAGGGTGCAAAGTGGGCTTTTAAGACATGTTTCACTATTTTTCCATACTTAGCCAAATTTGCAGTTGCTCAGAAAGAATTGAGTAAGCATATTGATGAGGAAAACATTCACATGTGTGAATGATTTAGGAGAAAATAATCATATGGGTTTGTTTAGTTTTTATTTTAGTTCATTTTTACTAGATTTTAGATCATGCACTAAAGCACAATAGAAGTTATGCAGGAACAAAGTTGGCCTCTTAGGTTTTAACATGGTTGGCTCTATTATAGAAGTTTTTGAGAAGGAACTTTAATGGAATTATATCTCACACACATGAGATTATTAAGATTTGTTTGTCACATGGTTGGATTCTTTTATGTAAGGAGTTTATTTGGTCCAATTTTGAGATCATACGTCAAATCACAAAAGAAGTTATTAAGGATAAAAAATGGATACTTGGGCATATTGACACGGTCCTCATAGTCATTTTTGCAAGTGTTAAAGCTCAAGAAATATCAATGGTGCACATGGATCCAATAAATCATGAGGTAGTAAAATGAGGAAAGGTGAATGATGTTTAAAAACTAAGAAAATGTATAGGATAAATATCCAATCGTGAGTGGGTATTTGGATATTTGATTGAATAGTGCGTGTTGATAATTAAAGACCTTGTTCATCCATAGAGATCAATCAAGTGCATATAGTCAAAATTTTCAGGATGAAAGAGATGTGGTAAAAGTGACATAGGTTTAATGATTAAGCATTGGTGCCTATGTGTTAAAGATCAATCAAGATTGATAGAGCATATTTGATGTGAAGGTGAGATGGCATGAGATGTAAACAAAGTTTTTGAGGTTTAACTATGATTGTTACTATTTGAATATTTGAATTTATGAAGGAAATACTAGTGTTTGGTTTTTGGACCATATATTTTGATAGAAATAGAATTTTCTATTATAGTAAAAATCAAAGTGGTAGTGGAATCCAAGGCTCATATATAAATATGGATTTGAAGATCTATAAATGTGTGAAGACCAAGTTATTAATCTTCAAAGTTGATTGTGTTTTTGTATATGTTCTGCAAGAGACCCAAGAAGGATTTTCAAACTCATGTAGTTGTTGTTTTGATATTTCATGGTGAATTAGATATTGGGGAGTGTTGTAGACTCCATGGGGATGATCTATGAGTATTTTGGAAATGTGATCAATCTATATTGAGTATGAAAATTGATTAATAAGTAAATTTTATGCTCATTAATGGCATTTCTATGTATAAGGTCTCTGTTTGAGTTGTTTGAGCATATACAAAGGTGAGATAAAGTGATTGTGATCATTTGAGGATGTTTTAGGGGAAATAAGGAGTGCACATATATATTTATAAGTGGTCCTATGTTCTTATTATTATTTAAGAAGTGTCAAATGGGTGAATGGGTCTCCATAGGTCCAAAAAGTGTCTTAAGCCTATTTTGAAAGGGGATTGTGCTTAAGTGTGAACCACATGAGATGCCTTAATAATGAAGGCATGTTTTGTCTCCAACAAAGAAATATTGTGATATTGATTAATTCATGATTTATATATATATAGTGGAAATAAATATGTTAGGTTATATATTTTTAAAAGTGAGAGATTGGTATGTGAGAGTGTTGGAGAGTGAAGGGAAGCAGAGGAGAGTGAGAGTGCCCATCTATTAGGTTGATGAGCAGAGGAGATTAAGGATTGTGTGTATGATCTATAAATCATGTTATTAATGATATTATAGTGTTATTTGAGTGTGAATTTATTCAAAGAGATTGTGGCATGCATATATGAGAGGATTATTTTATAAAGAGAGAGAGAGAGATCTTGTGTAGGGGTCAGATAATCAAGAGGTCCATAATCAAGTGTTGCAGACATCAGTTCTATGGTAGAATTGTTATCACTTGGTTATTGAACATTTATATACAATTATGTATAGCTAAAAAGTGTGGGAGATATCTTGATTGAGTCCTCTACAAGGTCCAATATCTTTCATGAAAAAACTATGTCATTAGAACAACTATCCAACTTCATTTCACCAATCAGGTCCTTATTGAGGGTTTGCAAGGGTTTTTGGCCTATTTTGAGTCTTAAGATTTTTTAATAAAGTTATGACATAAAAATTTCAAAAAAAATCCACAAATTCATAGTTAAAGACATTTTTTAACATCCCTAAACTCCTTTGGTATCCATGCATAGCCTCCAAGAAGATATAAGTATCAAAACTTGACCTATCAAGTTCTTTTTCTCCTTTCCTACATGCCTAAGTTGTCTGAAGTTCTAAAAATGGCTTTATTGATGTTTTATTTACAAGGTTAAGAATTTATAAAATATTTATCCATCCTATTAATATTTTACAATAGGTTGAAATGTATGTATAAGGCTAAAAGTATGAGTGGCCTCCTCTTTGGACACTAGGCCTAATGTTGGTCTTGTAGCCTGCTTACAACCTTTAGTGTTTGAGACCTTCCTCTCTAATTTACTTGCATTATATAATATTATACACACCTATAATTAACCCATAGACATTTTATAATCCACTACAAAGTCTAATTAGATCTAGAATTGAAACTGACCCCTTGTTTCACCTCTAGGCATAACCATGCTTATTAGGTCTAACTACAACCTTAGCACTTAAACATCTTAGTTTATCTTAATTAATATATTATTGGTATCCAATTTTGGAATTGGTGTTTATTATCTTTAAAAATCCTCTTGAAGGATCTCATTATATTTTGGTTACTCTCTTTTAACCATCTTCCAAAGATTTCAAGTTTTATGCATGAAGGGAGTACCCTCTATTTGAGATACAAATAGAGGGTACTCCCATATTTAAAAAGACAAGTATTAATATTTAAATGTAATAATAAAGTGAAAAAAAATTCCCACATAAAAAAAAGCTCTTGGTTTGGTGATTTTACCTCTCAAAGGCACTAGAGACTCAGGACAAACTTCTAGGTAAAGGACTATGTGCACAGGGTTTCTATAAGGGTTATGAGTGCCTTGTTATATAATTTCTATACATTGTTAAAAATTTGTGAGGGTATAATTATACTATTAAAAATATAATTAAATTATTACCATATCACTTATCACTCCAACCTCCACATGATCTTTACACTCTTGCCTAGGTGACTGAGCTTCGTGTTTGACTGTGATTACTCCATGAAAATCTACCTATAGGTGTGTGTGTTAGCTCAATTTGGCTTGGTCATGATATGGAGAGAATATTAATTGAACCATGAGAACCATTTTATAACTTATTATGCATTGTATTCACCTTGTATGTTCTTTGGGCTCATATTTGGGTTTCTTCTTGCCATGACTAAGATACCCTTGTCTATTGATTCTTATAGTGTACATAGCCTAAATGGACCTTGATCAGGGTATTTAAATACATTAAATTAATTTTTATAGTATCTTGGTACTTTATCCTAATTTCATTTACCTTGGATGGGCTAACACACCCTCAAAAACCTCCTAACTAGCCCACTATCTGTCTCAGTCAATCTTAGCTGACTGTATGGGGTTTCAAGACCTATATGTGTTCTTTATTTGATCTTAGATTTTATTTATAGTTTTTAAAATATTATTGAAGTTATATACATAATTTTTATTTTATTCATTCATTCATTCCATCCCTTCATATACACTTTAAAATCTCAAACAGAAAGCCTTTGGACGATGTGCTACCTCAATGAAGCTGTAGGTGCTTATTTTTAGGTGGAGAGACCCTTGTAGGTGTTAATGGGGTTCAAAAACATTATACATAAAATCAAACATGATAAAATTTATGTTTATTAGTGTGTATTTCACACACCAAGGCCATTTAAAACATGCAATAATTCCTTACTAGCACCTTGAAATGCTAAGGTTACATTGTAGTTTAAAGCTTGTAGAACTTACGACTTGGAAATAATGATTTAGTGGCATATTTGGACCTTCTAACAGTTGACCTCCACTAGTTATTTGCCTTTAAAACCTATAAAATTAATTTTATATACTAAATTATTAAAAACAAAACCATTATAATTCCATAAAGGTCCTCAAAGTCCTATCATATAATATTTATAGAACCCTCTTGGATGTTTGTTTTGTACTTTTGGGGATAAAGGGCCTAAACTCAGTCATCATCCTTTTGAAGTCATTCTCAACCTTAATTTATCAAAATATACCCCAAAAATTATTTTAATAATCTCACAAACACATCAATAAAGAGGGTTACACATTATTATCTAACTCTTCAAAAGGCTCAAAAGCTCCTCTGTTAAGGCCACCTATAGGTGGGCAATCTGATGTATAGATAGTGAAAAAAATGAGAAAAATGCATTAATTTTAGACATATTATGAGTTTATATCCATCTAAAAAACCTCAAATTAATTCCTCACACCTCCAATAACTTGAATCCACTATAAATACTTTCTTCATGTCATGATGGCATCAATGAAGGTTGTAGGTGCATGGTGAATTATATATGGGCAGTGAGGATGAATTATTTTAAGTGTTGAGGGAATTTGAATTATAAAATATATGAAATATCCTAAATTTATTCTGAAATGGATTGTAAATATGTTAAAACTCAAATCTAGTTGCTACACTTTCCTTTTCAATGTTGAACTCTCCATATAGAGCACCTGTAGGTACACATTGAGCTATAGTAGGCAAACTATGAGTATGTGTATTATATGATTGAAAACCATGAAAAATTACTTGGATAAAGAATAAAAAAGGTGAATTTGGGTTAAGATAACCTTTAAAAAATATAAATTACACTAGCACAAGCCATTGAAGCCATGAACAAGCATGAAAATCTGAAAATGATGAAAATTGCCTGTAACTCAACAAGTTGTATCCTGTTGCAAATTTGATATAATTGACTCATATAAACACATTTAAAAGTGAAATAAATCATGGTATACATGAGGGGGAATATAAAACATAATTTTTACCTTATATCAACAAGTGGATTGTATAGAGTTGCTCAAACCAAGGTAAAACCTATAGGGTATATAGATTAACAAGCATTTTTGAAAGGTAAACTTTTTAGGAATGATTCATAAAGATCAAACAACCATTAATCTAAAACCAAACACAAAATTTAATTTTAATAAGTGTATAATACATGCCAAGATAATTTTTCTTGAAACCTCTTATGCTAATCGTACCAAGTACAAACCTACAGGTCACTTCTACTTGCCAAAAAGGGTGAAAAAGGAGCAAAATGGTTTTGGGAAAAAATGGCACTTTCAGATCATTTAAAACATGTAACTAAGAATGGAGAAGTTAAAGAGGAATTATATGATCCTTTCCCACATGGCACACTTACTCATGGGCTGTGCAAGTGCCAAACTCACCTCCTTTCCTAAGAAAACTATTCTTTTTCTAAAGAACCTAACACTTTTTAGTTGGTTTCAATTACTTAAGACCTATAAGGACACATGGGATGTGACATCATGTTTTTTAACCTTCACACTTCAAAATAAATCCATAAAAAATGACTAAAATGACTAAAATGACTAAGGACCAATGCTAGTATAACATCAAATGACATTAATTAACCTATAAAACACCTTATGACATAATGTTAGACCCCATAAAACACTTAAAGGTCATGTTTTTACCTATGGGTACCCTAATTTGACCTAAAAGTCAAATTTGGTCAACAAATTGGTTACTCATATGGGTAGTATGCCTGATATACTAACTAGACCAGTAGCCTTATCAGTCCATTGGGCTTAGGAGTCATCTAAAGTCTAAGACAAACAAGGATACCTTTGACCATTGACCACAAACTTGACCAAGACAAGATAACTAGTTAACTACCTCAACCATGCAAAACAAAATACACACACCAAACAAAGTAAACACACTAACAAGACACACATGTGCTCAAATCATGTATGGAACACACACACTAAACTAAAAAAACTAGATCAAACACTAACTAACCTGAGATGAAAACTCCTTCTTGGATCAAAGGGTAAGTTTGAAACTCTTCTTTCCTCAAGAAATAAAGGAATGAATGAGGCATATAGCCTTTTGTCCTTTAGAATTGATGCATCCAACCTTTTCATGATGTTTTCCAACTTCATTGGCATTATTTTCATTAAAAACTAGGTAGCTTCAAATAGGTTTGCTATAGAAATGAATTATTTTTTCATCCAAACAACCTCAACCTTCTCATATGGATCTTCCATTACAACCTCATTCTTGATTTCCATAGGGCTCTCAATAAGATTAGGTTTCTCCTCAATTGCAAGTTCCTCTATCTCATCAAGGAGCTTTGCATACTCTATCCAATCTTGATCATTATCCTTCATGGAAGATTCTTTCTTTGCCTTATCATGTAATTGACCCTCAACTTAGAAAATATCTTTAAGCTCTTGAAAGAGCTTCATTTGTAGCTACCAATCATCCTTGTCCTCTTTATCATCTAGAACCACTACCTCTTCAATATTCTATTATTGATGTATGATGTCACAAAACTAGTGTTCTTTAAGATCCAATGAATTTTATGGTGATTTAATATTAGGATGAGGTATTGGATTATCCTCAAGAGAAATAACTTCTACCTTGATCTCAAGAGACTCTTCTAAGACTGCCACCTCTTTGGGGATGACTTGAAATTATTATCCATCCTTAATAGCACATTAATATTCATGATGAAGGTGGTCATATAAAATATTTTGATCAGATGTAGAGTCTTATTCAAGGGCTGAAAGATCTTCCATCTCTTTCTCCTTCATGGTGATGCTAAGACTAGGCATCTAGAAGTCATGTGACCTAGCCCAATGAGGTTGCCAAGGAGGTATGCCTTTTTCAATAAAGAGTTCTCTTTCCTTATAAATTAGATGCTCCTCTTTAGGGTCCCATACCATAGGTAAATCAAGGCAAAGAGTGATGGGGTGAGGACAAGATGAATTATTTGGTGTAGGTGGAACATAGAACTCAAAATCAGATTGAGAGTGAAGTGTAGGGGATTCTTTTGGAGGCTCTTGAGGAAGGGGAGGTAGACATTAGGTTAAAACAATTTGGTTTTCTTCATTATTATTAAAAATCACTTCATTAAAATCTAATTGTGCTTGATAATTATCTTTAGGGAGGTTAGATGGGGTGTTTTTAGGCATATGATCTTCTTTTGGGTCTAAACCTTCCATCACACCATGACTCAACAATCTCATCTTTGAATCTAACTCTTCAATTTGCTTGGCTATGTTCTCTTGGAAAATTATTTTTTAAAGCTCATAGGTGTCATAATGAGCATAATGAATACATGAGGATTTCCATTAAACATAAGAATCTTCTTGAGGAAGGGTGGGAGGTACTTGCAAAGGACCAACTTCATTCTCCACTTCACACTCCTCAACAATGCTTTTATCTTCTTTATTTCCCCATGATTCCAATATTTTACTCCATATTAGGATGTTGGTATTATTAGTATTTTCTTGAGTTATTAATGAAACTTATTGAGTGGATGAAGTATTCAAGAAACTTGTAGTCTCCTTAGGCTTAGAATCTCTACCTTGTCTCCAATTTGGAATGACATATTTATAGGTCTCTTCTTGAAGTGGGTATGTAATGAGAGAGATAAATTAGGGTTTATATTCCACTTATTTTGATACTAATATGGACTATTGTATTTTATTATTGGCCAAATAAATTTGTCTATCAAGTTTTGCTTCAAACACAAGTCTAGTCTTTTCAACTCTCTCTTCCACTTGATTTGGAAAAGGATGACTTTGGAAATTTTGATTGGGCTCATGAGTAGGGATAAACTATGGTTGATAGAAAATTTGGGTAAGTGTATATGAAGGTTGATATACTTGGTAAGGATACCTCTCATAAATGCTTATCTTATCCTCTAAATATGCAATTAAACCAGTCACATCTAGCATCTCATTTGTGAGCCTTTGCCAATTAAATATCTCAATAGGTACCCACTCTCTTTAGACCAAATCTAAGGCATCTCTCACCTTATGAATGAAATGTATATGGACATATTTAAAACATCCTCTTATATTATCAAGATCAAACATGTACCTCTCATAGCCCAAAAGTATTTTCTTGAAGGTGGAAATGAATGGAGTTGAGGAGTGGCTAGGTTGACTAGGAGAAGTACGATATTGAGGAGGCTGGCTATATGACTGATAGAAATCATGACAAGGATAGCTATAATGATGATAAGGATCATGATGGGGTTAGAAATGGTCATTAAAATACTATTAATAATCATACCAAGGCTAATTAATAACTTTATCTTATTGATATAGAATGGTATAAGCTTTAAATGTCTCACCAAATTGTGTAAGATAAATCTCAACACCCAAATTAGCCATGAAACCTCATTAAAAGCAAGAACACAAAGGAAAATGTTACCAAAAATATTCAAAATAAAACTTGAGATACTTGACCAACTCATGTATCTTCAAATTCACCGTTGATGCTTTGATATATGCCTCCAAAGGTTGATTGTTGAGAGACAACACCAAAAATCTCTCAACTTTTTGGACTAAGAGTACTACTGGGTGTGCCAAAAACTATTATCACTTGGATTTTCACCCTTTACATACAAGTCCATATAGATAAAAATTATGGGATAGATCCTGAGTTGGTATTATACAAGGTCTAATAGCTTTCATGAGCAAGCCATGTCATTAGAATAGTTATCCAACTTCATTTCTCCAATCGGGTCTTGATTGAGGGTTTACAAGGGTTTTTAGCCTATTTTGAGTCTTAAGCTTTATTCACAAATATTTGACATATAAATTGAAAAAAAATCCACAAATTCATAATTCAATACCTTTTCTAACATTATTTAACTCCTTTGGAATTCATGCATAGCTTCCAAGAAGATATGAGTATCATAACTTGACCTATCAAACTCTTTTTCTCCTTTCCTACATGCCTGATTTGTCTTAAGGTATAAAAATGGATTTATTGATGTTTTAAATGAAATTTTAAAGATTTAAAACCTTTTTATCCATCCTATGAACATATTCTAATAGGTTTTAATGCATGTCTAAGGTTAAAAGTGTGAGTGGCCTCCTCTTTGGACACTAGGCCTAATGTTGGTCTTATAGCCTACCTGAAACCTTTGGTGTTTGAGAAATTCTTGGTTTATTTAATTAAATTACATAAAATTATACACACCTATAATTTCCCCATATACATTCTATAATCCACTATAAAGTCTACTTAGGTCTATAATTAAAACTAACCCCTTGTTTGGCCTCTAGGCATAACCATGCCTACTAGGTCTGACTGTAACCTTAACACTTTAAACCTCTTAATTTATATTACTTCCTCTATTATTTTTATCCCATGTTGTAATTGGTGTCCATAAATTTTCAAAATCCTCTTTAAGGATCTCCTTAGCTTGTGGTTACTGCCTTTTAACCATCTTCCAAAGATTGTAGGTTTCATGCATGAGGGAAGTGCCCTCTATCTGAGACAAAATAGAGGGCACTCCTATATTTCCCAAAAAAATTATTAATATTTAAAGTACTCATCAATTGAAAAGGACGTTCCAAAAAAAAAATCTCTTGGTTTGGTGATTTGACCTCTCAAAAACACTAGAGACTCAAGACAAATTTTTAGGCAAAGGACTATGTGCACAGGGTTTCTATAAGGGCTGTGAGCACCTTGTTAGAGCCTTTATTTGCCTTATTCACAATGTGTGAGGGTATAATGAGACTATTAAAAATATAATTAAAGTATTAACAACTCACTTATCACTCCAACCTCCACATGCTCTTTACACTCTTGCCTAGGTGACTGAACTTCCTATTTGATTGTGATTGCTCCATGAAACTCTACCTATAGGTGTGTGTGTTGGCTCATTTGGGCTTGGTAATGATATGGAGAGACTCTAAATTGAACCATGTGAACCATTTTATAACTTATTATGAAATTTATTCACCTTGTATGTTCTTTGGGCTCATAACTAAGTTTCTTCTTGCCATGACTAAGACAACCATGTCTATTAATTCCTATAGGTGTATATAACCTAAATGGACCTTGATTAAGGTATTTAAAGACCTTAAATGAAATTTTATAGTATATTGGTACTTTTTAATAATTTCATTTACCTTTAATGGGCTAAAACACCCTAAAAAACGTCTTAACTAGCCCACCATCTATCTCAGTCAATCCCAGCTGACTATATGGGGTTTCAAGACATGTAGGTGTTATTTATCTAATATTAGATTTTATTTATAGTTTTTAAAATATTATTAAAGTTATATACACCATTTTTATTCTATTCATCCATTACATCCCTTCATATACACTTTAAACTCTCAAACATAAAGATTTTGGATTGTGTGTTGCCTCAATGAAGCTGTATGTGCTTGTTTTTAGGTGGAGAGACCCCTGTAGGTGCTAATGGGGTTAAAAAACATTATACATCAACTCAAATTTGATTAAATTTACTTTTATTATTATGTATTTCACACATAAAGGCAATTAAAAACATGAAATAATTCCTTATTAACACCTTGAAATGCTAAGGTTACTTTATAGTTCAAACCTTGTAGAACTTACTACTTGAAAATAGTGATTTAGGGGCATATTTGGACCTTCTAACAGCTGACCTCCACTGGTTATTTACCTTATAAACCTATAAAATTAATTTTATATTCTAAATTATTCAAAACAAAACCATTATAATTCCCTAAAGGTCCTCAAATTGCTATCATATAATATTCATAGAACCCTTTTAGACCTCTATTTTGTACTTTGGGGGATAGAGGGCCTAAACTCAGTTATCATCCTTTTGAATGCATTATAAACCTAAATATATCAACCTATCCCCAAAAAATTATTTTAATTCTCTCCCAAACACATCAATACCTAAAAGAGGGTTCCATATTATGATCTAACTCTTCAAAAGGCTCAAAAGCTCCTTTGTTAAGGCCACCTGTAGGTGGGCAATCTGATGTATAGATAGTGAGAAGAATATGAGAAATATGCATTTATTTTAGACCTATTATGAGTTTATATCCATATAAAAAATAAAAAATTAATTATTCACACCTCCAATAACATTAAACCACTATAAAATCTTTCATCATGTCATGACATCAGCAATGAAGGTTGTAGGTGAATGGTGAATTGCATATGGGTAGTGGGGATGAATTAGTCTAAGTGTTGAAGGAATTTGAATTATAAAACAAATTTAATATCATAAATTTATGATGAAATGTATTATAAGTATTTTAAAACTCAAATCTTATTGTGATACTTTCCCTTTCAATGTTGAACTCTCCATATAGAGCCCCTGTATGTACATATTGAGTTGTAGCAGGTAGACTGTGAGTATGTGTATTGTATGACTATAAAGCATGAAAAGTTGATTGGAAAAATAATATTAAGGGTTAATTGGGGTTAATATAACCTTTAAAACATATAATTAAACTAACACAACCCCTTAAATCCATGAAAAAGAATGAAAATCTAAAAATGATGAAAACTACCTACAACTTAGAAAGTTGTATCCTCTTGCAACTTTGAGATACTTGACTCATCAAAACACCTTAAAACATAAAAAAAAATCATGGGAGACATGAGGTGACATATTAAACATAATTTAGACCCAATATTATTAATTGTATTGTATGAACCTACTCAAACCAAGGCAAAACCTATAGGGTACATAAATTAGTAAGTAGATTTGAAAGGTCAACTTATTAGAAATGTTTCATAAATATTAGACCACCATTAATATAAAAAAACATGAAATGGAATATGAATAAGTTTATAATATACCCATAAGATCATTTTACCTAAAACCCCTTGTGTTGACCATCCCAAGTATAAACCTATAGGTCACTTCTACTTGCCAATGACGGTGAAAAAGGAGTAGAATGGTTTTAGGAAAAACATTGTAATTTTAGATCATTTCAAATGTGGAAATAAGCATGGAGAATATTAATAGGAATTTTAGATCCTTTCTCACATGGTACACTTCCCAATGGGTCATACAAGTGCCAAACTCACCTCTTTTCCCAAGAAAATTGCTCTTTTTCTGAGGAACCTACCACTTTTCAATTGTTTTCAGTTTATTAAGACCTATAAGGACACATGGGATGTGACATCATGTTTTGGAACCTTCACACTTCCCAATAAATATATATAACTCATTAAATTCCCCTTTTTTGAATTTAAAATGATTAAAAGGACTAAAATGACTAAGGACCAAGGATAGTATAACATCAAATGAGATTAATTAACCTATAAAATACCTTTTGACATAATTTTAGACCCTCTAAAACACTTAAACATCATGTTTTTACCTAGGGGTGCCCCAATTTGACCTAAAAGTTAAATTTTGTCAACAATAAGTATTCTTTCCAAGGAGGGCCAAAAGGACTTGATCTTCCTTAAGGTAGTTTCTCCTTATGAAATAGGGTTTCACTAAAGACCTTAGATTAGAAGGACTTGATCAAGGTTGTAGGTCAGAAGGAATTAACTAAAGTTTTTTTTTATGTCTCTAAATGTACCACAAAGTTTTTTAGTGTTTAAATAACACTTTTCATTTTATAATTCCAAGAATTCATAGCATGAGTAGTAGGTTGTGGTAACTTGATGTTACCTATGGTGAAATAGTGATAGAGATATATATGAGTGTTCTAAAAAAATTATAATAATTGATAGTTGAGAGCCATCATGGTCTATTCTTTGTGAATTATAGAGTATTTATGTTAAATTAGTGAATTATGATACAAACTTTAAACTAAAATTTAATCTAGATGTATATTTATAATGAAGCTTACGATAAAGTGATCTAGTGTAAAAAGGAGCAAAGAGAAGGGTAAGGTATAAAAGGAAACAAGTGATTGCCTATCTTAATTTCAAATATTATGAAAAAGCATCAATTTAAATTTATCATGCATTTAAACTAATATATACTACAAAATAGCCTAAGCTCAGATCTCAATATATACCAAGTAAACTTCAAAGGATAATGTAAATAACCACAAGTAAGAACCATATTTACTTTAAATACTTACTAGTATAATCAAATAGCATTTGCACATCTGAATATAGAGAAAAATAGAGTGAATAAAATCCAATATCCTTAAAAAATATAGCATATTCACAAATTAGAAACCATGTGATTAGAAAATGCAACCCATAACTCAAAGAAGCTATTCAAATTTAAGACATAAAACTAGCAATTGAGAGAAAATCTATGTTAGTAATTGACATATCAAATATAGACAATATTTGAATAATTCCTTGATTATATTAATTTCTCTAAGTGTACAAAATTTTCTCAAAAATCTCTCTCTTTTACAAGATGGTGATACATGCCCTTTATAGAAAGATAAGGCAATACACCGATTAGTTGCAACATACAGGCATACAAAAGATAAGGACATATGTCCTTTCTTAGAAATTTATAGTATACACTTTCTTTTCATAATTAGACTGACCTAGGGGTAATATGATAAAATACTAGCATATGCCTTATAAAAGAATATTCCTATTATAAATATTACAATGTTCTTTACAAAAGGAATATTAATTACTAGGTAGACCCATTGCTGAAGGGTCCTCTTGTTGATTATGTAGAAGTTACATTGCTTTTTGATGTTGGTATTTGATGAGCTCCAGATCCATAGCTAGCTTCATGAAGTAGAATTTGTTAGAAATTTAGATTTTACATTGAGTGAATTTTGGTATTTAATGTGTGGTAAATAGTAAAAACTATGAAATGGTAAATAGTTTGGTTGATTTACTGAGATGTAAATATTTCTTACTAGATTTTTATAACCATATGGTCAATACAATAATTTTTTATTGTTTAGAATATTATGTTTTTAGATATATTGTTATATATTATAAAAATATATCATATTTAGGTTTGTGCTATTATAGGAGGTTTTATAGATGAGAGAATATTGTGGAGTTATAGAAAATATTCCTATATATTTGTAATGTTCAGAATGTATTATTATCAGAGAATTATTAAGAATAGAAGTGTGAAATATATTATTGAGTTGAAATAACTTGTCTGCATATTCTTTGCATGAGATTATTCTGAGTTTATCTCTTTGAGCTCTCAACAGTGGTATTAGAGCAAAAAATAGTTATGTGCTTGTGATGGAAGATTAGGAGAATAAGGGGCAATTTATATTATTTTCCCTTGAGAATACAAGATATTTAGGTAGACCAAGGTATGGCTTTGTGTGTTGTCTATTTGACTCAAATCTCATTTAGCATAGCATGTTGTTTTTATCTAAGAATATATAATGTGTTGCCCAAATCAAGGCATAGGAAAACCAATTATAAGTAGCTCAGTAGTATGGCCTATAAATTATTAGCAAGAGTTTATTCAGACATGCACCACTGAATACACAACCTATAGATTTTAAATATATCTTGGACCTAAAGGAATTTTGTTGAGAAGAATATTGTGTTGATGTAAATTTCTATAAGCGTTATCTGAGAGTGTCACAAGACACTTTCTATTTTCTAAATTTACATTGAGCTTGGGATCAAAGGAAATTGAATCCATTATTGTGTTTATGGCTATTACATAGTTGGCCAGAGCTTCTGTATAATAGCTTCATCATTCACAAGAATTTAGGAAAGTGATGTTATGATATAAGAATGTTTTGACAAGAAGATTAAGATGTTCAGCTTGCCAATCACCATACAATAGACATGCCATACAAAGATCATCATTCCATGCAATCTCACCATCGTACTACTAGCTACCAAATTAAATCTCGTACCCTATGGATATTGATTACAAAGTGTTGTATAAAGCATCTGTAATAACTTGTTGTATAAGTTTTAAAATGTTAGTTTTTTGTTTTTTGGTCAAAGTCTATTTTGTTTTATGAAAGTGTCTTATAGTTTTTAATTATTTAGGTCTGAGTAAGTGTTTTAAAAGTTTGTTTTTTATTTATATTTAAGCCCATTATAATAGTGAGTCATGATTTTATAAGCCTTAGTTTGTGTCAAAATTAATTGGGTGTCATATAAGTTATTATTTTTTATGGGGTCACGATTCATTAATATAGGGTCATTATTTAGTCATTGAGTTTTGATAAAGTTATGTGTGTCATAACTTAGGTTTTATTTTGTTTAGTTTTAGTTATTTAATCTTTAGTTTTATATTTTGGTTTATTATTAGTTGTAATGTCTAAGTAAATAGATTTGTAATTAAATTTTTATTACAAATCTAATTTTGTATATAGTTTTTTAATCATATTTCATTTTTATGTCAAGAGTATGTCCATCAAAAATACAAAGTGTCAATATCATTTCTTTTGTCAAAAATTCAAAGTCATTTAAGTTTAGATGTCATATTGAGTCAAAACTCTAAACTATAAAAATAAAAAAAATTGCCTTACAAACACATTTTTTACTTGTACACAACACCCACATTGTGGGGGGGGGGGGATTTCCATTAGAAATTTCAAGACTTCATCAACTGAGTGAGAAATGATCATACTAAAGGATGGAGGATACATGGACTAAGGAGGTATTTTAGTGACCTCTCATCAGTCACCAACGATGGGGCTGCATCAATGTTTTGGTGACATGTGTGGTGTGTTATTTTTTTAGTTTTTCAATGTGGTGTATTTTAATTTTCACTGTAATAAGAACATATGATAATGCCTATTCACGTAATGTAATCTATGTGAAATTAAAAACATGATTACATAATGTAAAGACATTGTAAAAAGACAAAAGCACCAATGTAAGTCAGTTCATGGATCTTGAAAAGGTTTGTGGTAGAGATCCAAAAAACCACCAGGAGATGAATAGTGTTTTGACAACAGTTAGGAGAGCAGCTACTACAAAGATCCCATGACTACCTTACTTATTTATGGAAATGAAATCAATGACATGTCCATTAGTCATGTAATATAAATATGGGATGTGTTCCTTCATATATAGTGGTCATGTGTAGAAAGATTATTTTAGTAGTATGTAGACCTGTGAGTATGAAGTGGCATATAGTTCTATGCCAATTCTTGGAGGTAGATGGTGTTCCTATTCATTTTAAGGTTTTTGGTAAACTTGTAAAACCATGGGAGGAGTGAGGCTCTCTGTATCAAGGTCATGAGCCAAATAGGGCATGCTATAAGAGGTGAACATAAAACAGATAAGAGTGAATATTTTTTCACCATGTAAAAACTATGAGGGGGAATGTTAGGAATTTAGCTTTTACATTGAGTGAATTTTGGTATTTACCATGTGGTAAATTTTAAATTTTATATTTACAAAATGGTAAATAGTTTGGTTTATTTACTGAGAGGTAAATACTTGTTACTAGATTGTTATAACTATATGATTAATATGGTAAATCTGTATTGTTTAGCATATTATGTTGTTAGATATATTATTATATATTATATTTAGGTTTTTGCTATTATAGGAGGTTTTATGGGTGAGAGAATATTGGGGAGTTATAGAAAATATTCCTATATATTTATAATGTATTATTATCAGATAGTTATTAAGAATATAAGTGTGAAATATATTATTATTTTAAAATAATTTTTTTGCATATTATTTACATGAGATTATTTGGAGTTTGGATCTTTAAGCTCCCAACAGACTTTTTCTTGATCATCCAAGTCATCCAAGTCTTTATCATCCCTATCCATAGCTTCCTTTATGATCCTTGCCTATATAATTTTCTCCTTAGCTATGAAGATCATGTCCAATATTCTTTTGTTATCCCTACTAGACTAGCCTTGGCTCTTGCTCCTAACTGACAACATTACCAAAGTGACCTTGTTTTTGTATTCATCTTCATCAATGATTCCATGGGTAGTGGTCTTGGTAGGATTTACCAACATAGTTCCTAGGAGTTTCTCAATTATAATGATCAATCATTTATCATCTGTCAGAAGCCTATACAAATTCCTTGTCAAAGCACTTAGACCTTGGACCTTGTCTACTATTATTCACAATATAGTGTTCAAATGAGATAAGCTAATAGTTTTAAACTTAGGAATATTGTTCCTAATAAAAATTTCAATGACATCCCTTACCTGGTTCTCTACATTTTTCCATTCTATTATTAACCCCCTAGCTACTTCACTTTACTAGATTAGGGCATCTTGTTTTAGATTTATTAAACTCAAAGAAATAAACATATCAAAGAATGAGGCCTCAAACATATCCATCATGGCATTAGGTATGAATAAAATGGCTTGTGTTTTTAGGTTCTCCTTTTATCTTTCCAAATTTTGGATCTTTTATTTCATCCCTTGGATCCCATCCTTAGCTTGAGCTGATTGAGCCTCGATCAAGCTCTCAACATCCTCCTCATAGATAGGATCTTCACCAATTTATTTCCCACCTACCAAGGTTAGAACTATAAAGGGATCAACCTTTTGGAAGGTGAATTCCTCAAATCCCACCATGGCCTTCCTAGTGGTGACCCTTCCCAATCCAACTGTCTCTAGTTTAAACTACATGGTGATGGATGACCCTGTGAATTTTAGAGGCTCTAGAAACTCTACACCTATGTTGCTTAATGCTCCTAGATTATCCATTTTCTTACTCTCTGGTCTTGTAGTGACCACAATTCTCCTTTATTCCTCTTCCTTCATTATATCCCTAATCCATGGCTTAATGTCATAATGTAATTTAATGTTGGTATCTTTTGTTATGGCCCATGAATGGGAGAGAGAAGGAATTTTTTTTAATTTTACATAAACAAACCAGTTAGTGATGACTGGTCCATGAATGGGGAGTTCATCATTGAACATATTTATCTCTCATGGGGTGAGAGATGGTTAATCTTAGTCTCTTTGATTTAATAGGGACCAAATCCAACTTTGTATTCCTCTTCTCTTTAAGGGCCAATGGGACTATGTCAAGGGTAAGCTCTTTTCCTTTTTATTCCCTAGGTTCCCTTGTATTTGAGTTTCTTCAATCTATTCTCTTTATTCATCTGTGTCATATGCCTTTGCAAGTTCCTTGAGGTTACCCTCAAGTGTCTCATCTAATTCTACAAAAATCATATCTATATGTTTAACTAGGGAAGGTGGACTTTGGGGCAAGGCTGAGGATGAGGGTCCCTCCTCAGGTCTCTCTTTTAGATTTTCCTTACCATGGCCCTATTCATGTTGCCCTTGCATAATTTTCCCTTGATGTTGTGGCCGTTCCACTTGAGGTTGTTCCTGGGATGTCCTAGATGGTCTAGGTAGTAAGTGGTACTAGAAAGAATGCATCTACCATGCCTCCCATACTGGTTGATCATCTTTTGTTAATTTGTGCTCAATCCTGATGTTGTACCCTTAGATCTTAGCCAACACTTCATAGTTTTTTTCCTTAATATAAATGGTGTCATGAACACTGAGTTGATACTTATACTCAAGCTTGGGTAGCTTCTTCTCTTTTAAATGATCACTTAATACATTCTTACGGTCCCATATTTTGAGTTCATCAGCTTGAAACCCAAATGAGTCCTTATGTTTGGACATGGTTTCTACCTATTTCCAATCTTTCAACATGGTCCTTCCAATAATTAGCGGGAAGGGATGGAGAAGAACCCTCCTCTTCTCCTTAGAAATTTGATCAACTCCATTGATGAGTTGGGAAGTAATTTCATGCTCAGCTAGCTTGCTTGGTACATACACAAGCAATCTCTATGGTGAGGACATGACTCCCCCAATCTTGATAACTATCTAGTATAGATAGAACCATATATCACCCATCATCTCTACATACTTCTTGATTAGTGGATGGAATCTAGGCATGGGAAAACCTATAGTATCCTCCATTATGGTTCAGTAGACACAATCACAAATAAATTACATGTGGTTCCTGTACTTAAAGATGTGCAATTTAAAGTAATGGTGGGAAATGGTGGTTTTCCCTTTAGGAGACAAATTTTTAATGCCAATGAAGCTGATGGAGGTAAGAAGGGTCTAGTAAATATGACATCATATAGAATTTATTTGGTCATTTTCCTCTTGATAGTAGGGAATTTCTTAGTTAAGAAGACACTGATCAAGTCTTCAAGTGGAGGGGTGAGCTTCTCTTCAACCATGAAATATACATAAGGGACCCAAATTTTATCTACATAGGTGGTTGAGTGGGATCCTAATGCTCAATTTAACAAGGTCATGATCAATCTGATGCCTTATTTGAACTGGACTATTGGGATCTTACCCTCAAAATATCTAAAGACATGGGTTCCTTGGTAAAACTAGGGTCTAAAGATAGTGTCCAAGTTATGCTTGGAGGTCCACTCCTTGAGTTTGGATAGGTCTACATGGAGGATTGGTAACTTATAGTATTCTTCAAAGGATAGAGGGAAAATGTAAGATACCCTCTTAGAATTCCCTTCTCAAATGATCCAATCATTATCAACCCTATATCATAAAAAAAATAGAGTGATAAAATCTATGCAATGAAGTACCTCAAGTTTGGTGGCAACATAGTGAAGGCCAGTCATTTAGACTATGACTAGGTCATAGTGCCTCCTACTCACTATGGCAATTATCTACTCCTCTTTGGTGATGGGTTTGATCTCCTCCATGGTGAAGAAGAGATTAAACCAATTATTGATGCCTAGGGAGTTCAGGGCTAAAACATCAAATTCAGTGTCTTTAAAGATCCTTCATTATTTGTTGACAAGTAGAGTTTTATCTATTCTTTCAATAATTATCTTCAAACTACTATGGTATCTACTTCTACAAATTGTTCACACTAAATTGAAAATTGGTCTCTATGGTAGCTCTTTTATGCTAAAAAACATAATCAAGATTTTTTGGATCGAATTGCAACCAATTGAGTTCACTTGGGTCGCTTTTATGTAGGGGTTAGGGTTTTAGAGATTTAATTGTATGATGCATCTAGACACTGGCTTATATATGCCTTGGATTTGATTTGGATCTTTGCCTTTATACTTTTTCATTTTTCAGGATCTCTTATTTTGTCTTTTTTTGCTTGTGTGGTGCTTATGTGATAATGATTTGGACCTTTCGTGACATTTTTCATAAATGCCTTTTGAGCACTAGAAATTAACATTTAAAATTCATTCTTTTATATTTCACCATTGGATGAGGATCATGTGAGTTACCATGAACTATTGATCATGATTTGGGTCCTTGTTTATGATTGACTCCCTTATGTACCAAGCCTCATGGTTATGCCACTTGGCATCTTCGCATGCCTTTCTATGTTTATTTGAAAAGTCATTGGTGATTTTGTGTTATTAAATCATGGAGCATGATGAAGCATAGACCTCTGGATCATCTATCCATTTTTCTTTGAATATTCTTTTTCCACATGTCAAGCCCATGAGATCTTGGGACTCCATTGAAAAGTCCATGGGGTCTTCACGTTGTTAGGTCATCCTCCCATGATGAAGCATGAGTCGTTGATCTACAAAAGATGTCCAAGATCTAAGTTAGAACATTATTAAGGTGGGAATTAATTTTAAACCTTTAGGATAAGGTTTATTTCATGTTTATTAAACATGAAATAAACTTTAGGCTAAAGTTTTTATGCCTAAGTTTTCTACATTTATACAAAGGAGACCATGGCTAAATATTTTAGGCTAAAGTTTATGTTGTGTTAAATAACATAATGCATACTTTGGGTTAAAATATTTATGTCAAGCCTAAGAAACATGCTCAAGGGCGTTCAAAATGATATAATGGTCTAACATTTAAATAATTTTTTATTGTATTAATAAACATAGTAAAAATTTTGGTTGGAAGCATTTGGTTTAAGCTCTACAAAACAAATATTATTTAAAATAAGACTTAGTATAAGTCTATAGTTTAAGGTTCATGATATTTGAACAAAATTCAATATGGACCTTTAAGTATAGAATTATAATAAGTTTATTTTGCTTATACTTAGACCATTTCCATATTTATAGATTGAAGATTTTGAGTGTTTGAGTATCTTTCAAGGGATTCTAGTCATCTGCAAAGCAATTCATGAGTTTTTTAACAATATTTTGGAGTATATTCTGATCCTAAGTAAAATAATTCATTATCTTAAATTTTATGGTCTTATAGATGTCAAATACATCCTTGTGGATGTCTAATGATAGTCGTACGAACATCAATTTTAAGCTAGTGAAACTTTTAATTTTATGGGCTTAAAGTTGATGTTCATATAGATGTTAAATACATACTAATGGGCTTCATTTGATGGCTAATAGAATGTCAATTTTAATCTCATCAACTTCTTATGACCCAATGCATGAGTGCAACTTGTCATCTCCAAGGGGCTTCCCAGGATCTTGGACTTAATTTGATCCTTTGGATGAGGATCTTGTGATGAAGTGAGAGCCACAAGATCATGATCTAAGAGCTTGCTTGTGATTGGTTATTTCTATAAAATGGGCCCTTTTAATTTTAATCCTTGAATGTAAGGGTACCACATATTGATCCTATAGGCATTTTTTAATCCTTTAACCTTTCAACTATGCCTCGCTCCATCCAATCAAGTCTTCACGATGAAGCGAGAACCATTAGATGAAGGTTAAAGGTGTAACTCTATTAGAGCCTTCATGCTATTAGATCCTTTTCCCATGATTTAACAAAGATCATTAGATATTATAATATGTATGATATTTAATTCTAAGCTTAGTCCTTTCTCAATTTTTTGGATCAAATGCTATGACCAAGTGAGGACCATCAAATCTATGAGATGCAAGGAAGTTAAGTTATGACCCATGGTGATATAAAAGACTTAGGCTAAGGTAATTTAAGGTTAAGGTCTCATTTTTATTAATAAATATAATGGGTACTTAGGATTAAAACATTAGGCTAAGGCATTTGACAAAGGGACCAAGCTATGAAATATTAAAATGACCTTATAAAATGAATATTAACTAGGCACGTAAGGAACATAAAAGGGAAAATAAAAAATGGGAATAAGATTTTTAGGCTAAGTTTGAGTTGTGTTTAGAAACAAGACTAAGCTTAAAACATGAATTTTATACTTAGGTCCAAAATGGATTTTTAAAAGGTTCTTGCCAATATTCAAATTTGAATTGAGGGTTTTGCCAGGGTTTTAAAACATGAACTTCTCATGAAAATACACCATGGAACCTATAACTAAAAGCCATGAAGACCATTTATCAAAAATTTTAGACATATTTAAATCAAAACATAATTAAGTAAGCTTGATTTTGATAAAGTGGATGATATTAAAATTCTACAAATGATATTAACATGCCATATTTTCATGTTCAATTTTCAAGGTTTCTCAAGGGTCCTAATTTTCAAAAATGGGGGTATGTTGGCCTCAACAGGTTTATGATTAGAAGGACTTGATAAGTTTCTTATTTTTGATCATTTTATAAGACATTAGTCCATGTGTTTTCATGCTTGAGAGTTGGTTTTATTCCCTAAGAGGGTTTTTTTTATGTAGATATTGTGTTGTGTATGTGATCTTGCTTATGTTCATTATTCATTGTTATGAATGATCTATATACTTCATGAATGTTTGAATTGAATGCTTAAGTATTTACAAAGGTCTATAAATTGAATTGGATTATTTTCCACCATTGATTTATCCCTCCCCTTCTTAGTGTATTATATCTCTAACATAAATCCTATCAAGTCTAAAGCATCAAGTCAAGTGTCAAAGCTAACTTTTAGGTTGCATTTGTAAAGGACCACTATTTCACACATACATCTAATGGTGATGACTATGTGTGGATTGAATTACCTCTTTGGATGAGTATATATGTATGTAATTATAAACCACTCATTTGGGAGTGATTGAGGTTAGCTCAACCCACATTATTCCTCTTTTTCATGCCTAATTTTAGTATCAAAATGGAGCTAGGGTTTTAATGAGAAGGAGACATGTTTTATGTATTTACATTCACATAAAGAACATGATATTGAATAAGAATATTTAAATTAGGATTAATATCTTGTGACAAATAGTGAATCATATATTCACATGATGAATTTGAAAATCATAAACACTTGCATTATACATTAACACCTAGAGGTTGACAGATTAATATATAGATCCAAGCATTCCTTTTCTTGTTCTTAGAAAATTATAATCCATCTTTCAATTATTTATATCACATGCATTCAATCTTTTAGCTATACATAATATTAATATGATAAGTATATAAATATCTTAGTACTTTACATAAATACTAAGTGTAATAATTAAAACAAATTCTATCTTTACAATTATATTAGTGCTTTTCTGTAACACATTAAACAATCTCAACTATACAAAAAATTTATCTATTAAGATCAAAATAATAAAAACTAAGGTAGAATTTTAAGTTTTCATGATGATGACTATTTGAGAGTAATATTTTTAGATCCATAATGTTAATTGATGCTAAATCCAATGTTTGGAGTACTTTGTGTGTACCCATCCTTAGGGAGAAACTAAATATGATAATTAATTTGAAGAAAAAAAATATTTGATACATTCAATTGATAATATATTAGTGACCTCAATGGGAAGATAAATACTATATTTTTTGTGTTTTTGTGTCACTTTTAGTCATAGAATTGGGAAAATTAACACTATAAATAGAAAAAATCTTTCATGACATAGGATTTTTTCTAACACAAATTGTGTCAGGAAGTTGACATAAACACCATAGTTAACATAAATAGGTTTGGAAATTATTTTGAAGATATATTTTGGGATTTGTTTTTGATAGGTACAGGGTTTTTTAAGGCCCCCAGCCATAAAAAAGTAAATTACAAGAACTAGTCATAGAAGGCAATAACCAAAGACTAGACATAAGGAAAAAATCCATAGATAGACTACCTGAGAACATAATGTCATCAATACTCACCACTACCCAAAAACCAATAGAAAACATCAAATTATGGGATAGTAATCTAACATATTAGCTATCTTGCCTTTTTTAATTTTTTTTTCTTTTTAGCCTGTTGCCACACTTCTTATTCAACATTCACCAAAACTAATTATTTATTTGAGCTCTATGTTTCCAAAGTTCTATTTTCATGCAATTCCTTATCTGAATCTATGTTTTTAGACACATCCTATTTCCATTCCCCCAACTGGTTACTTCAAAGGGGAGGTTTGAATAATTTTTATAATCTCTTCCATGTGCCTTTTTTTATTAGCTAAAGCAACATTTTCTTATCTCTTGATATCTCTTAATTTTGTTTCCACTTGTATTTATAGCTCTTCAAAACAATATTCCACCACTATTGATGGATATGGTACACTTCATTTACTTGATTTGGGATTTTCACTCTTATTTTCCATTGCTTGTAATCACCTATGAGGACAAAAAGCATAAAGGTGACCTGGTATTTTGTAATTATGGAATCTAAAAGTAGTATTGTCATAGTCAATAATTTGAGTATGTTGAGTTTTACTATACTTTAAAATTATTTTATCAGGAACCCCTTTGCTTAGCTCTAGATCAACACGAAAATGAGCATAAGTAAAAAAACCTGTAGTAGCCCACTCACTATCATTTTTTAATAAATTTCCCAAAGCATTATCTATATCTCTATAAGCATGCAAAAAATGTAAAGGTAAGTTAAGAAGATGAACCCAGACTAGCATCTTAATGACTAAGAGAGTGTGAGGGATAAAATATAAAAACCTTGGTATGGTGAATAAGCTCATAGTGCCCCAAAACCAAGGGCATTCTAAGAGGAAATTATGGTAATATTGAGTATCATAGAAATAGATAATAAAAAAGCACTTAAAGCATAGATAAAATTCACACCATCTCATCTCTGTCTCAAGGACCCATTTATATAATACTGACATAAATGTACATATAAAAATAAATCTGCAAATGACTACATCTTCCACCAAAGTGATAAAATAATCATCCACCTCCTCATTTGAGATCTCTATAGAAGGGACCTCCTTCTCTTGATCCACAATGTAGACTTGAAGAGGGGGAGAGATTTTCATCAAATATGGGACTATTTTGATTACCTCCTTAAAAGATGATGGTTTCATAGAAGAAGACTATGTCGCTCCAACAACACCTCCCCTCAATCATGAGGCTATGATAATTGTAGAGTCCCTACAGATCTGATAACAAGATAAAGGAAAAAAGTCTTGGAGCTCTTTTCATTTATAAACCAAACTTTGCATAGTCTTAGGAATCCTGATAAATTGCTCTAAATACCCTTTTAAATCTAATACTAGATTAAATACTTTTGCCCAAAGACAAAGGGTATTACTTGATAGCTATTTTATCATAAGCTGGAAACTATTCTTCTCTATAATAACAACATCTGGAGGAGCTAGTCGAGTGATCATCAATGTATCTCCTATTACATTGGATACATGTTTATCTTCCTTCTCCTTCACTTTTTTATATTCCCTTACAAAAACATGGATCCATGTCAATGTTGTAGATCCAAATTTTCATTTGAGTGATTTCATCACCTCATCATAAACGTCCCTCACCTTGTATCCCTATTGATCCCTTACATTTACCTATCCATTATTGGTCAGTGTTGACAGTCTTCCACAACTGCCGTAAGACTTCTTCCATCTCTAAGAAATACTAGTTCAATCTCTTCCATCACTAATAACATAAAAATTAATATAAAAGTTATTCTAAATCATGTTATGACTATATTTGGGGATTTTTTTATTGACATTCTTTGCATTATTAAAATTTATGTCAGCTAACCTTGTGTCAAATAATTTTCTAATAATATTTATAATTTTATTATTTGTGTGCACTTTTTTAATTACTCTAATAATTGCATTAGGATTCCTATATCAACATTATTAAATAAATAGTATTCGATGTAGGTTTATTCATGATAATTATAAAAAAATGTGATTTAATACAATTTCAATTATTTTTTAATTTTATTAGTTAATCTCAGGTTTTACAAGGCTTGAAAACCATCATTTAGTATGAAAATTAAAAATTAAACATAACAAGATGAAACAAGGCCACCATGGCTTGTCAAATGCCAAATATTAGCAAAAAATTATAAAAAAGATTTAGACCCAACCACATATAAATAACCACTTGTTAGATTTCCTTAGATTGAATCTCCTTTCTACTACCTACCATTGGTTTCTTTATGCCTCTACTCAACATACCTTTGGTTTTGGTCCCTTGGCCTTCTACCATGTTTTTTCTCCATTTCATTGAGCCTCTAGTCTTCTCCAATACCGGTTTGACTTTCTTTGTGTTGTAACTCCTTAGAGTAATTGTGAGAATTTAATTAACTTTCAGGATTCCCTCCATCTTACCAATTTACTATATATGATGTTATTTTGTCCCTTCCCTCAATTCATTAATTTCTTGTTTAAAATTATTCCATTATTTCATGTATAAAACTAGTTGCTTGCCCATTTTTTGCATTTTTTATGGAACTCAGTTAGCTTATGCCTAAGACCCTATATAAGCTTGTTAGGGTTATCATCCCTTTACCATACCTATGTTACCTTTATCTCATGGATTTTTAAATTGGGATTCTCCATTCCTTGTTGAAATTGAAGGCTCTTACTAACTTTCTTACGAGTACTCTTCTATAGGGGGATGGGTCATGAGCATTTATTTTCTCCCTCTTCCCTCCCTAGCAGTGTCCTTATTATAAAATTTCTCTTTGCCACTTTTCACCATGTGGATTTCCTAACTTCTCATATGGGTACCTCATTTTATGAGAAGGATTAATCTTTGGTGGATTATATCAGTGGAGGGTTTTTCCTAAAAACATATGATTTTAGTTTCAAGAGACATGAGTAAATAGTATGGACGACTAATCTTATGGAATTTGAAGTGGTTTAATAGTAAGAAGTGATGTGAAAAAATATGGGTGAATTTGCCTTCTAGGGTAAGGTAATGCATTACCTACAGGTAGAATTTAGGCCATCTATTTAGAAGGTCAACCCTTGGGAAGCCCTTATTATCCATGTGATATATGGATTCTATCTAAAATAATTATTTAATCAGCTCCTATTTCAATCATTTATCTTTAAAAGCCTTTGTGCCCTCGCATGACATTTTGATAACTTCCCTTATGAGTTCCTTAGAGATTTTCATTGTAACCCCCTGAAGGTCACATAATGTTACTTCCACCACACCATGAAATCCTTGGATATAATATCATCGTGACCTTATATCCTTAGCATGAACTCCATTACACCACCCTTATACAAATTATTTTAAACTTTACGATTGGCTTGGAATTCAGTTCATGATATTGGTTTACATTGATCCCTGTCTCCTCTCATGATGTTGTTTTTATTTCTACAAATATGCTGAGGGATGTCATAGGCCAATTAGAAAATAAAAATTCCATTGCTTTATCTTATTCCACAATAATTGGAATAATCCTTTTTGAAGTGATTTATTACATCTTTCAATTCAAAATTCATGTCATTATCATGACATAAATTGAGATTAAGCCTATTTTAAATCATGATTAATGTTGTCACGTGCATCCCCACCATGAGCTTATAAAAATTATAGATTTACATAATTAGATAGCAAGGGTTAGATATGAGGGGATGTTTTGGGGTCCTATCTATGTGGAAAATTCTAAGCTGAGTATACCCATGTTTACTAGGGTGTCTACCATCATGTTACCTTCATAAAATATGTGGGGGATCTTATAGTTAAATAAGATACAGAGGTGTTTGTAATCTTAAATGAGCTAGATGATCGTATGTGAATGTTGGACCTTTCCTCTAAGAGAATTAAGGATATTAAGAAAGTCCCTTTCAATGGCTAACTTTGGAATGTTCAATTGGACCACAAGTTGAATACCCCAAAAGGTTGCCTTGGCTTCAATAATATGGTTGGATTGAATTACCACAGGCCTAATGTAGGCAATAATTTCCATCTCTGATTCATCCTTGATGAACCTACCTCCCCCTACCCTACCAATACTTCCTTTAGATGCTCTATCAAAATTTATCTTCAGCCACCCTATCAGGGAAAGGTCCTATTTCATGAGATTCCTATCTAGAAAGGGTTTACTAGGAGGGGGTTTGAGATTCCATTTGTCAAGAATGACCTATTCATCCTTGAAGGCTCCTAATTTATTGTTCAGAATTGCCATCTGCTAGTTCTCCACTATGGTAGAGAGGATTTGATTGAATCTACTCTAGAGGTTAGAGCATTTACAACTAAAAATATAGGTGTTTCAATTATAATAATATAAATATTATAAACAAAGTAAATTATTAAATTTATTATTTATATAAAATGCATGAATTAATAATTATATACAAAATTCACTTCAATTGAATGATTTTTCAAATGCCTAATGATTTAATTTAAGTATTTTTATAACATTTTTATCATTAATAATATAAAAGGTCAATATATAATGTATTAGAAAATAATTTAGATAAAACAAAGTATTTGTTTAAGGTACTCTTAAAATATAGTTTATAAATTATTTTAAGGGAGTCATCCCATCACATAATTTTTTTTCTCTAATATTCTATTGACAATAATATATGGTATTAGATACTTGTAATGTTAGTCTTGACCTACATTTACCTTTCATTACTTATGTGCACACATATGGCTCTTGCACACCCTTATCTTCTCTTTTCATGCCTTATAAGGTCCCGCCCTTCCTAATTATATATATATATATATATATATATATATATATATATATATATATATATATATATATATATATGTAGTCTATGTCTAACCTAATTAAAACCATAATTAACATATCTCCATATCATCTTATCAATATCCCTCCCTCTCAGATAATTCCATAAAAAATCAGACATTTGTGGAATTGTGAAGGCATCCAAGTCTAATAGATATATCCTCATACTGAGTACATTTAATTTTTCAAATTGAAATCATCTTTATATTATATCTTGTATATTTTTCATGATAGTGGCATGATAAATTACCCAAATTTTGCCACATAAATACCTAATAGGTCTAAGCCTATTTCCAATGTAGCATTATCAAGAAAGCCTATTATATCACTTGCACATTCAAAGGGACTTCCCTAAACTTCCAAAATTCAAAATAAATGAAAAGGTGTAGGACTTATCCAAGTTTAAATCACTTAATCCATGCCAATTTTACCATTTTAAATTTTAAAAATATATATTATAGGTTTCATGCATTAAAGGAGCACCATTTCACACATACAATAAATGGGGAAAATTATGTGTGGTTTTAATTCCATCCTTGAATTATTAGATATGTGTGGTTATATTTTCCATCATTTAAAAATAAAAAATGACTATATTGGACAATATAATTTCTATTTTATAACTCAATCTATGATTATAATAATTACACGTTGTTTCCATTTAATATGCAAAATATATAACAACTATGTAATTAATTAGGTCACATATTTGTGTAATATTTTTAAGGCCAAATTAAAAATTAAATATATTTATCATTAATTATTATTATTATCTAAATATCTAATTTGGCTTCATTTTAGTTATTACTAGGAATTAAAGGGCACACATGACCCTTTTGTTCATTCTACCCCTATAACTAAAGGTTTTTGCAGTTACCAACCCATACCTATTATTCATCTAAGGCTTATATTATTTATTATGATCCATGTTGTCACTAATTGAAGAGGTAGGTTTCACTACTATGCATGAATTAATGATGGTATTCATTGTTATCCTCCTCAATCCCATTAATATCCATCAAACCTAACCAATAAAATAATGTGTGATATCATTGATCAACTAAAAAATACCCAAACTAAGATTTATATCCTTGAATTAATAAATAAATAATATATTTAAAGTACATCCTACATGATACATTATGTGAGACAAACATGTTAAATGATACAAAACCTATATACTTTATCTCCATTATGAATTCATTTAAATAATGGTGAAGAAGTGATTTCCATTGAAAATGAATATTTTCCCACCAAAAAACAATAGATAAAACTCTCATTGTTAAATCAAAATCAAATTAAAATTAAAGGAGTCAACCTTATATTGATATATAATGGGTTAGGAATGAATATCTACAACATAAAATTCTTAAACAATTTAGTGTCTATATAGATCCTATTCAAAAATTAGGTAAAATAATAAAAATATTTGACAACATTTAGTGTAATGTACTTGGATCAATATCATTAGATGTGATAATAATACCAAATACATTTTATACCTTAAATCATGCCTAATCATCTACATTAAAATTTACTATTGGTCAACCGTGAATACACTCTATGAAAGCAATACCATATACACTACATAGGGGTATGAAATTCATTAATGATATATATTTTTATACATGCCCTGGAGATAATAATACCTTAAAATATTTTAAAATGATGCAATTTAATAATGAGGGAAATTCATAATTAGATTGTATGCATTATTCTATAGTATCTCCATCACAACCTCTCCCAATAGAAAAATTTAAAACATATGAGGTTGGACAATCAATTATAGTTAATTAAAAGGAGCCAATTATGACCATCAATAGAAGAATCATGAGTCATTGTACAGTAAAAAGAGATAATTACAAATCTTCCTCTTTTAGTCAATCCATGAGATCTTAATCACATATACATATAAGATGATGATAATGATATGCAAAGGAATATAAATGATTATTTGGAAAAAATAAATTTAAATATTATTATTTCGTATGAGTACTTGTCTCATAATATTTTTACACCTATTAGTCTAGGAGAATATTAAAATAATTCAAATAAAAATAAAGATTATCCTCAAGATAAATCTAAAGTTGATAAAGGAAAGAAACTACTTGAATGTAACAATTTTTTTGGTAATAACTATTGTAATTTTATTTCACATAAATAGCCTCATATGTTAAGTGAACCATCAATAAAAACCTATGAAAACATAAACATGACTCAAGCATAAGTTCACATTATACAATGTATCAATGGTAAATATTGGCAGGATTCTCTATCAACTAGAGGACCAAATTGCATACACCATAGAGATAATTTTATTATAACAGTAGCATGACACTCTCTAGGATAAATTAATAGATTATTTTAGAAAATATATGTTGTGATAATAAATAATTCCTTATGGAAATAAAGGATGAATATATTAAAAAAAGGGCATGTCTCATACACACATTACCATTGAATAGTATTTTATTGAGTCAGTATTTATATCACAACATTGTAATAGAATATATATAACATATAAGAGAGAATTATAGAGAGGAATTATAAGAGGTTATAGAGTAGAGTAACATGTATAATCTATTAAGGTGGTATAGTGTAGAGATATATACATTGTATTTAGTGGTTATACTATTTATAAAAAAGATAAGTTAAATTAGGAGTTACTATGTATTGTGTATTATGTGATTTACTATAGTCTAACTAAAGTTAACCCTTATGTCACAATAGTCTAACTAAAGTTAACCTTTATCAACATAAGCTATTTTTATCCAATAAATTTAGATTTTATATCAACCTTTGGTGGTGCCACATGGACTTTATTTGACTAATGCCTAGGGGGATGTATCCTTTAGAGTTATGGAATCCCACATTAATATAAATAGAAGAGTAGTGGGAATAAAACCAAAAAAAAAATTACACCAAAGTTAAGAGGATAGGTGAAACATCACCAAAAATAATATCATTGTTCTTTAGATTGCCAGAAGAATAATTTTAGGTTACCTTTTCACAACTATTGTGGCCTTAGATACTACAATGAGCTAAGCATAATAATGTTTTTGAATTCACATTAAATTTTTTATTTAGTGGAATATGGAAAACCTTGAGGATCTATAACAAATTCATACACCCATAACTTAGGACATTGATTACTTGTTCAAGACTACCCTTGATTCATTCATCATAATTTGGGCTATACAAGGTTGGAAGAGTTTTTATGCCAATAAATCCTAACTTTTGGAAGGTGAAAAGGAAAAATGTATTGAAAAAATTAATTTTCCTCATCTTCAAGTTGATTGTGGAATGAGGGATAATAAAATAGGGTAATAAGTTCATTTAGGAGACATGCACCTAAGGATGGTGTGCTAAAATAAGTGCAATCTTAAAAAGATGTGACCACTCAAAATATTTGGTCTAAACAATTTTGGGAGGTTAAATAAGATGTATGGGTATAGTAAATTAAGTAAAAGTAAGTTAATTAAGAAGAATAAAATTATAGTAAGAGGATAAATTAAAATATAGCTAAGAAAAAGTGGTGAATGAAGAGATGAATGATTAGATGGATGATGAGATAATTTAGTCAAAAATTAAGAAATAAATGTAGAAAAATGAAATAGAAGAAATAAGGGTAATAATAATTAACATGTAAAAGAAAACAAATATAGCTTATACAAGTGGAAACCCTAATATTAAAAATGTTGATATAATCCCCCCACCACAAATAGACAAGTTAGTATTCACACCATGGGAAGGCACATATGTAGATACTAAAATAAATATAATAGATTAATATTTATATACCACACTAAAAAATTACATGAAATACATGTGGTGAGAGGATTAATATATTTAGACACACTATTTGGAACACCCAAACCATTCAAAACCTTAGGTGTGGAAGACCAACTAGTTATGAGTAGTTTGGCCCATACTGGATGAGGCCTAAATAGTAGTGAATAAGTGAAGAGATGATGATTTAGATATGATATTTTAACTATATATTAGAAACAAGGGAGGAGATTTTATAAATACAAAGAAGTCTGATAGTAAGTAATGATGAAGAAAGTTTTACATATAAGATAGAAAACCAAATATATGTAGAAATAGATATGAACCTTTAAAATAAAGTTGAGCCCAAGATAAGTGTTAGTAGTTATAGTATATAAATACATCATATAGTTAAGGAATACTATAACCTAATAGAATGAGTATTAGTTAATGAAAACATTGGATAAGAATTTAAATTAGAGATATAAGATATAAAATCAAAGATTTAAAGTGATACAACCCCCCAACCTAAACCAAAAGAGGCCTCAAGAGGGAAGGAACCTTTTGGACCAATTTTCATCTCCCATTCTACTTCACATAGACATGTACATCCATGCCTTAGAGAGATACATTTAGTTGAGAATAAGTTTCAAATCAATACCAAATTCATAAAGAAGAGATTGATAAAATAAAGGAATTTATAAATAATTAGGTGGAATTATTAGGAAGAAGATACTTTCAAATATAATTAACAAGATTTAAAGGTCGTAACCAAAATTTTTTTAGTCAACACAAAGATAAAAAATAATAGAAGCTTCATAGTAATGTAGGAGCCAGTACCTCAGCTCTCAGGCAAACACTGGTAGCAATCCTAATATAGGGATTCCTAACCCACCTAATAACACTTAAATGACATAAAATAGGATGGAGTTACCACTATTTGGCAAAGACACAAAGGATGCATAAGAACATATGCTTGTATTAGACTCATACTGGATGATTCTCAATATTATTGAAAAAAGAGTAATGCTAGTTTATTTTGTTTGAACACTAATAGATGATGTACTTAAATGCTACATGAAGATCTATTTTGAACATTCTATTTCATGGGTTAATGCATAAACATAATTTATGGGAAATTTTCACTATCTAGATGTACTGATAGAAAGCATTAGTAAGGTGAGAGAGATGATAAAAAATAAGAAAGAAACTATAAAAGATTATAATTAACAGTTCAGAACCATAGTGAAAAAAATTAGAGGAATGATTAAATGAAAAATCAAGAATATAATGGTTCATATCTAGACATATCCTATTCATTATATCCAATATGAATGTTAAAATATTCAACATGTTTGCAAAAAAATTAGAGATTGTGTCAATATTATAAGCTCAGTCTTGGAGGTGATATACATATACCTCACTAAAAAATAATGTTGAATGATTATAGTTGGAATTAGAACAATTGAGGATTAAAAATGAGATATAGGATGAGTATGGGATAATTCAAAATAAACATACACTACTGTGGGAAAGAATTTGGTGCATAACTTATTGTTCGTAAGGACATTATTGGAAATAATGCCCACATAGTGACATGCTTAAGAGAGAAGTAGAAATAAGATCAACACAATCAATGATGGGGATGATTACACTGATTCAACAATCTATATATAGTGAGAAGATTTATTATAAAATATGTAGAGTGTATGATCAACATTCACAAAACTTATATCCCATGATAGAAGTGGCAACACCTATAAATAAAATAATGTAATGCACAAATTATGGATCACTTAATCACTATATTTAAATCTTCCCTATTGTATATGTGATATCGAATGTTCATGATACAAATAGGAGAAGAGAAATAATAATACATAAAATTACTTTAATATAATTACCAATTAAAAATTATAGTATACCACAACATGGTCAATAGTATCAAGTAACCCTTGCAATTCAAAATTTTAAATCTCCTAATACCCCACCATAGTACTATAATATCAATCAAGGATGATATAGAGATGGAAGCTCGGGAGACTATAAAGGAGGATACTATGGAAAGGGAAATTGTAAATGGGGAAGTGGATACAGTCATAATTATAATAAAGGTTACAATGAGGAGAGACCCCCAACAATGTGTTACAAATGTGTTAAGGTGGGGCACATTGATAGAAATTATGATGAAGAATCTTAAACATAGTGTGGGTTATGACCCAAAATAGGTAAACATGACTCATTCTCATGCCTTAAAGAAACACTATCATACAAAAATGGAAGAACAAAAGAAAAACAATTGGTAGAATCTCTCCCCAAGAAAGGGGCTAAACATCTAAGGATAATGGAAAAAACATAGAATACTAAAGTGTGGTGTAACAAAGTTCATTGTGAGAAGGAAGAAGAGGAAAAATTACAAGAAGAGGGAATTTCATCCCACATAATAACAATTCCAAGACAAATTAGAGAAATTGAAGTAATAATAAAAGAATAAAAAGAGAGGCCACAAAATAAGGATCTCCATATCATGAATAATGATTCACAACTATTAGTAGTGATAACCACTATAAGTGGGAAGAAGACCATTAAGGGTAAAGAAGTAACCACTAATTCTAATATAAAATCACACATATGTGGAAGGTGAAAAAGTTGATATTTATGAACATGACCAAATTATAGATAAAACCTATAAAATAATAACAAAAAAACAAGATAAGGATTAGCTTAAGCTAACATATATTGATGAAGATGAGGTTGAGAACCTCAAAAAATGAATTATATTGATAAATAAATAATACATAGTAACTAAAATCAAAATCACTCATTTATATAAATATTAGAATAAAAATGAGAGATAATACCTTTGTGTAGAGAGTGGGGAAAAAATAAATGAAAAAAACAAAGAATGTATTTAGTGTAGACACTATTTCTGAATTATATAACACCTTAGTATTATACACCTTGAAAATACATATCATGGATGTACCTTCAACTAGACCTTTCCTACTACCAAATAGATACCATACACTATCTCTTTGTGCCTCATTTCTTATCACTTAGTCTAACCAATGTCACTTTGATGACCGAGTCCTTATATCTTTCCCAAAATGTTTTAACCCTACTTATCTTCCATCTCTACAAGTTATGGACCTACACTTGTTTTCTAAATTCCCAAACACTTGTGTCTCATTTAGATGCCTATGTCAATGTAAGTTTCTTATTCTAATGCAAGTGTCTAGTTCCCTAAATTCATCTAATTTTCAAACAAAATGTATTCCTATGGTTGGCCTAAGTGCTTTAATGTGAGATATTATCCAAAGGGATTATTATAAATATAATATCAACCCTAATCCATTCCAAAACTATCAAAAACCTATAAAATATCAAGTCTACATATACAATTCATTCTATCAAGCACTCATGTGAGCAAATCTTTAGTATTTTCTCTCATAGGGATAACACATCTACAAGTCTAAAGTACTGAAGGAGTAACACAAGAGAAATATTTTAAAAGTTACAAGATAGGTCACTATTGTACTTTTTTTTATCACACATTTCATGATTCACACACAAGCCAACATATAGGGGAGAACTACATAATTCTAAGTCCCTCTTTGAAGTATTTACTATGTAGGTTATGCTCATTGATAGAGGGGTCTTTGGGGTAGCTCATCATTGTGTGCCCACTAATAATTTTTTCTGACAACCAAGTTGAATATGAATAACCAGGTTTTTGATATTTGATAAGGAGTGGTAGTACATGACCTAGATCTGAATGTATTAGAGTAAAAGTGACATAGAACTATCTAGGTGGTCACATCTAGTTTCATTAATTACTATACTAGACACCTATATCCAAGTTAAACATTAGTGTTGACATAACTATCCTAGTTCAATTCAAGTATTTGTAGCTATAGAGGGAAAATTTATAGAATCAAGAAACTATTTTAGAATCCATATATTCCACTTTCTACATGTTCTAGATATAGATCTATATTAGCATCAAAACTACTTATGTATCTTGTTTTCATCATCATTATTAAAATATATATCAAATTTTTAATTTCTATCTTTATCATATCAACATAATAAATTTAGTACATGTTTATTTAAGATTTGAAAATAATCAAACTACTTTAAAGATAGTCTTCCATCCTTGTGCCCTAGGATATCTCTACCCCTTTAACCCTAGATTCCCCTTAATCTATATTTTAGGGTTAAACATTTAGTAAACCTAATATTTGAACATAATTATTACTTAAGTGTACCATTTAGGATGTTTTAAAAACTACTTTATCCTAATATTTAACTTTTTTATCTCTCTTATCATGGATGATATTGACTACTTTCATGACTATGATTATGAAACTCTCCAAATTTATATCGATGAAGGGGTAAAAATTGATTAATATTGTATTGTTATAAATGATAAAGAATATAATCTCAAATATTTGAATGGAAATATCTATCATCCCTATAATTAGTTCCATGCTCCCACTATTTTAATAGATGAGTTGATCCATATTAAGGAAGATAAAGGGCCTTTAACCATACTTCCTACACCACCATCATATGATTCTAACCTTGGATATTTTCTAAAATATGAATTCAAAGGCCAAGGATTGGGAAAAATAAATAAGGTATAACCCACTTTATATCTCTCAAAAATAATACAAATAAGCGAGGCTTGGGATTTTCAGAAAGATCCATGAGTCACTAGTGAGGCAACTCATATAATAATTATCTTCATGCACATTATTCCATAAAAGTGGGTACATGTGACCAATATTCTCCTTCATATGATCATCAAAAGTTCCAAAAAATATATAATTAAATTATGAATAATTTACAAATTGCTTATAATGGGGATATTCATTCAAATAAATTAATTCAAACCCTATAATTCTAACATTTACAAATAATCTCACCCTTATCAAGGGTGTTGATTTTATTTTCCATTCATTTGACATTGATAATTTTGAAAAGGTTAACAAAGAAATCATGGCATATTTTCCAAGTATTTTAAGGCACCATGAAGAGGGAAACAATGCAAACCTAAAGTGCCAAAGGCTCCTAATGTTCAAAATATTTCAACCAAGATATTTAAACGAAGGCATATTTATCTTTGAAAAGATTCATTCATATAAAAGGTTTATACCATACTAAAAGAGGTGAATTTAAAAAATATATCTTCAATACCAATTGATATATCTCTACCAAAATTGAAAGGACCTAGATCTTCAAATTATATACCAAGGGTACCACAATTTAGAGATCGAATACTGTCACCAAAGTATCCTAAATTTAGTGATTCAAAACTTGCGCTTATCACATATTGTCCCACTCTTAAAAAAAAACTAAATGAGTATTAGTATGGGGTGTAGAAATAATGATTGGTATTTTTTATTTTCATATTATATCTAGATATTTATGTTGTATGATTGGTAGTAATATTGTTATTTTCATGATTAGTTATGTTGGATGACATTTGATTGTGTTTATGAATGTAATATGCTCTATAATCATGTTTGAATATTATTTCATTTTTAGATTATTTTTCATTATAGTATTTCATTGATAATTATATATTTTGAGTACTTGAATATTTTTATATAAGCTTGGACTAACTACCTTTTGTTTAATTGAGGTGGTCACAGAACTATCTCACCATCATAGAGTGCTATAGAAGGAGAGTGTCATAGGGGAGGAGGGTGTATATATCATAATTAGGTATTGAGAGAATTGAACCAAACCCATGTACACACACCACACTTTTGATTTATTAGATGGAACTAATGTTAATAACCATTTTTTTAAAAATTTGAGTGTTGATTTCATTGTTTGTCCTTGCAGATAGTAAGGCATGTTTGCATTTATTTTGATTTTATTACTTGTCATGATGCGTTTGATTAACATAATATATGCACATTATATATTGGTTTTTATGTTTCCATTAAACCTTAATATGAATTAGATTATGTTCAATTATTTAAAGTAAACCATTTACACCTTTTAACTCTTAGGAGAGTGTTGGGTGTTTATTGATCTTGTATAAATTGTTTATTTTATGCCTATTTTTGGTGACTAAGGGGGGTGGGGAGTAGCAGGGTAAAAATCACCCAAGGAAATAATATTAAATGGGTTTGAATTTTTAAAAGTTTTTATTAGTTTAGTGACCATGTAATTTTTAGAGCAAAATGAAATTAATTCAAAATTAAATTAGGTTGTTAGTGGCTATGTTTATTTTTGACTTCACCATTGGATATGATGTAGGAGTTACATTTGGTTTCCATGATTAAAAAATAGGGCAATGGATATGAAAAATCAATCCAAATTTGTAGTTCAGGTATAAATTTAAGGTGAGTTTATAATGGATAATGGGAAGTTTAGCAAGAGAGTGGAATGACAATGAAAAATTTGGATGTGGTGTGGAAAAAGGATAAGATGAAGAAGAGAAAATAAGGATGGAACATGGAAGAATAGGTAAAAGATCTTGATAGGAAATAAAAATATACCAATTCATACATTTAAGTAACAATGATTACAAAATTAGGTTGGTTGAAATTTGAGTTTGTAATTCTGGGTTTGATTGTAGACTTAGTTTAATAAGAAAATAAAATAACATATGGTTATTTTATTTGGGTTACAAAGTTTATTTATTTTTAATGTGTTTAAAGGTATATTTTTGTTAAATAAAACCTATTTTTTCATTTATATAAACTTGGGGATGGAAACTCGGTTCCATTTATAGGCCGATAAACATGATGTCGATCCCTTGTGTATGGAAAACTTGAATGTTTTTAATTATAAATTTATTAAATGGAATCTAAGGATTCATGTAAATAGACTTGGGGATGGAACTTGGTTCCATCCACATACCTATTGAGATGAGGTTGATCTTTTTTTGAAAGGAAAACTGGATATTTTTAAGATAGATGAGTTTGAAAAATAAGTAGATAATAACTATGTAGTATTGTTTAGTATAAGACTTTATTGAAATTATTAAGGGCGATAAAACATTACCTTGTAAATTAGAAATTTTGCATGAGTTCCATTATTATCTAAAAACTTAGATTTCATAGAGACTAATAATGCATATGCTCCAATTGGGAACTTAAATCATATTCATCTTGTGATTAAACTTGACACAAGATGAGCATGATATATTATAGTTATAGTAAACTAATTCTAAGTTCATTTTTATTGGTGACTACCTTGACACTTGTGATGGTTGTCAATAAATTTAGAAAGGTGATAGAATAACATTGTTTTATTTGAAACATATATAATTGAATCATTGTAATTTTATACATATCAAAAATAAATACCTATATCTATATTATTTTACTTATGGGGACTCAGATTGGGATATTTGGGTTTCATTATACAATATATTTGAGTTATTAGGTATATACAAATATACATACCTGCTTACCTACCTACCTACCTACATACATACATATACATATACATATACATATACATATACATATACATATAAATTTACATACATACATACATACATACATACATATACAAAGACACACACACACACACACACACACACACACACACACACACACACACACACATACATATGCATATATATATATATACATATACATATTCATATATATGAACATGTACATATACATACACATACACATACACATACACATACACATACACATACACATACACATACACATACACATACACATACACATACACATACACATACACATACACATATGAATTTAGCAGACCTATATATTATCAATTAGAATAATGAAAATTGAGTACATAATTGATAATAGTTGTTAATTGGAAACTTATTTTAGTGCAATATGTAAATGAATATACACACACACACACACACATATATATATATATATATATATTCATATAAATTAGAATACATTTAACTCTATATGCAAATACATGGTTAAAATGAACATTGTGACATCTAGGTTGAACATATACTTATTTCTTTAGGATGAGTTCATATAGCTATAAAATCTATTGGGAATTATGAGTATACTGAGTAACTATATTTATTTGAAGTGGTCAATTTGTCCATTGGTTATATGATTATTTTAAATGAATTTGAATAAAAAAACTGGTAAAGAGCTAACATATATATTAAATACACATTCCCAGATGTTATATCATTTGTAATGACTATTTAATAAATATAATTAATATGGTAGATCATGTATATAAAATTTATATAGGTTGTTCTCATATATTAGTTAAAATACAATATTTTTACGTAATAAGTAAATGATGGAATAAGTTTAGAAAGGATAAAGTTGTTAAAGAAGTATAGAATAATCTTAAGATACATGCTTGTGTTTATGATCTGTATTAATACTTATTTGGTTTATATTGTTAGCTTATATCTCATATGATTTGAATTTTTAAAAAAATCTAGATATGTTGAGAAACTGATATAGTGTTTTTAATCTTGGATTCTTGTTTTTTGACCTATATACATGTCTAGTTTGAATGTAGTTCATTAAAAGAACCTATACATGAAATTGTTGAGTTTGAGTTATTAGAAATAATGAGATTTTTGAATGATGATTTATTATACCTTATATTTTCCAATTATTTAGATTTATGTATGCTACAATCTATATTTTAATATGCCATGATTTGATGTTGAGAAATCATTAGGCATGCTTCATTTTATAGCATATGATAGATTTATGAAGGAGTTGAATTAGAACTCATATATCTACCCCTTGATATCATATGATAAATTATGATTCATTATTAGAGAGTTTGTGAGTGGAAATGACTCATACTAATGAGAGATCTGATTTCTATAATGAAAACTTTGGACAAAGTAATGTTATAGTTGAGACATTGTCATTTCACTATACTTTCTAGTTTACATGTGTATGTTGATGTCATATTAGATAAAGGATTTTTTTCAATGTTCTATGTGACTGTTTCAAGTATTAGTGATTGTACACGCATGGGTTCTATTAATTTCTTGATATTTTTAGTGTTTTTATCTACTCCTCTGTGAAGGGAAGGGCCACTCCTAGTGGGGAGGTGTGTAGGAATCCGGTGGTGTATGATTGGAGAAAAGGTACCCCAATGATGCTCTCCATCTCTTCAAATATTAAGACATTTTGGAATCACACTTATGGGTAATTGTATGGATCATTGAGTAGTTTATGAGGTTTATTTGTAATGTTGTACATGCTATCTTTTATATTTTAGTTTGTACTAAAATGTAACATGTAGTACATTAACTATGGATGACTATTTATCACAATAGTGACTGAGATACTTGTATATAATTCTAAATATTATAAAAATAGTGGCCATATGGTTATTATATTTGCATTTGAGGATTATTGTAGTAGACTAATGTACTTATCTCTTTGTAATATTCATTTTATGGGAAATATTCATCTTGTATTCTGCTAGAGACTGTTTGAAAACTAAATGGATCATATTTTTAATCAGTGGGTTTATAAATTTATGCATTTAATAACTTAGATACATTTATTAGTCAAATAATAAATTACACAGATACTTATAGATTATGTTATAAGTAATATATATGGTTGTTAAAAAAGTTATGTAACTTTTATGTATCCCATTACGGTTATAACATTGTGTTGTTTGACCAAAGTTTAATACTCAGAACTAATAAATCCACTAACATAAAATTGATTCTCCTAATTTTAGTGAAGATAATGGCACAAGGTAAATCAACTAGTGAGATTACTTCAAATGTAAACCCTCAAGCTAATCCTAATCAGATATAAGTCAAATAAGCTATAAAACATGATCAAATACTCATTATCATGAATGAGACTAGAGATAAGATAGTATCCCTAAAATCTTAGATTTCATAGAGACTAAGAATGCATATGCTTCAATTGGGAACTTAAATCATATTCATTTTGTGATTAAACTTGACACAAGATGAGCATGATATATTATAGTTATAGTAAACTAGTTCTAAGTTCATTTTTATTGGTGACTACCTTGACACTTGTGATGGTTGTCAATAAATTTAGAAAGGTGATATAATAACATTGTTTTATTAGAAACATATATAATAGAATCATTGTATGACAAATTTAATTTTATACATATCAAAAATAAATACCTATATCTATATTCTTTTACTTATGGGGACTCAGATTGGGATATTTGGGTTTCATTATACAATATATTTGAGTTATTAGGTATATACAAATATACCTACCTACCTACCTACGTACATACATACATATACATTTACACACACACACACACACACACACACACACACACACACACACACACACACACACACACACACACACATATACATACATACATATATATATATATATATATATATATCTGTGTGTGTCTGTGTGTATGTGTGTGTGTGTGTGTGTGCGTGCGTACGTGCGCATGTGCGTGTGTGTGTGTTTGTGTGTGTGTGTGTGTGTGTGTGTGTGTGTGTGTGTGTGTGTGTGTGTGTGTGTGTGTGTGTGTGTGTGTGTGTGTGTGTGTGTGTGTGTGTGTGTGTGTGTGTGTGTGTGTGTGTGTGTGTGTGTGTGTGTGTGTGTGTGTGTGTGTGTGTGTACATATACATATACATTTACATACATACATACACATGTATGTATGTATGTATGTATGTAAATGTATATGTATGTATGTATGTATATATATATATATATAGACACACACACACACATATACATATACATATACATATACATATACATACATACATACATACATACATATATATATAGATATATATAGATATATATAGATATATATATATATATATAGACACATATGAATAAACATATACATATAGATATACATATACATGTACATATACATAAAAATACACATACACATACACATACACATATGAATTTAGCAGACCTATATATTATCAATTAGAATAATGAAAATTGAGTACATAATTGATAATAGTTGTTAATTGGAAACTTATTTTAGTGAAATATGTAAATGAATATACACACATATCTATATATTCATATAAATTAGAATACATTTAACTCTATATGCAAATACATGGTTAAAATGAACACTCTGACATCTAGGTTGAACATATACTTGTTTCTTTAGGATGAGTTCATATAGCTATAGGATCTAATGGGAATTATGAGTATATTGAGTAGCTATATTTATTTGAAGTGGGCAATTTGTCCATTGGTTATATGATTATTTTAAATGAATTTGAATAAAAAAACTGGTAAAGAGCTAACATATATATTAAATACACATTCCCAGATGTTATATCATTTGTAATGATTATTTAATAAATATAATTAATATGGTAGATCATGTATATAAAATTTATATAGGTTGTACTCATATATTAGTTAAAATACAATATTTTTATGTAATAAGTAAATGATGGAATAAGTTTAGAAAGGACAAAGTTGTTAAAGAAGTATAGAATAATCTTAAGATACATGCTTGTGTTTATGATCTGTATTAATACTTATTTGGTTTATATTGTTGACTTATATCTCATATGATTTGAATTTAAAAAAAAATCTAGATATGTTGAGAAACTGATATAGTGTTTTTAATCTTGGATTCTTGTTTTTTGACCTATATGCATGTCTACTTTGAATGTAGTTCATTAAAAGAACCTATACATGAAATTGTTGAGTTTGAGTTATTAGAAATAATAAGATTTTTGAATGATGATTTATTATACCTTATATTGTCCAATTATTCAGATTTGATGTGTGCTACAATCTATATTTTAATATGCCATGATTTAATGTTGAGAAATCATTAGGCATGCTTCATTTTATAACATATGATAGATATATGAAGGAGTTAAATTACAACTCATATATCTACCCCTTGATATCATATGATAAATTATGATTCATTATCAGAGAGTTTGTGAGTGGAAATGACTCATACTAATGAGAGATCTGATTTCTATAATGAAAACTTTGGATAAAGTAATGTTATAGTTGAGACATTGTCATTTCACTATACTTTCTAGTTTACATGTGTATGTTGATGTCATATTAGATAGAGGATTGTTTTCAATGTTCTATGTGAATGTTTCAAGTATTAGTGATTTTACATGCATGGGTTCTATTAATTTATTTATATTTTTAGTGTTTTTATCTACTCCTCTGTGAAGGGAAGGGCCACTCCTAGTGGGGAGGTGTGTAGGAAATCGATGGTGTATGATTGGAGAAAAGGTACCCCAATGATGCTCTCCATCTCTTCAACTATTAAAACATTTTGGAATCACACTTATGGGTAATTGTATGGATCATTGAGTAGTTTATGAGGTTTATTTGTAATGTTGTACATGCTATCTTTTATATTTTACTTTGTACTAAAATGTAACGTGTAGTACATTAATTATGGATGACTATTTAGCACAATAGTGGCTGAGATACTTGTATATAATTCTAAATATTATAAAAATAGTGGCCATATGGTTATTATATTTGCATTTTAGGATTATTGTAGCAGACTAATGTACTTATCTCTTTGTAATATTCATTATATGGGAAATATTCATCTTGTATTCTGCTAGAGACTGTTTGAAAACTAAATGGATCATATTTTTAATCAGTGGGTTTATAAATTTATGCATTTAATAACTTAGATACATTTATTAGTCAAATAATAAATTACATAGATACTTATAGATTATGTTATAAGTAATATATATGGGTGTTAAAAAAATTATGTAACTTTTATGTATCCCATTACGGTTATAACATTGTGCTGTTTGATCAAAGTTTAATACTCAGAACTAATAAATCCACTAACATAAAATTGATTCTCCTAATTTTAGTGAAGATAATGGCACAAGGTAAATCAATTAGTGAGAATACTTCAAATGTAAACCCTCAAGCTAATCCTAATCAGATATAAGTCAAATAAGCTATAAAACATGATCAAATACTCATTATCATGAATGAGACTAGAGATAAGATATTATCCCTAAAAACTTAGATTTCATAGAGACTAATAATTCATATGTTCCAATTGGGAACTTAAATCATATTCATTTTGTGATTAAACTTGACACAATATGAGCATGATATATTATAGTTATACTAAACGAGTTCTAAGTTCATTTTTATTGGTGACTACCTTGACACTTGTGATGGTTGTCAATAAATTTAGAAAGGTGATAGAATAACATTGGTTTATTTGAAACATATATAATAGAATCATTTTATGACAAATTTAATTTTATACATATCAAAAATAAATACCTATATCTATATTCTTTTACTTATGGGGACTTAGATTGGGATATTTGGGTTTCATTATACAATATATTTGAGTTATTAGGTATATACAAATATACCTACCTACCTACCTACATACATACATATACATATACATATACATATACATATACATATATATATACATATACATATACATATACATACATACATACATACATACATACACATACACATACACATACACATACACATACACATACACATACACATACACATACACATACACATACACATACACATATGAATTTAGAAGACCTATATATTATCAATTAGAATAATGAAAATTGAGTACATAATTGATAATAGTTGTTCATTGGAAACTTATTTTAGTGCAATATGTAAATGAATATAAACACATATCTATATATTCATATAAATAAGAATACATTTAACTCTATATGCAAATACATGGTTAAAATGAACACTGTGACATCTAGGTTGAACATATACTTGTTTCTTTAGGATGAGTTCATATAGCTATAAGATCTAATGGGAATTATGAGTATACTGAGTAACTATATTTATTTGAAGTGGTCAATTTGTCCATTGGTTATATGATTATTTTAAATGAATTTGAATAAAAAAAACTAGTAAAGAGCTAACATATATATTAAATACACATTCCCAGAAGTTATATCATTTGTAATGATTATTTAATAAATATAATCAATATGGTAGATCATGTATATAAAATTTATATATGTTTTACTCATATATTAGCTAAAATACAAGATTTTTATGTAATAAGTAAATGATGGAATAAGTTTAGAAAGGACAAAGTTGTTAAAGAAGTATAGAATGATCTTAAGATACATGCTTGTGTTTATGATCTGTATTAATACTTATTTGGTTTATATTGTTAGCTTATATCTCATATGATTTGAATTTTTAAAAAAGTCTAGATATGTTGAGAAACTGATATAGTGTTTTTAATCTTGGATTCTTTTTTTTTGACCTATATGCATGTCTAGTTTGAATGTAGTTCATTAAAAGAACCTATACATGAAATTGTTGAGTTTGATTTATTAGAAATAATGAGATTTTTGAATGATGATTTATCATACCTTATATTTTCCAATTATTTATATTTGATGTATGCTATAATCTATATTTTAATATGCCATGATTTATTGTTGAGAAATCATTAGGCATGCTTCATTTCATAGCATATGATAGATATATGGAGTTGAATTGCAACTCATATATCTACCCCTTGATATCATATGATAAATTATGATTCATTATCAGAGAGTTTGTGAGTGGAAATGACTCATACTAATGAGATATCTGATTTCTATAATGAAAACTTTGGATAAAGTAATGTTATAGTTGAGACATTGTCATTTCACTATACTTTCTAGTTTACATGTGTATGTTGATGTCATATTAGATAGAGGATTGTTTTCAATGTTCTATGTGACTGTTTCAATATTAGTGATTTTACATGCATGGGTTCTATTAATTTATTTATATTTTTAGTGTTTTTATCTACTCCTCTATGAAGGGAAGGGCCACTCCTAGTGGGGAGGTGTGTAGGAAATCGATGGTGTATGATTGGAGAAAAGGTACCCCAATGATGCTCTCCATCTCTTCAACTATTAAAACATTTTGGAATCACATTTATGACTAATTGTATGGATCATTGAGTAGTTTATGATGTTTATTTGTAATGTTGTACATGCTATCTTTTATATTTTATTTTGTACTAAAATGTAACATGTAGTATATTAATTATGGATGACTATTTAGCACAATAGTGGCTGAGATACTTGTATATAATTCTAAATATTATAAAAATAGTGGCCATATGGTTATTATATTTGTATTTGAGGATTATTGTAGCGGACTAATGTACTTATCTCTTTGTAATATTCATTTTAAGGGAAATATTCATCTTGTATTCTGCTAGAGACTATTTGAAAACTAAATGGATCATATTTTTAATCAGTGGGTTTATAAATTTATGCATTTAATAACTTAGATACATTTATTAGTCAAATAATAAATTAAAAAAATACTTATAGATGATGTTATAAGTAATATATATGGGTGTTAAAAAAATTATTTAACTTTTATGTATCCCATTAGGGTTATAACATTGTGGTGTTTGATCAAAGTTTTATACTCAGAACCAATAAGTCCACTAACATAAAATTGATTCTCCTAATTTTAGTGAAGATAATGGCACAAGGTAAATCAACTAGTGAGAGTACTTCAAATGTAAACCCTCAAGCTAATCCTAATAAGATATAAGTCAAATAAGCTATAAAACATGATCAAATACTCATTATCATGAATGAGACTAGAGATAAGATAGTATCCCTAGAATGAGAAGTTCATGGAAAATAGGAGGAAAATGAAAAATAAATTATATAAGAACAACCAACTAATCAGGAAGAGCCATAGGATTAGGGTCATGTTGAAGGTTAACAAGTAGAAAGAGCTCAATTAGCTACATAGCTCGCATGAGATATGAAGAAAGTGAACCCACCCAGGTTTGATGGTACATTATTGGGTGATGGAAATGAAGTTTGATTACTAAAATGGAAAAATATTTTGAGATTCAAAATTATTCTGAGGTAACCAAGTTTTTTTGGGGAGCTTACCAATTGGCTGGTGAAGTAGCAACTTGGTTAGATAATAAAAAGATTGAGACGAGTCTTGACTGTAATACCACTACTTGGGAGTAGTTTATGATTATTTTTAGAGCATGATGACTAACCAAGTTATATTTTTATTAGAAATTAATAGATTTATATAATTTGAAACTAGGGGATTTATTGTAAATAAATATTGGGAACAATTCACAAAGCTCTTGAAGTATGTTCTATAGTATGATAAAGATGAATGTTTTTAAATTAAGAAGTTCATCTTGGGCTTAAAAACCTAAATAAGATGTGAAGTAGATGTGCATAGAATAGGAATTTGATAAGGAAATTAAGTAAGAAAAAAATTTGAAATACTTTCTAAGATCAGAGAAAAAATCAAAAATAAGTTTGGAATCTCAAAGACAACATTCAAGAAAAAAAACTAGAAATGGAATGGGAATTCTAAGAATCAATTTAATATCTAGAATACAAGATTTAGTAATTCTTAAGGGAACATGAAACATAGAATTGATTTCAAAGAAGGATTTAAGGGAGTTAATCAAGCTGAGAGGAAGGGACCACCTAGCAGATGCTTTATATGTAGAGGAGACCATTATGCTAAGGATTGTCCTTGATGGAAGATAGATGGTAGAAATAATAATTTGACCACCTCTACATCATAGGAGGGAACCTTTCAATAATTTATTCATGTAGCAGTTGATAATTTTTAAGCATAATTTCAATCCTCTACCATTGAAGTATTAGGTACTTTATTTGTGCATCCTATTTCTATTTTGATTGATACAAGAGCCACTGAATGTTTTATCTCTCTTAGAATACTATGTAAATTATCGAAGAAATATTTTTTTATGATAAATGCTTGGTCATTTTAGTATGATAATGAATCTAAGGTCAAGGTTGATAGATACCTTATTGAGGTTGAGATAAATTTGCCAAAATTCACTATGATTATTGATATTTATGAATCACCACTTAGATTATATGATGTGATCCTAAGACTGAATTGTCTCTCTAAACACAAAGCAAAAGTTGATTATTTTATTAAGAATATTGAGTGTTTATATGATTTTATAAATCAAACCCAAATTCAAGGTGATCAGAGATAGTTGAAACTAAGGCAAATTTTAGCCATTAAATTGAAAAAGGCTCAACAAAATGGATGTCAGGTGGTCCTTGTCAAGATGGATGAAATTGGTAAAACCAAGTGTTGGGTTTTTTTATCTTTATTTATAGATTCTATGCTGAAGTGTATCCCAAAGAGATAGTGCATTGGCTCTTTCATGTAAGACTATGGTCTTGTGTGCTCACCCGAAGAGTGTAGCTAGAAACTGGTTCCTGTAGGTTTTGTTTCACAGTATCATTAACTTAATCATATTCTTATGTTAAATATGGATTTAAATAGATACTATATAAAAGAATAGATAAAATACTTTGAACCTTGGATTGCTAAGCTCAACCACCATGACTACATAGACTAATGCCGTTTTATTTTTGAGTTATTACTTATAAAAAGAAAAGATTTGTGTAGATTTCATGCTAAGTTCCAATCACTAAATTCTCACTCAACTTATCATAGATACACAAATAATCCATTGAAATAAATATGAAAATAATAATGCTTATAATTTTTGTGACCTATATATTAATCTTCAATAAATAACTATCAAGAAAAATCCATCATCCTAGTGCTTTACAATAGGGGTATTTTTACTTGTTTATCCTTGACCAAGTATTTACAACATTAATTATAGGAGTAATTGACCAATGAACTCTCAATAAAATGAGAGTCATGGTTCTATAATAACTAAATTCTCCCAAGGAATTGAGACTTTGTGCCCCTTATATACTCACTCTATTCTAGATCCTTGCTTTCATGTGTTCATCTCCTTGCGGGTTAGTGTAGAACTTCTAATGGATAAGGTTTGGGTGACCCATATGAATAGATCCTTAAATACTCTCAGTTACCATGTGCTCCTCAAGTATTTTTATATTGTTTTGAGTCTTATGCTTTCAATTTCCTCATGACTAATCCTCTTTTGACTAGGTCCTCTCATGATGGTACTTTTATATGTTATAAACCTGTGATACCTCTTCTTTTTACTTTGTTATTTTAGTAGTTGATATGGATGCATATGATTTGTAAGTCATCCCATGAGCATTTTTTTGTATCCCACATTCATGTGAAGTAGTAGTTACTTAGATTAGAATTCATATATAATTAAGTGTTGAGGCCATTGAAGGCATCCATGAATTATTTGTATTGAGCTTGCTCAAAAGAGGTTTCCCCCTCAAAGTGGTTTGTGATTAATATAATCCATTCAGTGCTTCTGTTCATTTTTTAATTCTATTATTTCATGCATTTTTATTGAATTTTTGCAGGAGGATCCTCTCATCTGGTATCATAACACTTTCTAGGGCCAAAATTTTTTTTCTAGAAAGTCTTCACTCTATTTTTCTACATAATACTTTTTCAAAAATAAATTTGTTCTACTACATAATTTATTTTAGTATTTATTTGTAACATAATAATCTATTTTGGATCAAGGTAAAAATCTAACCACATAACTATGGGAAGTGCTTGAATGAAATCCCTAAAACTCATTGTGAGTACCATAGGAAACCTAAAGTAGCTAGCCCATTAAGAGGACCTACAAGTGAAATCGGCAATGACCCCTTCTTGATTGAGTAATTCCCATCCATGAGGAAAACCAAGAGCTATTGTAAAGAGATAAATATGTGGCTAGAAATTTTTTGGAGAGAAATACTCGCTTAGATGGCATTGGTGGCCAGAGTCAAATTTTTAAAACCCGTAGGCAACCATTAAAACTTGGAGCCCATTTCTGTCAAATTTCAAATATTTTTAGCAAACTCAAAATAATAAAGCAATAGAGTATCTATAAATTATTATAGGACTTGCAAGTAGATATTTGATAGAACTTAGAATTTGAAAACTATCCACAAAGTCTCAGTAGACTTCTAAAGGACTTATCACCAAATAGAAAACTGGAAAAAATAATAATTTTTAGTTATTTTGAAATATATTTCCATTTCTATCCCCATTTATCCTTAATATTTATCCAAAAACCTAAAATTTCATTCCCTACATTTTCTTCCTTGAGGTCCCGTATCCTAATTCCACTCCTAATTCCCACAAATTGCAATTTTCCATTTTTTTTAGTTTTGCCATAACTATTTCTATTTTTCCCTATTATTTATGAGCTTCATGGTGCTCATTTTTTCTCCAAATTGGATCTCTGCTCTAGATATCACTAGATCTAGCTTTATAAGGATGATATCCCTAAGACAATTTTTCACACATATGATGGTCACTATGAGTTATTGGCCATGCCCTTTGGCCTCACTAATGCTCCTTCAACATTATAGGCATTGATGAATAAAATATTCCAAACCTACCCATGTAAATTCATTCTGGTCTTCTTTGATGATATCCTCATCTATAGTAAAACATGGTCTGAGCATCTCCAACAGTTGGAGCTCACACTAGAACTTATCTCTAACCATCATCTTTGTGAAAAATAGTCCAAATGTACTTTTGGCCAGGATGAAGTGGATTATCTAGGACATATTGTTTTATCTTAAGTGGTTTTTGTGGATCTTAAAAAAATAGCTACTATGACAAATTGGTTGCATCCTCAGACACTCAAGAGTCTCCATGGTTTTTTTTGGATCACTAGATGCTATCACAAGTTTGTTAAGGATTATGATAAGATTGAAACTTGTTTAAAAATATGTTGAAAAATTATGCTTTTACTTGAACACAAGATATTGAGTGTGCATTTTAAGCATTGAAATAAGCTATGTGTACTAAACCTATTCTAGCTATGCCAAATTTTGCCAAGCCCTTCACTATCAAGAGTGATGCTTTTGAAAATAGAATGGGTGTTGTTATCCTCTAAGAAGGATGCCCCATTTCCTTCACCAAAAAAGCCCTTTTTGGCAAGTATTTAGTGTTCTTTACTTATGAGAAGGAAATGATGGTCATTTTACATGCAGTATAAAAGTGGAGGCCACACCTATTGGGTAATCATTTTTTCATCAAAACTAATCACCAAAGTATAAAATATTTTTTAAAGTAATGGGTATTTTCACCATCACAATAAAAATGGGTTAGCGAATGCATGGGTTATGACTATGAGATAACTTATAAAAAGGGTAAAGATAATAGTGTGGCTAATGCTCTGTCTCACACATTTGTGGATCAAGCTTCCCTTTTAATAGTTTCCATGCCTATTCTGCATTGGTTGGAAATTGTATAGAAATGGTATGTAAATGAATCCTCATTATCTCAAATCATTCAAAAATTTTACACTAACCCCTTAGTTATACCACATTATTCCTAGGATGGTGCTTATTTATGATACAAGGGTCATCTGGTGATTTTCCATAACATAGATTTATAACAGGCTATCTTCTATGAACTCCATGCTTCTCCCTCTATAGGGTACTTAGGGTTTCTCAAAACTTATGATCAGGCATGATGAAACTTCTTTTGGAATGGAATGAAAAATTCAATTTAATAGATGGTGGTTGAATGTGATACCTGCCAATGTAACAAGGGTGAAAAAACACTCATCTTTAGGTTGCTTAAAATATTGCCCATCCCTACCAATATTTGGATAGATATTTATATGGATTTCATTAAGGGGCTCCCTAAATCTAGAGGGAAAATGGTGATCTTGGTTATGGTTGATCACCTCTCCAAATATAGTCATTTTTTGTGCCCTTGACCACCCTTATAATGCCTCCATAGTTGCACAAATTTTCTTGGAGCAGATTTTTCATCTTCATGGTATTCCTTCATCCATTATCTTATATTGTGATGTAACTTTCACCAACCATTTTTGGATAGAACTATTTTGACAGACTATCACTCAATTGAAGATGAGTTTTGGGAATCATCCACAAGTGAATGGTCAGACTAAAATTATTAACAAAAGCTTGGAAACTTTCCTTCATTGCTTCACTTCATAATAACAACATCAGTGGGAAAAGTAGCTCTCTCTCATCAAATGGTGGTGCAATACCTCATATCACACTTCAATAAAAATGACTCCATATGAAGTAGTCTATGGTCAAGCACCACCAGTGATCCTTCTATATAACCCTAATAGTACATTCATTTAAGAGGTTGACATAATCCTCCAAGTCTAGGATCAGATCCTCAGTACCCTATGGGAAAATCTTCATATGGTACAAAATTGAATGAAACAATAGGCTAATCAACATCATTATGAGCACACATTCAATTAGGTGATATGGTTTTTCTTCACCTATATCCTTATAAGCAATCCTCCCTAAAACTTAAAGGGCATCATAAGCTAGCACCAAGTTTTATGGGCCCTATAAGGTTCTTTATAAGATTGGTTTAATTGATTATAAGTTGGAGCTCCCAACTTATTCTTGAGTTCACCCCATATTTCATGTCTCTTGTCTAAATAAATTTCTTGGCACAAGCACCAAAGTGTAGACTATTTTAACTAAAATTGATAATGAAGGATCCATTCTTCTTGAGCTAGAGAAAATCTTGGATAGGTGCACATACCAACTTAACTCCCATTCCATCACTGAGGTTTTAATTTAGTGGCACAAAATACAACCAAAGGATGCAACATAGGAACCACTATTTCAAATTCAACACTAATTCCTACATCTGAAGCTTTGAGGACAAAGCTTTTTCTAAGGAGGGGATGTTATGAACCCATGATACATATTCTCTTTGCTTTATTAGTTTAGTAGTTGCTATAGATGCATATGCTTTGTAAGTCATCTCATAAGTTTTCTATTTTATCCCACATTCATGGGAAGTAGTAGTTACTTAGATCAGAATTCATATATAATTAAGTGCTGAGGCCATTGAAGGCATCCATGAATTATTTGTATTGAGCTTTCTCAAAAGAGGTTTCCCTCTCAAAGTGGTGTGTGATCAATATAATCTATTCAATGTTTATGTTCATTTTATAATTCTATTATTTCATGAATTTTTATTGAATTCTTGTAGGAATATCCTCTCACTATACCTGAGTGATTTTGTGCTCTATAGGTTCTACACCATAGTGGTTTCATGCCATAGTATTTCACTCTAGGATCCTTTTGTACCTTGTTGGTTCTATGCTAAAATGTCAAAATACTTTGCCAAAATTTTGGGGCCAACATCACCCCATAATACACTCTTAGTCCATCCTATAATAAGTCTCACTAGTGCCTTCTACCAAGAATTTAGGCCCCATCTGATTGATCTGCTTCTTGACATTATCCCAATGTGACAATGTGTCAAGCAACTTGGTAATTATTACCTCAATGGCTTCCTTAGACTTCTTAATCTCTTTAGGATGGATAGATGTCTCATTGGCCTTCTTGACGAATTCATCTAGGGATGCATTGACATCCTTCTAGATGTCTTCGAGCATTGAGAATTATTTGACAACCTATCCTAAAAGGGTTAAAAAACTAGAATTCAATTGTTGATGATGTGTATTGATATTTTCTTCCATCATCTCCACATTTTTGAATGTTTTGGTGTACTTGACACAATCCCTTATTAAAAGTGCAACATCAGCCATCTGTTGCCTCTAAGTTTCTTCTACTTAGAGATAAGCCTCCAAGATTTCATTTAGACATGCCATTCACTCAAAACTTCCATCCAAAATAGGGATGATTTCCCCAACTCTCTCTAGGGTGTGCTTGTAGACTTTCACTACCTTGCTAAATTGTTTCACTAACTCTAGTCCCTCATCTTTTGGCATGACCTACTACTTCTAACACTTCAATAGGAGGTTCACCAAGGTCTCTATTTTGTCTATGGCATCTTCATTGAGAGTTACACCTTTTGCTAGCACTGGATCATATCCCAAAATTGTCTTACATAGATTCAATGTTTTAACCTTCACCTCTGTGGCCTCCTTGACCTACTGCTTCAGAGCAACCACTTCCTCAACAAGTGTAGTATTTGAAAAAAATTACTTATTATACATACCCACCACTTGGTTATGTTTCTTCTCTATAATATGCATATCAAAATTTGACAAAATGTTTTATCACACGACCTACAAAGCCATCTTCAAAAATGATTCTCTTGCTTGTAGAGGGGTGATATTTTAGGGTCTACCCATAATGGTTTTGGTAGCACAAGAGTATCAAGTCCTAAATAAAGGATATCTAAGGGGAGATCAAAAGTGAACTCATTATTGTACATGTATAATAAAAAACACACTTGCTTCCTTATTTCCAAGGTTGCATCATGGGGAATGAAGTATGGCCATAGATATAACATCCTATCAAGGATGCTTGTTTGATATTGATCACACATATTTTTAGATGTATCAATGGTAGGCTCTTTTGAGGACCCAAAAAACTCCTTCCCCTTATTTGGGTCACATTTAAAAACCTCAACCTATACTTTGGTAGTTATGGAAGTTCTACTGATGGCCATCTTTCTCATTTCTTCTTCCTCAACATCCCCCTCTTTTTCATAAAGTTACTGTTGACCAAATTTGATTTTTTAGTCAAATTAGGGAACCTATAGCTAAAAAATTAACTTTATAGATATATATGGGGTGTAATATTATTTTAATTGGGTTTATTATATGTCAATTAATGGTATATTATCCTTGGTCATTAGTTTTCTTAGTCTTTTTAGTCATTTTGAGTCATATTAGGGGTCAAAAAAGTACATTTAATGATTTGTACGAGTTTATTAGGAAATGTGAATGTGTAAAAGGGTTATTTCACATGAAATGTGTCTTAATAAGTCTTAATTAATTGAAACCAACTGAAAATTGGCAGGTTAGCTAGAAAAAGGTAGCCTTTTTTAAGGAAAAAGTGAATTTGGCACTTGTACAACCTTCTTGGGAAGTGTGCCACATGGAAAATGGTTAGGTAGTGACTCTTTAGATTTGAAAAGTTAATTTAAATTTTTTTTTAATCTATAATTTCCATTTCTTTCTCAAAATTGTTCTACTCTCTTTTCACTCTTCTTGGCAAACAGAAGTGAGCTTTAGGTTTTGCTTGGTACGGATAACTCAAGAAGTTTTAGGGAAAATAATTTTAGGAGGTTTTTTTAAACTCAAATAAATTAATTTTAATATTTATGAATTTTTTTTTATGAACCATTGCTAACAAGTTGACTGTGCAAATTTGCCTGCTAATCTATACACCCTATAGGTTTTGATTCATTTTGAGAAATTATGTATGAAATGGTTGTTGAGGTGGAATATAGATAATTTTTTATCTCTTATTATATTACATAAATTATTATTTTAAAGTTTCAATTTGATTTTATGAGTAAATCATCTTGGTTTTGTAGACTGGTCTTATGTGGGATGACAAACCCATTTTCACTATATTTGAGTTATTCATGCTTTGAAAATAGATTTAGATGGTTGTGTTAAGATAATTTTCATGTATAAAAAATTATATTTATTCAAATTTCTCATTCCAATCTCGTTATCTAATCAATTCTTGATAGGTTCAGTTAATATACTATGCATATACAGGTAACTCTTTGAATATGCAAGTATCTCAGAATGATGTCATGATGGAATAGGAGCTTTATGAAGTGTTTAAAATATTTTGGAGTGATGAAAGTTTATTTTTTCACTTGGATAAGATCTATATTTAATCCCAAGTATATACCTCTTGTGCACTATTTATATGACTATTCACTACCTAAACTCACAGTCAGTCTGCCATGAAATGTTCATCTACAGGTGCCTAGAAAAAGAAAGTTACATGGAGTTTAGGAACATGAAATATTTAAATTAATTCACAGGTTTTTTAAATCCATGTTGAAATATTTGGATATTATTAAGGATAATTTAAGGCCAAACACAGTGAATATTGCTCAATCTTCACATTTACACCCTGTACCTTGAAAATGTTCACATGTCTGTCAGTGCTAGTAGAGAGTGAGAGGTGTCACTAAGAGTGTTAAAAAAGTGGTGATACTCTCATAAAATTTTTATACTATATTTTACATGATAAAACCTATTTTAAAGGTGAGTTTACAAGAGAATAATGTAAACCATATTTAAAGGATCTAAAGACTGTTCTCAAGGATCTAATCCCTAAACATGCAAAATAGAGCACCTAGGCTTTTTGGAGATTCCTTAAAACATTGTTAAGTTGAGATATATTCATCAAAAAATTCACTCATTATATAAAATCACCCTAAGGGTTAAATTTTAAAAAGGAATAAGGTGATTTGGTCTCATGGCTTTCTTATCAGGAGGGCTCAAAATTGCCTTTTTGGTTACTAAATTATGACAGTGCCATCTCCAAATTTTTGAACTCCATAAGGATTATAGCACCTTAAAATTTAATGGATATATATTCATGGTTATAATATATATTAAAAGTGTATGATATATAAATGAGATCAAGGATCCTAAAAAGGGATGATATATTGTTTGCTTTCAACTCCCAAACACACCTTCAGTCCATACACTAAGCTAATGCACACCTATAGTTTCATTGAGGCAGCAAACAGTCCAAAGGGCATATTATTTAAGATTTTAAGGTGTATGTGAAAGGATTAATAAATAAAAAATGGTATTTATAACTTCAAGGGAACCCTCAAACACTATCTTCAATTCCATAATTCATGGAAAGTACATCTACAGGTTTGCTAAACAAGCAAACACAATCACATTCAAGGTAACACCTAGCTTGATATGGAGGTAGTGTTTGAAGTGGTAAGAAAAGTGGATTAATGTAACCCTTAAGATTAAATTGATAATATTTTCAAAATTAAATCATGAAAATAACCATTTATAGGTCTTGAAATTCACTTATAGTCAACTATGTTGACTGAGATAGGCAGTAAGATCAGACTTACCACCTCAAGTTGTATTGCATAGACCTAAGGTAAAAAATGGTATAAACATTGATAATTAACATATAAAGATTAAAGGGATGGTATTTAATCATTTTATCAAGGTTAAAAACATTAAATACACCTATAAGTGTCTTTTTGAGAAGGGAGCAAGAACACAATCAGTGTAGTGGCACTCAGTCCTGATTAGATAGTTGAAGGGAGAAGTAAAAGTAAGGCTGAAGTAAGGAATATATGATAGGAACCCAAATACATAAAGACCATAAGATAATTTATAATATTTTATTTTATAAATAAAATATAGAAAATGTTTCTCATAATGTATATACAGTCCACTTGGAAAAGGCTCACACATAGTCCTTACTTGATTGGTATGTCTTGGAATTTGAGGCCTTTAAATGGGAAAATTACCAAGTGGAGGGATGAAGTTTTGTGTATAAAATCCTTAAGACCTTTATATGACCCTAAAATTTTCACTTTCATATGAGTAAGTAGGGAAGTACCCCCTATTTTGTCTCAGATAGGGGGTACTTTCCCTTGTGAATAGACAAGTAGGCTTGAGGAAGGGAGGTGATAGGGTGAACTTTAGGTTTTTTGGAAAATGGAGATAGGTGTGTGGATTTTATGTACATAAAATTCAACATGAATAACCTTACTAAAGGTGATGAAACTCAATAGGGTGATCCATACTGCTAAGGTTGTAGTTAGACCTAATAGGCATGATTATGCCTAGAGGCCAAATAATAGGTCATCTTCACTTCTAACTATTTAAAAGATTTATAGGAGATTTAAATATGTTTATAGGATGAATATATATGTTTTTGAGATATTTATAGATAGGTAAAACCACCAAAATCCATTCTAAGCTCTAAAGACAACTCAGACCTACTAGGCAAAGTCTAGACCTAATGGCCAAATGAGGAGTTAGTCACATTTATGGCATGAGGTGAGCATTATAAATTATTTTAATAAATTAATTAGGTCAAAAAAAGTGTGTTAAATCTTTGAAATTGAAAGATAAGCCTTAAATAAGCCATTTTTGGCTCAAATCTCACTCAAACCTATAGGAAATGAAGGAAAATGCTCGATGGGACAAGTTTGATCACTCATATCTTTTATAAGGCATTGAATTGGGGAAGAGGAGTTTAGGAGAGTTATTAAGGTTATTTAAAAACCATATAGTGAAATTGGTTGGGAAATCCATTGTCCAAATTTTATGAATGAACCTTAAGATTGGAAGTAGGCCTAAAACCCTTGAAAACTCTTGCAAGTGACCTATTTGTGAAAACAGAGTTGGATAGATGATAAAATGGAATAGTTTTATTATGAAAATTATTTAATATTTAATATTACTCCTCAAGATACTTCCCACTAGGATTAATAGTATGAACTTGTACATACATGGCAAAAACATGGTATTTTTGACCATTTTTTGTGTTGTGTAGGATACAAGAGGAGTTTGAAGGTGAAATAAAGTTTGGAGGGAATTATTATACTTTTTATAACTCCATATGGTAATTTAATTTCATGAAAAAGATTATAAGTGTCCAAACTAGGTGCTTCAACTTAGCTAGTCAAAATTGGCCTAATGGACAAGCTAGTGAGAAGGGTGGAAAGCTTCATGTGAGCTGATTTTAAAGCATGATTGATGATTTTAAGGCCATGTATGGTTTTTAAACTTGTCATAAACTACATAAATTTTATTTTTATGACAAAATAATGCCAATTTTTATGCCAAATGTGCAGGGTGCATGTAAGAGTATTTTTCTTGATAGCAGATGATGATTGCTCCTTTCTAAGTGATTCTAGATGAATAAGCCTACAACCAACACATGGATGGGATTGTATAATGTCCTAAAAATTCATTAGAATAATCATAACTATTAAAAATCATTTATAACACATTCAAATATGGATAATCATGCAAGTAATTTTTTTGAGCTAGAATGAGAAGTTTCTTGCCACTTTTCATGAAGTTTATGACTTAGATTGACACTTGAGATCCTAAAATAGCATCGTTCATACCAAATCCTCTTCTCATGCACAAATAATTTATTTTATAATATTGAAAATTGTCCTTGTGACCCTTTAACTTCTCTCTTTTCCTCCTCTCAATTTCTATAAGAACTAGCCATTTTGGCCATTATATTCTATGTTCCACTTGAGTATGACAAAGCCCTGCTCAAATGTATACCTTTTGATAAATTATATTACTAATGTTTAAATAATCCATGAATATTATTAGTGTGTTCATTTGGAATGTTTAATTTTTCATAAGATAAGACTATGGATTCCTTAACATGTTATTTCATTCTATCATATATTTATAGTTGGAAAGCTTCTTCTTGCAGGGCATGTGAAGTGTTCTAAGGAATGTATAATATTTAGTGAGTTAGCCTATTAATTATTTCCCTCATATTCCTCTTGTCTTGTCCTCCTATCTTTTCACATTCATCCATAACCTCATAATGTAACATTGATATGAGAAGATGAAGATTGGATAAGTGTATGTTCAGTTGGTCATTTGATTTCAAGTGTAATATGCATATGGTTGGATGTCATCATGTTATTTGGTATATCACCTCCCTTAGATTAGTTTGATTTCAGTTATACTTCTCCTTTTTAACCCCCCAATTTAAGTTTAGTTACAATTCAAAGAGGTACATCAAGGGAGCTAGCCTTATCTAGAGATTCACCTCATCCTTAGGCTACCCACAAGCCTAGAGGTGTTTCCATTATGCCACTTGGATGAAGAGAGATTTAACATCTCATCAAAGGGTGAAAATCCATGTGACAATAGGTTTTGGCATGCATGGTGGGACTCTTAGTCCAAGAGGTTGAGATAATTTTGGTGTTGTCTCTCAATAATCATCCATTGCAAGCATTTATTCAAGCATCAATGGAGACTCCAAAGATATATCAATTGATCAAGTAGCCCAGGTTATCCTCTTAAGATTGATTGTAACATGTTTTCTTTATTTTCTTGATTTAAATGAAGTTTCATGGCTAGTTTTGGTGTTGATTTTTGATCTATATAAGTTAGTGAGACATTCCAATCTTTGCCATTCCCTATCAATATGAACAAGTCTTTGGTAAATCTTGTCATGATATTTACCAACCTCAATATGACTTTAATTAGCTCTAATATGATCCTTGTTAGCCCATGCATGAAGTATATTAGTTATACAATCAACCTTATCCATGTCTTGCTCCTAGTCAACCTAGCCATCTCCTCAAAGGGTGTAAATCCAAGTGATACAAATTACCTAACATCAAGTGGTGACTCATCAGAAGTGGCCTCCTCCTCCTGTATAAGGGAGGGTGTCTTCTTAGAATTATATTTCAATGCTATTTTATAGATTACAGGGACTTTTTTCTCAAGTGTTTCTCTATGGTACAATGATGTACAACTCTTGATGAATAAACTTTTGGGGGATATGGTTATGGATTTGTTTTTGGGGGTGAAGGTAGAGTTAGAGGAATGTGTGGGGGAGAAGGTGGGGGTGGAGGGAATTGTGGTGTTGGAGACATGGGTGGAGAAGGTTAGGGAAGATAAGGGAATGGTGGAGAAGGGCATGGTGGAGATGATCAGGGAGGTGAGGGTATAGGTGGTGAGGGTCTTAGTCTTGGTTCATAGGTAGTCTTCTACTACTTTTGTGGTAACTACTAACCACTTACACTAATATCATGCTCAACCTACTTCTTCTACTTCAATGGAGGTGCTAGTGGGATATTTTTCCTTAAATTATGTGCCCTTTGAATCCTTTTTGGGTTACAACATATAGAACAAGTTGTGTACTTTTTATCCTACTAGTGTTTTCTTGACCTTTATATCCATCAAGTCTATCTCCTTCTTCTCCTTGTATGCCTTCTTACATGGATAGACATACATTTTTTAAAGAGTATGAATCTCTAAATTAATCTTCTTGGCCTCTAAGGTAATGGGTTATATGTCATAAATATGGTTCAAAAAATTTATAAATTACCATATTGAGAAGGTATACATTAACTTCAGCCATGTAGAGAGCTCTTTGAAAGGGATCATCTTTATGTACATAAGGGAGAAGTGTTTCTTCACTATAAACTATGCTTACTTAGTAGCCAAGGGGGGAAAATCCTTTAGGATACACCATTCATTCCCAAAAACCTCCTTCATACCATAAAACCAATAATTCATTTTTATTTTATAAGAGGGGTGATGTGCCTTGCGCATGTGAACTCCTTGTAGTGCTCGGTATGGGACATGTGCTCTAGTGGGTATGCCCACTTTATCACTCTCAAGGTGTGGTCTAGTACATTGATCTCATCAAAAACCATCAAGAGTAGAAATACTCCCCATGGGAACTTGTGGCTAGGTATTCAATGGGTCTTCTCCACATCCTCAATAATTTTCTAGCTAAAATACATAGTCTAATTATATTTTAAGCCCTCAATGAATTGGTGGGTGATGTAGAGGTGTACAATGTCAACTTCTTATTATCACTCTAGAGTGCACCTTACTTGAAGATGTGAAAAATAAACCCTCACTCTAGATGATATAATTAGAACTTCTCAGAGTGTGGGTGACTCTATACTAAGAAGAACCTTTAAAGAGGGCTTGTTCCCTTAATATTTATCAATTAAATTTGATTTATTGTGATTTTGGGATGAAAAGAGGAAGCAAAAACTGAAATGAAAACCTATCCAACTGGGTGATGCACCTAATTTTTTTATATCCTCTAGAAGCTGCAAAAACTAATGCATACATGTCAATTAATAAAAGTCCTATATTTCCCTTAAGCACAAATATTTCAGATGAAGTATTAATAGAACTTTGGATTACCAAATTCCTTTTTAACATCTTTAAATGACCTATAGAAGGTGAGATATAAAGTAATTGGTGAGGAAAAGACTTGTCAAAAGGAGATATAATCTCACTTATATGTTGATACATAATCAATTACACTCTATTATCTATCAAAACTCATGTGCAAATAAAGATCTCCTTTATTGATGTATGGTCCAAATTAAAATTCTACTTTAGCTCTAAGAATATTAAAAAATTACTTGAAAAATCCAAAATATATGTCTTAAAAGTTAAGAATAGGCCTAAGTGGAGTTTATTTACATAAGGAATAGTCTTCTTTAATTAAATAAAGACTAAAACCTTTTACAATTATTTAATCAACTCCCTTTTACAATATTTAGAAAACTCCTAAAAATAGCTTTCCTTCACAAAGCATGCATGCACTCTCAAAATTTGGCATGGAAAATAGGTGGGGCCATCTTGATATCAACTCAAGTATATTTTGAGTTCAAAAATAAATAAAATAGTCTTAAAAAATCTTTTAATTTTTTTATTTTGCAAGAAATCCATTTGGTGTTGAAACAAGAAATGGTCAGCCCAATTGACTTGGTCAACTCTCCTTTCATGTAATCAATGCTATTATTTGGTTTCTATCTCTAATTGAACTGATCTTGAATTATTGTAATATCATTCTTTAAATGATAACAAAGGAATATTGCATGATGTTGGTCAATTAGTCAACTGAAGCTTTGATTGGAAGTTCAAGGCTAGTTAACTCCACTTGGCTCCTCCTTGAATAAAATAGCATTTAAAATTTAAAATTATATGAATATCCATAATAATATCAGATATGGCATGTGATAACTCCAAAATTAATTTATTTGATAGATTTTCAACACTATTCTTTACTTGCTTGATTGACCAATTAGGCCTAATAGCCTATCTTCTTACATTTGGACCCCATTAAACCTACAACAAGATGACATAAAACCTGAAAAAATAATTAAATATACCTTAATTTTTTTTCTCATCACAAAATATATGATTTTGATGAGAAAACAATCGTCATTCAGTTAATAGGGTTGAATAGGCCTATTTTTCTTCATTTTCCTACAAACTGGCCATTTTAATTAAGATAGTTGGGACACTTCTAGGATGATTTATAACTAAATAAAAAAATGAGGATGAATAAAAAGTCTTATATATGAGATCCAATGATTATATTTCATTGAGCTATCTTGTACTTCATTTTACATTATTTTTTCCACAAAAAACACAATTTTTTCCCTCATCCGTATAGATCCATACATAAATTGACATTTATGGAATTATATCCAAGTTTAATTGAAATTTAAATTTTTTTAAGGTTTATCCAAGATTATTTGATGAAAATAAAATCAAATTTTTGAAAAACTAGTTTTTAAGGTTTTAGGCGAGCTTTGAAGCTAAATCTTCAGAATGATGATTCATGAAGTACATACCTCTAAATACTAAAATATTTATATTTATGTGTATAAAATATACCCCCATAATATCTCTAAAAATATTTGGGTCCCATTCTAAATATATTAAAATTTACCACATGAAGAAATGCGCATGTAGGGTTTTGACTACATTTTGAGCTACATACGCTCTTAACAATCATTCATAAAGCAAAACCCATTTATTGGTATAATTTTTTCATGAATTATAATTAACTATGGGTACTCAAAAAATTCTAATATATTTTTTACAAACTCCACATGTGGTGAAATTTATGAGCATCTGAACAAGAGGCTAGGAAGGGTGTCTAAAACTGCAAAAAGTGAAAATTTCACAAAAATGAAAATAAATATTTAAATACATCCCAATGCATAAAAAATCATAATTGGGTCTATAACATGCTATCAAAACATTCTAAAATCATATTTTTCTTAAAAATTCAAAAAAAAACCCTTTTTGGTCTATATGCCTATTTGCTTTCATAAGCCTATATGAGCATGGTTTTCTTAAAATTTAGATATTTAAAAATATTTAAAGGTCTTATTATGATGTAAAAACATCATTCCATGCTTTTTAAACTTTTACCTATACTTAGAAACCTCTGTGACACTCCAGAATGATGCCTACTCCAATGGTGATCTCCGACGGACATGCTAAGGAATGTTAAAAAATAGTGAGTATATCCACTCATAAAATAGACATGAAATTTTTTCATAATGTTTTACAACTCATGATGACCTTGTGTAAAAAAATTGAGGTCTTGAAACCACTTGTAGCTCCCAAAAAGTTTGATTTTTTCTTAATATTGATCCTTATGCATGGATTGTCTACATATTTGAACTTGAAAATGTTATTTTGAAATTATAATGACCCATTTACAATAATTTTTTTAAATATTTTTATCAAAATTTTTTATTTTAGGCCAAAAATGCTTGGTTTGACCAGCTTTAAAGGGCTATTGGGTAGATTTAAGAAAGTTTTGTATGATAGGAGTAGTAATTTGGCCTTGATAGGTCAAATTAATAAAAAAATTGGTTAATTTAAAGGTTTGAATATCCTGATGGTCAAATAATTTAGAGACTCTAACAAGGATAGATTTGGATATACACTAAAATTAGGAAAGCTTGTAAATCAAGACATAACAAGAGAAACCGACACAAACAACAATAAACATGTGCACTTAAAGGAAAGGACAACAAGAAAAAGAAAGGCAAGAAAAAAATACTGAAATCATGTGAGGATATGCACTTAGAGAAATGAAACATAAGGAATTCTATTATGTAAAAACTAACCTCTAACTTGCTTGTCCTCTTGGATCAAAAAGAAAGTTATTTGATGCACCATAAAATCTTGAAATGTATGTGTCATCTCCTGATAGCTCATATTTGTAACTATGATCAATTGGAGGCTCATATCTTATTGATGGTGTATCTAGGATTACAACCTCAAATCTTAGGTACATTGATTGTAGGTATGGATCTAAGACCCAATCATCATGTTCTCAAATCTGTGTACTTTGTATGAACATCTTCAATTGCTGATCATAATCATGTAAACCAACATGTTGTGTCTTCTTTGACATATATTCAAGGTTGACCTCTAAGAGAGATGATTCTTATTTTGTGACTCTTAAGGCCATTTTTTTTCATACTTAGCTTCCAAAAGTGTATAAGCATCTAAAGATGATGAAAGAGGTTGATAACCATGCTTGAGATGTTTAAACATGTCATCTTCTGAGGAAATAATCACTTCTTGCTTGGTGAAAACACTATTCTCATCCTGCAATGGACCACATTCAAGTAAATAATACCCTAAATAAAATATAAAAAACAAATCTAAAGACTTGTTATCATGAACTTGAAGTACAATTGAAACTTCTTCACTGTGTTCATAAGGCTGTAAATTATCTTCAACTTCTTGTGGTAATTGGTATTCATTTTCTGTCACTTATGTAAGCTCTTGTTCTTCATGATGGATGGCAGCCCTTTTTGGATCAATGAGTTCATGAAAACCACCTTCAATTTGAACAATTGAAGTGTCTTTCTCTTGAATTTCATTATCTACTCTTAGTTTATATTCAATTATAACAACAACCTCTTTGACTTCATCCATTTCATCCTTAACACTGAGTGTGTCTATGATGATATCCTCCTTATTATCATGCAATACTCTTTCATCTCCATCTACATCAGCTGTAACTTCATATTTTTATTCAAAAAGGATGGGTTCATTCTCTAGGATAGGCATAATAGATCCCTGCAAATACTACAAAAGGTGAGAGCAATCCAATGGTTGTGCCATAGGTACCTAATTTTGCTTTTGAGGCCATTGAACCTAAGCAACTATCACCTCCTTTTTCTACATATTTCCTTGAATGGTTTTCCATGAAGGAAATGAATTTGTCTTTTGAGGGGAAAGGAATGTAGATTGAGCATTTGGAATCGGGTGAATTTCATCTTGAGGCATGATTGGGAAAGTTTCTTGTTGAGATAGACTTGGAATCCATGGATATTTATATGGGGTAGTAAGAGATATTGATGTTTGGAAGTGGGATTTATTATCAAATAACTCTTTTTTGTAGGCTAATAAATCTTCAACAATCATTTGGCTTACCCTCTTCATTTCCTCTATCTCATCATGAAAATTCAAAGGGTTTTGGAAGGGTGATTGATCTTGGAATGGATAAGTCTCATATGGATGAGGATGAGATGCATATTAATCATGGTTATAAGATTGGTATGAGATTTCATATTACTAATAAATATTTGTATACTCTTCATATGGTTGATATGGGTCATAGGGATCATAGTAGAAATGCTGAAAAGGAGAAGAATGATGAAATTCTTCTCTGTAGGTTGCCATAGCCTAAAAATTCATGAAGATAATTGGAATTATGATAAATAATGTACCTTTTCCTTGAGATGAGGATCATATAAGTACTAAAAACTAGATCTGAAGATGATGTACTGCAAGTGAGTCACATTGGACATGCCAAAAAATGTTATCACTCTAGAGTGCACCCTGCTTGAAGATGTGCAAAACACACCCTCAGTCTAGCTAATACAATTTAAAATTATAAGAGTGTGGGTTACTTTGTACTAAGAATAAACTTCAAATAGGGCTGGTTCCCTTAAAATTTATTAATTAAATTTGATTTACTATGATATTGGGATGAAAAGGGGAAGGGAAAACTGAAATGAAAACTTATCTAATTTGGTGATGCACCTGAATTGTTTATATCCTCACAAAGTTGCTAAAAATAATGTACACATGCAAATAAATAAAATTCCTATATTTCCCTTAAGCATACATATTTTAGATGAAGGATTACTAGAACTTTAGATTACAAAATTCTTTTTTTACCTCTTCAAATGACCTATAGAAGGTGAGATAGAAAGCAATAGGTGAGGAAAAGACCTATCAAAAAGAGATATAATCTCACTTATATGCTGATACACAATCAATTACACTCTATTATCTATCAAAACTCATGTCCAAATAAAAATCTCCTTTATTGATGTATGGTCTAGATTACAATTTCTTCTTCAACTCTAGAAATATAAAAAAATGGCTTAAAAAAGAAAAAATATATGTCTTAAAAGCTAAGAATAGCCTAAGTGGAGTTGATTTACATAAGGAATAGTCTTCTTCGATTAAATAAATACTAAAACCTTTTACAATTATTTAATCAACTCCCTTTTACAATATTTAGAAAACTCCTTTTTACAATATTTAGAAGACTCCTAAAAATAGATTTCCTTCACAAAGCATGCATGCACTCTCAAACTTTGGCATGGAAAATAGGTGGGACCATCTTGATATCAAATCAAGTATATTTTGAGTTAAAAAAAATACAATAGTCTTCAAAAATATTTTAATTTTCTTGTTTTATGAGAAATCCATTTTGGCATTGAAATAAAAAATGGTGGGTCCTATTAACTTGGTCAACTCTCTTTTCATGTAATCAATGCCATTCTTTGGTGTCTATCTCCACTTGAACTGATCTTGAAGTATTTTAATACCATTATTTAAATGGTAGTAAAGGAATATTGCATGATGTTGGTCAACTAGTCAACTGAAGCTTTGATTGGAAGTTCAAGGTTAGTTAACTCCACTTGGCTCTTCCTTTCATAAAATAACATTTAAAATTTAAAAATATATGAATATCCATAATAATAGCAGATATGGCATGTGGTAACTCCAAAATTGATTCATTTGATATATTTTTAACACCATTATTTTCTTGCTTGATTTACCAATTAGGCCTATTAGGCCAATTAGGCTTAATAGCCTATATTATTGCATTTAGACTCCATTAAACATATGACAAGATGCCATGAAACAAACAAAAATAATTAAATAGACCTGGAAAAACTTTTTTCATCATAAGATATGTGATTTTGCTGAGAAAACATTCACCATTTAGTCAACAAGGTTGACTAGACCTATTTTGCTCCATTTTCCTATAAACTGGGAAACTTATGAAATTATTTCTAACCAAATAAAAATTTGATGATGAATAACAAGTCGTAGGATTTGATCTCCAATTATTATATTTCATTGAACTATCCTATACTTTATTTTACATTTTTTTCCATAAAAAACATGATTTATTCTCTCATTTGTACATATCCATACATAAAATTGACATCTATAGAATCCTCTCTAAGTGTACTTGACATTTAAAAATATTTTAGGTTGATCAAAGATGATTTGATGGCAATAAAATCAACTTTTTTCAAAACTATTTTTTAAGGTTTTAGGCAAGCTTTGAAGCTAAATAATAAAAAATGATGATTCATGAATTAAATACTTTAAAATCCCAAAATATTTCCATTTATGTGTATAAAACTAACCCTCCTAACATTCCAAAAAATATTGGGTTCCCATTCCAAATATATGAAAATTTACCACATGGAGAAATCTACCTGTGGGGTTTTGACTGCATTCTGAGCTGCTTATGCTATTAATGATTGTTAATAGATCATATCCCTTAAAATAGTCTAAAATTTTCATGAATTATAATTAAATATGGGTCCTCAAAATATACTAAGAAGGTCTGGCTAAACTGCACATGTGGGGAAAGATATGTGCATCTGAAGGAGGCTAGGAAGGGTGTCTAGAATTGCAAAAAGTAAAAAAATTACCATAATTTAAAATAAATATTCACCTACTTCCCAATACTTTAAAAAATAATAATGGGGTCTATACCATGCTATAAAAACATTCTAAACACACATTTTACTTGAAAAGTAAAAAAAAACCTTTTTGGCCTATATGCCTATTTGCTTGCATAAGCTTGTATGAGCATGCTTTGTTTAAAATTTAGAATTTTAAAACTCTTTAAAGGTATTATTATAATATAAAAACATCATCCCATTCTTTTCAAACTTTTATCTAGACTTAGAAACCTCTGTGGCACTCTAGAATGATGCCTATTCCAATAAAAATCTCTAATGGATATGCTAAGGACTGTTACAAAATAATTTGTATTTAAACTTATTAAATAGCCATTAAAATTTTTCATAATGTTCTCCAACTTGTGATGACCTTGTGTACAAAATTTAAGGTCTTGAAACCACTTTTAGCTCCTATAAAGTTCATTTTTCTCTCAAAATTGATCCCTGTGCATGGATTGTCTGCATATTTGAACTTGACAATGTTCTTTTGAAATGACAATGACCCATTTAAAATACATTTTTATTTATCAAAATTATTTATTTTAGTCCATAAATGTTTGGTTTTACCAGCTTTAAATGGATATTGGGTAGATTTAGGAAAGTTTTGTATTATAGGAGTAGTAATTTGGCCTTGATAGGTCAAATTACTAACAATAGTGGCAACTTTTGGGGGTTGAAAAACCTCATGGTCAAATAACTTAGAGAATATAAGAAGGATATAATTTTATATACATTGAAATTGAGAAATATTTCAGATCAAGACATAACAAGAGAAACTGACACAAACAACAACAAACATGTGTACATATGCACTTAGAGGAAAGGACAACAAGAATAGGAAAGGTAAGCAACAATTACTGAAAGCGTGTGTAGATATGCACTTAGAGAAATGAAACATAAGAATGTATATTATGTTAAAACTAACCTCTAACTTGTTGGTCCTCCTAGATTAAAAGCAAAATTATTTGATGTACCATATAATCTTGAAATGTATATGTCATCTCCCGATAGCTCTTCTTTATAACTAAAATTAGTTGGAGGCTCATATCTTCTTGATGGTGTAGCTCGGATTCCAAACTCCAATCTTAGTTACATTGATTATAGGTATGGATATAAGACCTAATTATCATGTTCCCAAATCCATGTACTTTGCAAGAACATCTTCAATTGTTGATCATAATCATGTAAACCAACATGTTGTATCTTCTTTGACATATCTTCAAGGATGACCTCTAAGGAAGATGATTATGATTTTGTGAATTATTTAGGCCATTTTTGTTTATACTTAGCTTCTAAAAGTGTATAATAATCTAAATATAATGAAAGAGGTTGATAACCATGCTTGAGATGTTCAAACATGTCATCTTATGAGGAAATAATCACTTCTTGCTTGGTGAAAACACTCTTCTCATCCTGCAATGGACCAAATTCAAGTAAATAATACCCTAAAAGAAGATATCAAACAAATCTAAAGAATTTTTATCATGAACTTTAAGTACAATTGAGACTTATTCACTATGATCATAAGGCTGTAAATTATCTTCAACTTCTTATGGTAATTGGTAGTCACTTTCTATCACTTCTGCAAGCTTTTGTTCTTCATGATGGATGGCAGCCCTTGTTGGATCAATGATTTCATGAAAAACACCTTCAATTTGAAAAATTAAAGTGTCTTTCTTTTTAATTGCATCATCTACTCTTATCTAATATTCAATCATAACAACAACCTCTTTGACTTCATCCATTTCATCCTTGACACTGAGTGTGTTTATGATGATGTCCTCCTTATGATCATGAAATACTCTTTCATCTCCATATACATCAGATACAACTTCATCTTTTTCTTAAAAAATGATGGGTTCCTTCTCTAGGATAGACACAATAGATCCTTGAAAATACTACAAAAGGTGAGAGAAATCTAATTGTTGTGTCATATGTACCTAATTTTGCTTTTAAGGTTGTTGAACCTAAACAACTATCACCTCCTCTTTTTGCATATTTCCTTGAATGGTTTTCCATGAAGGAAAGGATTTTTTCTTTTGAGGGAAATGGATGTAGGCTGAGCATTTGGTATTGGGTGAATTTCATCTTGAGGCATGGTTGGGAAAGTTTCTTGGTGAGATGGTCTTGGAATCCATGGATATTGATATGGGGTAGCAAGAGGTATTGATGTTTGAGAGTGGGATTGCTTATCAAATAACTCTTGTTTTTAGGTTGATAACTCTTCAACAATCATTTGGCTTACCCTCTTCATTTCCTCTATTTCATCATGAAAATTCAAAGGGTTTTGGAAGGGCGATTGATCTTGGAATGGGTAAGGCTCATATGGATGAGGATGAGATGCATATGGATCATAGTTATAGGACTGGTATGAGCTTTAATACTACTGATAAGGATCTGTATACTCTTATTATGGCTGATATGGGTCATGGGGATCATACTGGAAATGCTAAAAAGAAGAAGAATGATGAAATTCTTCTCTATAGGTTGCCATAAACTAGAAATTCATGAAGATAACTAAAATTATGATAAATAATGTACCTTTGCCTTGAGATTAGGATCATATAAGTACTAAAAACTAGATTTGAAGATGATTTACTCAAAGTGATTCCCATAAAACATGCTAAAAACTATTATCACTCTAGAATGCACCCTGTTTGAAGACGTACAAAACACACCCTCACTTCAACTAATACAATTAGAACTTATCAGAGTGTGGGTGACTCTGTACTAAGAAGAACCTCTAGAGAGGGATGGTTCCCTTAAGATTTATTAATTAAATTTGATTTACTATGATTTTGAGATGAAAAGGGAAAGGGAAAATTGAAATGAAAACCTATCTAATTGGTTGATGAATCTGAATTGTTTATATCCTCTGAAAACTACTAAAACTAATGCACACATGCAAATCAATAAAATTCCTATATTTCCCTTAAGCATAAATATTTTAGATGAAGAATTAATAGAACTTTGGATTATAAAATTCCTTTTTTACCTCTTTAAATGACCTAAAAAAGATGAGATAAAAATAAATAGGTGAGGAAAAGACCTATCAAAAGGAGATATAAACTCACTTATATGCTGATACATAATCAATTACACGTTATTATCTATCAAAACTCATGTGAAAATAAAGATCTCCTTTATTTATGTATGGTCCAAATTACAATTTCTACTTCAACTCTAGAAATATTAAAAAATGGCTTGAAAAAGACAAAATATATGTCTTAAAAGCTAAGAATAGCCTAAGTGGAGTTGGTTTACATAAGAATAATCTTATTTAATTAAATAAAGACTAAAATTTTTTACAATTATTTAATCAACTCCCTTTTAAAATATTTAGAAAACTCCTTTTTACAATATCTAGAAAACTCCTAAAAATAGTTTTCCTTCACAAAACATGCATGCACTCTCAAATTTTGGTGTGGAAAATAGGTGGGACCATCTTGATATCAACTAAAGTATATTTTGAGTTAAAAAATAAATACAATAGTTTTCAAAAATCTTTTAATTTTTTTGTTTTGCAAGAAATCCATTTTGGTGTTGAAACAAGAAATGGTGGGCCCCATTGACTAGGTCAACTCTCCTTGCATGTAATCAATGTCATTATTTGGTGTCTATCTCCACTTGAACTGATCTTTAAGTATATTAATATCATAATTTAAATGATAATAAAGGAATATTACATGATGTTGGTCAACTAGTCAATTGAAGCTTTGATTGGAAGTTCGAGGCTAGTTAACTCCACTTGGCTCTTCTTTGTATGAAATTGCATTTAAAGTTTAAAAATATATGAAAATACTTAACAACATTAGATATGGCACGTGGTAACTCCAAAATTAATTTATTTTATATATTTTAAACACCATTATTTACTTGTTTGAAAAAAATGCAATGAAAACTAAAAAAATAATTAAATAGACCTGGAAAAACTTTTCTCATCACAAGATATGTGGTTTTGATGAGAAAACACTCATCGTTCAGTTAACAGGGTTGATTAGGCCTATTTTGCTCCATTTTACTACAGACTGACCATTTTGATTTAGCTAGTTTGAAAACTTATGGGATGATTTATGACCAAATAAAATTTTATGATGAATAAAAAGTCTTAGGATTTGAGCTCCAATGATTAGATTTCTTTGAAATGTCTTGTACTTCATTTTACATGTTTTTTTCACAAAAAAATATGATTTATTCCCTCATCCATACATATATATACATAAAATTTAAATTTATGAAATCATATATAAGTTTAATTAACATTTTAAAATGTTTTAGGTTGATCAAAAATGATTTGATGGCAATAAAATCAACTTTTTTCAAAACTAGTTTTTTTAATGTTTTAGGCTGGATTTGAAGCTAAATATTCAAAATGATGATTCATGAAGTACATACTTCAAAATATAAAAATATTTACATTTATGTGTATCAAACTTACCCTCCTAAAATCCCTAAAAATATTGGGTTGCCATTCTAAATATATGAAAATTTACCACATGGAGAAATCTACCTGTGGGGTTTTGACTGCATTCTGAGTTGCCTACGCCCTTAATGATTGATAATAAAGCACATCCCCTCAAATGGTATAATTTTTTCATGAATTATAATTAAATATGGGTCCTCAATATATACTAATAGGGTTCAGCCAAACTCCACATGTGGTGAAAGATATGAGCATTTGAAGGAGGCTAGGAAGGGTGTCTAGAACTGTAAAAAGTAAAAATTTCACCAAAATCAAAATAAATCTTCACCTACTTCCAAATTATTGAAAAAAGTATAATGGGTTATGTACCATGCTATCAAAACATTTTAAAATCACATTTTTCTTGAAAAGTAAAAAAAACCCTTTTTGGCCTATATGCCTATTTGCTTGCATAAGCCTGTATGAGCATGGTTTGCCTAAAATTTAGATTTTTATAAATATTTAAAGGTATTATTATGATTTAAAAGCATCATAAAATTATTTTAAAACTTTTACCTAGACTTATAAATCTTTGTGGCACTCCAGAATGATGCCTACTCTAATGGTGATCTCCAATGGATATGTTAAGGATTTTTATAAAATAACAAGTATATTCACTCATCCAATGGCCATGTAATTTTTAAATTTTTTTATCCAACTCATGATGACCATACTTACAAAATTTTAGGTCTTTAAACCATTTGTAGCTCCCATAAAGTTTAATTTTATCTCAAAATTGATCCTTATGCATAGATTGTTTGCATATTTAAACTTGAAAATTTTATTTTAAAATGATAATGACCCATTTAAAATGCATTTTTAAAATCAAAATTAGTGATTTTAGGCCACAAATTCTTGGTTTGACCATCTTTAAAGGGCTTTTAAGTATATTTAAGAAAGTTTTGTATGATAGGAGTAGTTAATTGGCCTTGATATGTCAAATTAATAACGCATCCTTCCAATGATTAGTCCCAATGATATTGGTCATGATGATCCATTCCACAACCCAAAGGTAAGAATATTTTAGGTTCTTTATATAGATGGTGTGGCCCTAATTTTTGGTACATCAATGTCATGGCATTTTTTTGGACCTCATCGATATTTGCCAAGTCATAATCCATATCCAACCTTGAGCACTATAGTAATAATACCTTACTTATCATTTTGGTCATGATATTCATGCTACACTTGAAAAAAATATATATAGTCATCATGGATGCATGAAAGTAGGAACTTGATCACCTCCATGGGTTTTCCAAAGTAAGGCAAATCAAAGAGTTGGAATAACTTTACAATGTCTAGTGCATTGAAGATCTTCAATTCATAAACTAATTGGTTCTTAGTGTTCTAGTGATCGATTATATAGTAATTTTATAATTTAACCTCATTCCCAAGTTGATGATGGTTTTAATCTAAAATCATGTAAGAGGGCACTTTAGAGACCCATTTCTCCATGTATAACACCAACTCAGGATACTGCATTTCTTCAATCATTAGAGGTAGGGGTACAAATGATTGAGTCTTCTTATCTTGTCTCTCAATACTTTATTCTCCCCTTTAATCAACCTAATATTAATCCTATAGTGTCTCTTATATAATAAAAACCATCTCTCCTCCAAGTACCTCTTCTTCTTCTAATATTATAGGTAATGGATCGGTTCTTAGGGCCTTTTTCTTAGGCTACATCACCCTCTAAGGATCCTAAAGGTTGACACATGGCCATCAAACATTATTAAATGAATACATAATTGTGTTTTATGACTTTGGATTTTTGAGCTTAAGGTCCCTCTAATGGTTGACTTTTACAACCTGTAACGTATAAGCTTTCCTTATCATGGTGACATCCCAAAATGATCCTATGTTTGTCTTGCATAAAAAAACTTGTAATACCTATATACAAATTCATGATGCCTTATATAGTTTGTTTTGGAATTGAATGAACTTGATTTTCTCTTGGATCTTGGTTTTATTCACTCTTGGCTCTATTAATCTAAAATAAATGCAAATGTAAAATGTAAAAATGAGTTCACTTGTCTATTTATAGGTTTGAGGGGGTTAACAAAAATTACTATCCTTTTCCTTCACCCATCACTTCTTGTCATAAATGCATTTTTAATGGTCACCACTCTTTGATCATCACTTCTGGTAATTAATACATTTAATGGTATTGTCATGTCATGCCATTGGCACATTTATCACCATTACTATTCTTTTATGCATTAATGACATGTCTCATCTCGTGCCTTCCTATCAAGTAGAGGACAACTGTGTATTTTAAATTTAAACTAATGGTGAGAACACCCTATCCTTAGACTATATGGTTTACATGTCTTAGATGACTTGCATGCCTTTAAGCACTTGTATGCCATGGTACCTTACATTCCTAGGTAACTTTCACACTTATCTTTTAATCATGAATTTTAATCTCTTGCAAGACACTAAAACTGAGTCATGGTCCTCCATGATAAGACAAATACAAAATTTAAAGACAACTACATTAAATAAATATTGCATGCAATAAAGGTAATGATTTTATTAAAAAATAGGAAATCCTAAACTAATGACTTAAGTCTTATTATTTTACAATATTTAAATTAATCAGAAGTGAAATATGGATAGAACCAGTTTCCATTGAAATATCCAAGAAGGAACTGACCATCCAACCTTTATAACCAATAAGCTCTAGTAGGCCAAATACTATGAATGACAAATGAAACATCCCATTGAGTATAATTTTTTCTAGAATGGCACACAAAATTGGAGTCATATGGTAAGACCTTCATTCTTGGGAAAAATGTTTTGTGCTTTATGTGATGGTCATGCCAAGCTTCCTGTTTGCACTTTTCCACATCCTGACTCCAATAAGCAAGGAAAAAGGATTCATCAAGCTGTAACAAAGTATCTAAGCATGTTTTCAATGATGAAACCTCATCTATTTGTCTTATGCACATAATGAAAATAGATAACACCAAAAATTCAACTAGAAAGACCACCTCTTTTCCATATATCAAATTAAATGGGGTAATTTTATTTAGGCACTTGTAAGTTGTTCGGTAATCCCATAGTACCATAGACACCCTATCATCCTAGTAAATTTAACCAATATTAAAAATCTTCATCAAAGTGGTGCTTAGGATCTTATTGAAGGCTTAAATAGTACCATTATCTTAAGGGTGGTACAACATTGTTTTGTGGTATGTAATCATGAACTCATTTAGTAAGACGTGAATTATTTTATTTAGGAAATGGTAATTGTGATCACTAGTGAAACCTAGTGGTTATCCAAACCAAGTTATAATATGATCCTAAATTAAGTGCATATAAGTGGTAGTAATATAATCATTTATAGATGCAACTTTATCCCAACACATGAGGTAGTTAGTTTCTATGATTATATAATGGGAACCTATTTGTCACCCAGCTGGAGTGATGGGGCCAAAAAAATAAATGGCCCATTTCTCAAATGGTTCTTGAGAGGAAATTGGTCATAGAGGCATGGCATCTCATTGGTTTGGTTTCCCTACACTCTAACATATGTCACAATATCTAACGTATGCCTTAGCATCTTGAAAAAGAGTAGGCCACCATAACCCAACTAGTAGGACTTTGCATGTGATAGCCTCTCTAGCATAGTGTCCTCCAATAATACCTTCATGAACTTCTTAAAGTATCTCAAAATTATCATGTTTCATTACACAACACCAAATAATCTCATCATATCCAAACTTGTAAATATCCCCTCTTATGAGTTTAAAAGGTATAGAGTAAACCACAAGTTTTTTGGCTTAAGAAGTGAGACAATTGAGCATTGAGATAGTGATTAATAAGGCTGCAATATCTTATAGTTCCTTAGGTATATGAGTAACATGGAAGAGTTAAATATAAAAAAAGTCATCTTGAATAGTATGTGGTGTCTCTTTGAACTCAATTTGGGATAGGTGGTCAGGTCTATAATCAAATTTTTTAGGTTTGACCATGATGGAGAATTAAATCTCTTGAACAACACTATCTAGCATTAGATCTATCTATGTAACATAAGTTTGTTGATGAGGTAATTTAAGGTCTAATGATCTATATAGAAGACAAAGGGGGAAGTGGCCAATAAGTAATATTGAAATTTATATAAATCATAGACCATTGATAGTTCTTCACACTCTATGCTTATGTAGTTATTCTTATCTAGAGTGATTTTTATACTAGCAAAGTAGATCAAATGATCTAGGTGAACTTCACTTGGTTGTGCAAGGATTTCACCAACTACCATTATAGAAGCATCAACATGGACATGGAATGGTTTTTTCCAATCAATAAATTGGAGGATAAGAGAGGTGACCAGTTTGTCCTTTAGTGTTTCAAAAGCTTATTTATAGGAGAAAGTCCATATGAAGTGATCATTATACTTTAAAATTTCTTCTAGGGGTGCAAAAATATTTTTATATCTGTGTATGAATTTTATTAAGTAATCGATATGGCCTAAAAAGGTGTGGACCTTGCACTGAGACTTGGGTGCTAGAAGGTGAATATTAACAGACACTTTCATTGAATCTACCAAGAGTCCATCCTTACAAATAATATGTCCTAGAACCACACTAAAGGGTGTAGCAAAGAGACACTTCTTCAAGTTTAGTGATATTTTTAAGACATGATAGTGCTCAAGCATAAGTCTTAGGTTATATCAATGGTCCTTGACCAAGCCATAGGCTATCCAATCATCCACGTAGACTTGAAGAAAATTATATATGAAATCCTTAAAGACTTAAATAGTTACCTGTGAGAACATAGTTAGTGCATTATTGATCCCAAAGGGCATGATAATATACATGAAATATCCTCATTTAGTGGTAAACGTAATATTTAATTGGTCTTATTTAACTATCTAGACCTGATTGTATCTTGAGAAGCTATCTGTGAAGGTATATATCTCACATCTAGAAAAACCTTCAAAGATTTCCTCTGTGAAAGGAATTAGGAAGGGATCAGTGACACAAGATACATTAAGTACCTAGTAATCTTTTCAAATATAAATGAATCTATATTTATTTATAATAATCATCATGAAATTGACCCATTTAGATTCATTAATGGGGGTGATTACTCCTGCATGTAGCATAATGTCAATTTCCTCTTTGATACATGCCTGTAGATTAAGATTCATCCTATATGGCCTTTTTCAGACTGGTTGAGCACTATCAACCAATTTGATATGCATATTTCCTAAGGATGGATGAACTCATTTCATCTCACTATAGTTTCTTGGAAAGAGATCTTGATATTCCTTTAATAACTCAAATATTTTTTAAATTTTAGTGTCAGTCTAGTAATTACCTACAATATCCATCTTTGGTTCTTATTCTATGCTAATTTTGCACTCAATAGTCTGAATGGGCTTAGAGTAGGGGTTGTATATATCAATTCCCATCTCAAAAATATCTCATGTGATAAATTTCATAGTAACATCTGAATGATTAGACAAAAGGTTAAGTGGATTGGATTCTTCACCTTCTACTTGAAAAACTAGTCTTTGTTTCCCCAAATGTATCACTTCACATTGGTCCTGATCAAGGATTGGTGTTGGTGTGCAAACAAGTTATGTTAATGGTTCATTAAATAGAATTAGATCTTATTCAAGGATGTTATGGATATATCTTAGGTGATCCTCAATGGAATTGGGGTCACAAAAAATAGATTCATGCATGACCTAGAGAGTGAGGCACAAATCCATCCTTGGAGAAGAATAAGATAGTGTTGAGTTCATGTTCTCCTTTAATAGATGTTAAAACTGGGTACCCATGTGTCATTATTCATGAAAATACCATGCCCATGCCCAAGTTTATAAATTTCCATAGAAGGCATGCACCCACAAGTACTCTATTAAGTATGAATCTTCATCTTTCCACATTATATCATAGGCTTCTATATGAGGTTCAAGTGCTTATATTCCACTATAGCTAACTATTCCTCTAACTTTGTTGTCATGATGGAACCAATGATGTAAGGCTAATCATACTTGATCCCATTGGAGAAGATGCTAACATTAGGTTTGCCACCATCTTATAGCTATACCATCAAATAGGTAAACTAAGGATCACATATGGTCCATGTCAGTGTGGTAAAACTCATCAAGGTGCTAGACAAAGTCACATACTTTTATCTATCCATGGAAACATGGATCCTCATTGAGTCTTTCTAGAGGTGCATCTATGATTGGTATCCTCATGACTTGGCTGGTGATAAGGTGAACAAACCTGTGGAATTTATTATTCTAGCATGGAACATTCTCTTGACTATTAATGGTACTACACACTCTTCTAGTGAGGTCATAGTCACCATGGGCCCAATAATTACAAGCATTGCTTATGGTGTTACAAAGGGATTGAGTGTCTTACCATCATATAATGACATTAGGAGTAAGATCCATTTGCTCATATTTTTTGGCAATGACATTATAGATGGGGTTAATATCTTCTTCCATATTAATAGGTTCTATATAAGGGGGTCCATATGTTTGATACAAGGGAATAACAACGTGTTGGTCATCATTATCAAAACTAATGTAATGCTTCTTAAAACTCAAGTTTTCATTATTTTCATAATACCAGGGTCATCCCAATTAATCTAGGAAGTCATCTACCTTAGCTAGCACAATAACCTCAAAATATGCCTTGAAGGGTACTCTAAGTATATCAACCATATCATTCTTGATGACACCAATCGATAAAGCACAAGTCATGTTAGCGATAAAAAATACATGTAATGATGGCTATAGTGCTAGAATAGTCATTTTTTTCCAAGCATCCTTGGTGAGGACATTCAATTCTATGCCAGTATCAACTAGGATGTCCCAGATTACCCACCCATTGATAGAAGCATTGATTAGTATATTATTATCTTCTAGAGGAGTAGGAGGAATAAGAATATCTTACCATTGAGCATAATTTAGATGATGATCCTTAGTATACCAAATTACTCAAATTTGAGAATTATTTCATGCTTATACTTGATTCTTAATCCAAATGCTTATCTATGGAAGAATGTCCTCATCTAGCATACATTTTCACAACTCCTAGAAGTCATCATGCACCACATTTTGAGGCTCAATTTCCTTCTACATATCAACACACTATGTTGCTTATTTTTCTTTTAGAAATTTAATCTCTCCTTAGAGTTATCACTCAATGTCATAGTTTCTTGGAGCACATCCTTTCATTCTTGGGCATCAGGATATTTTATCACTTATGGATTTTCACATTGTACCTTCTTGATAAGATTGAAGGTAGATTGAGATTATCCTTCATTATGCATGGTTTTATTCACTTTTTGAATAGTTAGGGTGATATTACATATGCTCCAATGTGGTTTCTCAACTTGAATCATACCAACACCCTTTTCATTTATCTCTTTGGTGATATCCGCATACAAGTTAGAATACTCTTCCAACCAGTGATCCTTTTTACAAAAATAACATGTAAGGTAGTTCAAAAAATTTATTTGGTAGTGGTCTAGGGATCCAAATTTATAACATGTCCTAGGTGGGAAATGACCACCTCCTCATCCTCATCCTCTACATCAACCATGATAGCCACCATTATCCTGATGGTTGGCTATAGAGGTTTGGTGCATACCATACACATGTGCTTCATAGATGTCACTAATTAGTCAAAAATCATTAGTGTCATGAGTTTAGGAATTTCATCTTTAAAAATAATCAAACACCTCTAAGTGTGTTGTTCATTTTAAAAGAGGACAAAAACATACAACATGCTCTTCATGATAGATTTCACATGAATACTTCAATACAACATAAATGTTCTTACATGGGTAGTTACTATGGGTGTGTCATTTAAAATCACAATTAGTGCACTAAAGACCACTATGAGTATCATGTGCATTATTTTTAGTTCATTTATCAAGATATGATGCCATTGAAGTTATTTAGGCTTACATGAAAGTGTTGATCCTAGTATCAATACTACCAACTACTTTATCTCAAAGGGTGGTTTCTAAAGCCTTGCATGGGCTAGTGAAGGTCTTCTGAGATAATGATCATCAAAATGGAAGTAACAAGCCTCCCACAAACCACTGTGCATTCTAAGAAACATTAATTTCAAATGATAGGTTTGACAATAGTATTTTTAACCTTTTATCATACTCTCATACACTTTTATTGAGTTCCTACTTTATGACTTTTAGTGTAGCTATGCTTTGTTATTCAAATTGAGGAATATCAAATACCTGAAGGTATGCCATTTTAAGTTAGTCTTAGTCAACCACTATTGGTTGAGGGTTGAAATTTATATACCATTTATGCACTCACTCAAATAATGTAGTTATGAATTGGGTGGACTTTCTTTCAAAATAAGTGATGCCTCATGCCCTCTAGATGAGCTCACATTTATGGATGTGTTCTACTGCATTCTCCATGCCTCAATATTTAGGTAAGTGGAGTGTCATTTAATAATATACGATTGTGGGTTGAGGTGATTTAATTGGTGGTTGTTGATAACCTCTAAATATTTTCCCTTGAGGAGAAAGTCCACCACTTCCTCTTATGCCACCACCTAGTCTACCTCTAGTGCTTCCAATAGTAACACTCATGATATGGGGTATTTTAGTTGATGGATTAATCAAATTTGGGATTGTACTTTTCCACTTTGAAGACTAGGTCATCTAGGCATCCCAAATTATGCCATGAAATTCCATTGAAGAGGGAAGGAAAGTGATAAAGTTCATATGAGCATCAAATGGCTCATCTCCAATACCCCTTATAGGTTTAGTCTTCAATTACACACTATAAATATCCAAATTATGTATATGTACTTCATCTGATTCAAAATAATGAGCATGTACTATGGTTGGGGAAGTGGGTTGGTTCAAACTTGGTTATTCAGTTACTACCATCCAACTAGTTTCTCCTTCATATGATATTAGTGGCATGGGGTGTATTTCAAAAGTGATAGGGTCCTCTTTGTGTGTGTGATTCCCTACAAATCCTAAAAACACTTCTTGATTTCTCTCGGTCTCTTCCCATACTATTGAATCCTATAATCCTCTATTGAGCTTCATCATATTTCCATTTCTACAATGCACACTGACTATATACCATTTTAAACCCACAATATTTTACCATTGCTTCTCTACTCCCCTTCCAAATGTGAATATCATGCAAGGAAGGATTTATCTCTCTATTGACATAGTCTTAAGTCCATAATCAATAAATAACTTCTTGATTTCTAAATCAAAATTTCTAATGTAATGGCCACATGATTATTTAAGGAGATAGAACTTGGCTTCTTCAGGAGATGAATAGGTAGTTATAGCATACTCTAGAATGTATCTATTCAAAACTCCTCTCCACCAAATGTTGACAACTCTCATCCATGAAGTTACAAGTTGTGCTAAAGCTATTTATCACTCTAATGTCCAAGATTATATTCTCCCAAGGTTTTATGATAATCCTTGAACATATGTAGATAGATAAGTATGAAAATGAATTAGAATTTTAGCAAAGAAAATTTCATATATATCACTATAGAGATTTTGAGCTACCCACTACCATGCAGGAACTCCTAGTTCAAGGTAAGGAACTACAAAATTGTCTTAAACTCTGATAATCCATTGTTCTATATTCTTAAGGGTGATATGCTCAAATAAATTACATGAATGTACAATAAGTTCTATGATTCCTAGAAATAGAACCAAAATATCAAGTTTTATTTTTATTTATATCTTCAACACTAAAGTGTAGCCCAATGAGCTAGGACATTGGCCCTTTCATGCATACTATGGTCTTGTGCGCTCACCCAAAACACAGAGCTAGAAAATGGTTCTCATAGGTTTTGTTGCAAAATATAATTAACTTAACCATATTCTTATGTTAAACATGGATTTAAATGGATACTATATAAAATCACAAATAAACTACTTTGATCCTTGTATTATTAAGCTCTGCCACTATGACTACGTAAACTAATTTCATTTTAGTTTTGAGTTATTACTTATAAAAATAAAAGATTTGTGTAGATTTCATACTATTCTCTAATAACTAAATGCTAACTCAAATTATCATAGATATACAACTCATCCATTGAATTGAATATGAACACAAGAATGTTTATAATTTCCATGACTCATTTATTAATCTTTAACAAAGAACTATCAAGAAAATCTATCATCCTAGTGATTTAAGATAGGGTTATTTATACTTATTTATCCTTAACCAAATATTTATATCATTACTGACATGAGTAATTAACTAATGAAATATTAAAAAACTAAGATTCATGACACTCTAATAACTAAATTTTCCTAAGGACCTAGGCCTTTATGCCCCCTATATACTCACTCTATGCTAAATATTTACTACCATGTGTTCATCTCCCTGTGGGCTAGTGTAGAAATTACAATGGATAAGGTTTGAATGAACCATACAAATTGCTCCTTAACTTTTCTCACCTCATATACTCCTCAAGTATTTTTCTATTGTTTTGAGTCCTATGATTTTGAGTTCCTCATGACTAATTTTTTTTTTGACTAGGTCCTCTTGTGCTGGTGCTTCTGTACCTTAGTGATTTTTCACCCTGTAGGTTCCATGCCATAGTGATTTCATTCCATAGTATTTCAATCTAGGATCCTTTCACACCATGTAATTTTTGTGCCAAAATACCAAATCACTTAGACAAAATTTTGGGGACAACACCAAGGAACTAATGATAAAATATTATCCTTTTTAGTAAGAATTTCAAGATATTTTTCTAGAGGAATTACCAAGTCTACCTCCCATGAGGTAATTTGACTTAAATATTGCTATCATTTCAAAATTATAACCATAATCTAAGGCTCTCTACATAATTAAAATAATTTAATTAGTTGAGTTAAAGGCTCAAATATAGGATACATTGGCCAAAGGGTTGATTCAATGAAGTATTTCACCATGGGGTTTACCTATAGTATTTTTAAAAAAGGATGAAAACCTTTGATTATACATAGATTACCAAATTATAAACAATAAAATAATCAATAACATGTATCATTTACTTCACATTGATGATATTTTTTATTACATAAGTGGTGCAATAGTCTTTTCAAATATTGATCTTCATGTCAGGTACCATAAATTGATAATTAAAGAGAAAGATATTTCAAAAACAAATTTTAGGTTCGATATGGGAATTACAAGTTTATAGTGATTATTTTGAGACTAATGAATACACCTACAACATTAATGAATCTCATGAATAGTGTGTTTAAATATTATCCTGATTAATTTGTGTTAGTCTTCCTCGATGATATTCTCATCTATTCTAAAAGTGAATCAGATCATGTTGAGCATTTGCATTTGGTCTTGTAGTAATTTTAGAAGCATAAAATCTATGGAAATTTTTCTAAGTGTGCCTTCTTTCAAAGAAGAGAATAATGATTGGGACATATTATCTTTATAAAATTATTTTTTATGGATCCAACCAAGATTAGAGCCATTATGGAGTGTCCAACACCCAAAAATGTGCATGAAGTATTTAGTTTAATGGGTTAAGTGGGGTAATACAAGAAGTTTGTGCCAAATTTTTATAAGATAACAAATTTTATCACCTCTATTTATTAGAAAGAGAAATAATTTTTTTAGTCTGATAAGTGTGAAAAATCCTTTCAAGTTATGTAAATGAGATTTAATGTAGCACTAGTGTTATGTATTCCAAATCCAAATAGTCATTTTAAAGTTATAAATGATGCCTATGGAGATGTTTTATGAGGATTTTTAATGTAAAATATTTTAGTTTTAGCTTAAAAAATAAATAAAGTTAAGCCTTATGAGGCAAATTGTGTTCTAAATACCTAGAATTAGCTTACATAGTACATGCTTTGCAAGTTTGGAGGCATTAATTATTGGGAAAGAATTTTGATCTTAAAATTGATAATATAGGACTCATTTATATATTTACCTAACCTAACATTAATGCTCATCAAATGTGATGGTTGAAATTTTTATTAGATTATGATTTTGACAATAGCTACATTGGGGAAAATAAAATAGATTTGTAGAATCCCTTAGTCATAAAAGGTATATTAAAAAAATAGCTACTATAAGGATTTATTTTAGATATTAGGTATTAAAATTATCACCTAAAGATGAATTCTATGAGCAGGTAAAGAAAACATTAGCCAATAATTCTCAAGATTGTAGATACCATGGATTTCAATTTGAGAATGATGGAATTTTGAGATATAATGGTAGGATTTATGTGTCTAATAAGGAAAATTTGATAAATATTGTGATAAAATAATCACACCCTATATTCAAGACATCATAAAGTTACCAAGCTATTATCAAAATTAAGACTATTATATTTTTGTAAGGGAATGAAAAAGGATGCAACAAAATTTATATCTAAATGCTTATAAATTTAGCAAGTTAAGGTTAAACATATACATCCTAATAAGTTTTTGTACCCATATTAAATATCATAATGGATGTGGTAAGTTATTAACATGGACTTTATCTAATGATTGCATATGTATAGAAACCTTCATGACCTGATATTGGTAGTTGTGGATAAACTTACCAAAGTAGCTCACTTCATTATGTTAATTTAATATATCATGAACCAATTATACCTAATTTTTTTATAAAGGAGGTATATAGATTACATGAGTTTCAAAAAAATATTATTTCAAATAGGGACCCTAGAATGACCTCAAAATTTTGGTAAACTCTCAATTTGACTTTGGGTACATAGATGAACTTCAGTATAGATTACCATAAATAAATGGATGGGTAAACATAAAGAGTGAATAAATTTTTTAAGTATATGTTAAGGATGTATTTCATGGAATAAAAATACAAATTTTAGGAATACCTACCATTGGTTGAGTTTGATTATAACAAATCATTCCAACCAACATTGAAAATGGCTCTTTTTGAGGCATTGTATGGTAGGAGGTGTATAACACTAATTAGTTGAGACAAATTACAATATAAAGTATTATTTTAACCTAATATTATTGTGTAAATTTAATAAAAATTAAATTTATTAATTCAAATATTGGTTGAATCCAATGATAGGCAAAAAAGTTATGCTAATCTAAAAAGTTTAGAAAGGCAATTCTTAGTCAGAGATAATATTTTTCTGAGTCAAACCCCAAATGAGTGCTATTAAGTTTGATAAATCATAAAAATTTTCATTGAGATATGTGGGAAAATTAAATGTTATACAAGTAACTAATCCTTTAGCATTTACACTTGTTTTGCCACTAGAGTTAGCTCAAATGCTTAATGTTTTTCACATATCTTATCGTAACATTTTTATAGGCAATCCTTCACATGTTTTGGACTATAATTAATTACAAGTTTAGGATCTATGGGTGGTCACAATATAAATATTTATAATAATTTATACTCACAATATTACCTTTCATAAAAAGGAAGTATCATAATGTAAAGTCTAATGGGACCATTATTTAGAAGATAATGCTACATGGAAAAATGATGAGGAATTATCAGGTCATTTCCTCATTTATTTAAATTATTTTTATACTAAACATTATTAATAATTTGTTGAATTATTATTTAAATAATTCATTGGGATGATGAACAATTTTATGGGGGAAGGATATCACATCTTGTCTCACTCTTACAAAAAACTACATTAGTATTGTTATCACTTAGAAGTGCACCCTATTGAAAATGTGTGCCTATTCTCACTTATGTTGATAGAATGTAAAATATCAAAAGTGTGGGACTTTATATTAGATATAATATCTATATTAAGGTCTGGTTACATTTGGTATACTAACCTATTTCTCTATAAACTATCTAATCTTGTGCTTTTTTGACTAGGAAAAGGGTACAAGGAGCAATGATAAAGCTAAAAATAAATAGGAAAACTAAAAATTAAGATGATGCACTAATATTAAGTTAAATTATGACTATAATTTAAAAAAACTATAATATAAATAACCTACACACATTCACTTCATTATCATACAATGACTGTTGCATCAATATTTCATATAGAGGTCTAGACAAATACTCACACTAGTTTGGAAGGAATGAACAATGATTGAATTCACTTCCAAATTACATAGAAATTAGAATTAGAAAATCTATATGACTGAAAAGAATTATCATTTTCTATATAAGGTTGAATTATTCATACATAAACCTAGGAAAAATAATAATTCACTATGTTCTATTAATGAATATTAAACCCACACTTCATAAAAGCTTAATAATGGAGGAACATTCAGATCTTTATTTATTCAAAGGTGATGTTGTACAAAAATTTGGTAGGTTTAATTAAGCCAAATTAATAATCTGATCATAAATCTCTCTAAATAAGAATGCATATAAAAGAGAAGAAGAGAGAGAGGATAATTAGATCCAAACTAGGAATGAGTGCACATGCTAGTCATATTCACTCTTAGTTAAACTAAACCTTCAACTCAAAATTCAACCTAAATAAACTAAAAATAAACTACAAATCACTCCCAAATTTCTACATTGTAAATTTAGACTTCAAACTTTCTCTACATGAATTATGATGCCATAGGAGAAAGGGAGAGTTGACAAGTCAAGGGGCTCTTCATGCAAGTTCGAGTCTTGAGTTAATTTGATTAATAATGAAAAAATATTGGTATTATTTAGTTAAATATTATTTTTATTTAATTAATATTTAATTTTGAATTTATTTATCTTCACTTGCATCTTGAGTTGACTGGTCTTATCTTAACTTCAAACTTGGAGTTGAACTTGAGTTATCTTGCATGCATGTTTGGCCTCATGTCTTTTATAAAAATATCTCAAAGGGGGGTGTAGTATAATTATAATTAATGTTTCCTTTGGAAATTAATATATCTCATAAAAATATGGCTAAAATATTATCCAAGACTTAAACTCCACTTATCCACCTTTGCATGTTTTTGAATTCCACTTTTGTAGGGATAATTTAAGGCTCTTTGAAGTTGGATTGTAGTTGATACTATTAGCTTAAAATGGGGAACCATATTTAAATAGGGGAACATGTGGATGTTTAATTATCTATTAAATATTATTGACAAGTTTTCACTTTATTATGAACACATCTTTCTAGTGTGGTTCTTTTTCCATATGCTCATCTTGTGAAACTTGGAAAGATTATTAGATGCACGACAAAAAAAAAACATGATGGATATTAATAATTAAAATATATAATTAGAAAAAAAAATTATTGTATAATAATAACCATGGTGTCATATACCTTAAAACAAATTTTTAGCTCCAAAATTCATGTACAACTCAAAAAAATGCTATTTTATGCTCTCTTGTTCTCAATCTTGATTTGGATTAGGGGGTATAAAATGAGTTATAGGACTTATAAAACACTCATAATATTATTTTTGGATATTTAATTTTTTTTTTAAATTTTTAATTTTTTAAAATCTTCAAAAATATTCACCAAACTCCCAAACAAAAATTTACAAAAAAGTGTCTGCTTGTTGCCCTGGGGTTGACCTAGAGATGTTTTTCAATGAGATGAGCGTATTTTGAATTTTTTTCATTGAATTATAATTTATTAATACCTTTAAATTAATTATAAACATTATAAAATAATTTTATTTCCATTGGAGGGACCTAAAACACCCATTTCTAACTCCATTTGTGAGCAAAAAGGTGAAGAAACCTTCATTCCCTTCATGAATATACCTATATATTGGAATTTTATCTATATTAAGGTATATTAAATACTTTAAAATAATTTAAATATTCAAGGACATAAAAATATACCTCCATTCAAAATTTAATTTTTTTTTATTGAATAAAACTCAAAATATGCACTTTTTGGTGTTTCATAGTTTGTATAATTTCATTTTTAAATACCTTTAGGCCTATGTTTTTACATTTTATTGAGTTTTATGAGTAATAAATGAATAATTATTTTTTAATTATAAATTTAAATAACTGATATTATCATTATAATAATTTTATGTGCTCAACCAATCACTTAAACCACTCAAAAATTGTCTTTTTTGACTATCTCTCTTGCTTGCTTAAAACCCTGAAGCTTATGCCTTTGCCTTTATTCATTATTTACCATAAAATTTTTATTTATTAAGTTTTATAAATTTATTATATTACCCATAATATCTCACAACACATTTATTTTACAATAAATAAGTTAAAAATTCAAACATACTACTTAAAACTAAGCTATTGGGGTTTAAGAAGGGTTTCAGAGCACCTGTTCTTCTTAAAAATTATTTATAAATTTAAGATAATGTTACATAAAAAAATGAAAGTAATATTTATGTAATATTTTATCTTAAATATCCAAAATACCATTATAACAAACTCTTATTCACCTTCACGTACTGAGCATTTGAAAATCGCCTTCACTGGCTTACAACTAGCTAGTTAAAGGAATAAAAGAAACCTCTATCAAAATTTGGGCTTGTGAGATGTTACTAAGAATGGTTTTGAAATTATTAATTTTAGATTATTTTTTTTATACCTTTTTTAATATTAAGTCCTTTAATGGAGTCTTCTTGAAAACATGTACATAACCAACTTTGACTAGTAGTGAAAAAATTGTCAACATTCTTGATAATTTTGATGGGATGTTTGCCTACTATATACTCAATAAAAGTAGTTATATCCATTGGATTATGGAATAATTAAAATATAACTAAATATAAAACTTAAAATTTATTTAAAAAACTACAACACTTGTGCATAAGCACTTATTGAATTGAAAACTAGAATAACTACCAACTAAAAAATGTGCAAGATAACACTTAGAGGAATGTAGAAATTAAAACAACTACCAAAACATGTGTGTAATATCAATTGATCCAAAAATTATAATTTTTTATTGAAATATATTTCAATAACATGAAAATAACACAATAACAATGATTTCTCTAAGAAGAGATATTTTATTACTCATAAGATTGCAAATACAAACATATGCTTATCTTTGGGAAGAGATGTCTAATTTTATTCTTGGGTTACATATGCTTTTATACATAATTTTAAGGTATGAGGATTATGTATAAGGTAAAAAATATTGATGGAGATGAAGTGGTTTAACTTCCATGATTTAAAACAATACAAAATTTGAGAAATTACTATTTTTAGAAAATTTATTTTAGACAACACTATTAAAATTGAAATTTAGGGAACTTACATTAGGTTTTTGAGGGTAAAAAACCAATAATAATAGATATATTCCATTTAATTTTTTTCCCTCATTATTATATTTAAAATGGTTCAAATGGGGAGTCAATCGGAGCTATGGTGCAAAAGTTATGGCTCCCGAAAGTTCCACCACCAATTGAGGTAGGACCATTGCCCGAACTGTCCCCTAAAGCGTTTCCCAGATCATCACTTGAATTAAAATTGAATATTATAATACTATTTAAAATACTAAAAATCCACCTAAATAAAAAAAAACCTTTTAGGTCCTCTCCATGTGGTGGATGAAGATGACTAATAAGCTGTTGTTTAACTGTCATTCTGGTTGGATCAGATATTTTCTTGATTGTCAACCTCTTTGGCTTCTCTCCAAGTGAATAAAATAAATAAAACATATGTAAAATATATTAAAAATCATCATGTGGGTAAATAATTACCTTATTTTTCTCTTAAATACCAATAAATATTTGAAATGTATCCATATTTTGATTCATAAGAATAACTGTAACTTCAGCCTTTAGTAGCTCACTAGAACAATGTTCTTGGCTTTATGTGACATATTGAGATATGTCATATTGATTGTTAAATATTGAAAATTTTTCAAGATGTTCATAAAAATATTATTAATCCTCAATTTTAGCTTCTTCATCTTTACTTAGTTCATGCATAGGTCTGTTACCTTTGGAAACCGCTATTACAATCTCACTAGTTGTTGCCATATCTTCTAGAAAATCTTCATGATAAGCTTATTGAGTCTCAATTATTGCTGAAAATACATTTTTTAATGGATCATATATGGATTAAAAATTATATTATTATTTTTCAAATTGAATCTCATTTTAGTAACACAACTCTTGATCTTTTTCTTGAAAAATTCTTCTCTTTACTTGCATGTTCTTTTTTTGCCTTATATAAAATAGGTCCTTCAAAAAGGGAGATGGTGGGAGGAAAAAAGTTTATATTTTTTGGAATATTAATATAGGTAATTATTGGCTTCTCTTGAATAGGATTTGGTATTTAAGAGGCATTTAGAAGGAATTCATTCAATATTTATTTGAAAGAAGGGAAAGAAACTTGTGTTAGGGCTTCATACTTCAATGCTTCATATTTTGCACTCCACTCAACAATAAAACTTTAAAATTAATATTAATGGAAAAATTAATTTTGAGGGATGGGTGGAGGGCTCAATAAACTTTAAAATTTATTTGTTGGGATTCTACAACTTTCACCTTTTCTTGATTTTGGATAGGCATGGGAAAAGGCTCTTTCTCAAGGGTAGGCATGAAATAATCATGGGTCTTGGTCCAAGAAGGTTTATAACATGGAATGGTATTTGGATATTTCATAGGATTAGGAGTCCTAAACTTGAAATATTGAAGAAAGTAGACTCTCTTAAAGGTTCAAGGGGTTCTTTTTGTTTCCTAATTAAGATTTTGGACTCAATTCTTTGTACTTTCATAGATAGTTATTATATTGGTTCTCTTGTAGCCTCATTATATATATTCAATAATTATATCTCATTGATGTATATAGTCATGATATTAAATATATTATTAATGCCTATTGTATTCATCTTATTCCCTATCAATCTCCATACATTATCTCTCAAAGTCAAATATTATCTCTTGCACACTTTTTTTAGGCTGATTAGAAACATGAGCAAGGGTGGGAAATGGGTAAATATAATTATAATAATTATATATTACTGATTGAGAACCACTTGATTTGAATTCATTAATATTCTCATCTTGATATGAAGGTTTAAAAGAAGCATTTTCATAAAATAGAGGATTGAAATACATACCAACTGATGTTTTTAGGTAGTTGGACTGCTTAAACCGATTGTATATAATTTGGAGTCACTAAATACTAAGTAATTGAGAAATGTATTTTTTTAAAATTTCTAAAACCATCACCAATATTTAACAATATTTTGTGTTATTATCCCACTGGGCATGCTAGAAATTATTATCACTCAGAAGTGCACCCTACTGAGAATGTGTGTCTATTCTCACTTATGTTGATACAAACTCTCCATAGTGTGTAAAATTATATTTGAGAGAATATAAATATGAATGGATGTTTCTCTTTGTTACACTCACCTACTTCTCTCTAAACTATCTAATTGTGTTCTTTATTGACTAGGAAAAGGGTAGCAAGAACAATGCTAAAGCTAAAAATAAATATGAAAACTAGAAATTGGGGTTATGAACCAATATTAAGGTCAATTATTCCTATACTTGACACACTTTTGAATATAAATAACCTATACACATTCACTTAATTCTCATACAATGACTCTTGCATCAATATTTCACACAGAGGTCTACACAAACACTTACACTAGTTTGGAATGAATGACTAATGATTAAATTCACTTCCAGATTAGGTAAAAATTAGAATTAGACACTTTATATGACTTAAAATAATTATAAATTTATATATAAAGGTGAATTATTTAGACATAAACCTAGGAAAAATAGTAATTCACTAAGATCTATCAATGAATATTAAACATACACTTGATGAAATCTTAAGAATAGAGCAACATCCAACTCTTTATTTTTTCAAATATGATGTAGTAAAATATTTTGATATATTTTATGTAAGAAAAAAGAATAATATTATTATAAACCTCTAAAAATTATAATACATATAGAAGAGAAGAAGAGAGAGAGAGAGAGGACAATCAACTGCAAACTAGGAATGAGTGCACATGTTAGTCAAGTTCACTCTCAGTTCAACAAAAACTTCAACTCCAACTTCAGCCAAACTCAAATCCAACTAAAATATGAATCTCTCCCAAAATTATAAGTATTAAATTTATAGTTCAAACTTTCTGTACATGAAGTATGCCACCATAGGAGAGAGAGGGAGAGTTGACAAGTCAAAGGGCTTTTCATGAAAGCTTGATTCCTGAGTTAACTTGATTTAATCATGAAAACATATTGGTATTATTTAGTTAAATATTATTTTTATTTCATGCATATTAAATTTTTACTTCAGTTACTTTCACTTGCATCTTGAGTTTACTAGAATTATATTGACTTAAAACCTAGAGTTTAACTTGAGCTATTTTTGCATGCAATTTGAATGCATGTTTGGCCTCATGTCTTTTCTAAAAATATCCCAAATGGGGAAATAGTATAAGTGGGATGAATATTGAATTTTTAAGGTAATAAATTTCATAAAAATAGTGATCTAATATTATCCAGGACTTAAACTCCACTTATCCACCTTTGCATGTTTTAGAACTCCACATTTGTAGGGCTAATTTAAGGTTCTTTGAAGTTGGCTTGTAGTTGCTTTGATTGGAATAAAGTGGGGGGAAATATTAATATATATGGGAACATGTGTATGTTTAATTATCCATTAAATATTATTTATAATTTTTCATTTGATGATTAACACAACAACTATCCAATCTGGTTCTTCTTCCATATGCCCATCTTGTGCAACTTGTCAAGCTTCTTGAATGCACTGTGAGAACCATAAAATTTATGGATATTAATAGTTAGAATATATAAGGAGAAAAAATATGATTTTAAAATAATCACCATGGTTTTATATACATTAAAACAATTTTTTAGCTTTAAAATCCATGTATAACTCCAAAAAATGTTATTTTATGCTCTTTTATTCTCAAAAACCCCTAATTTGGATTTGTGGGTATAAAATGAGTTCCAAGCCTAATAAAATAATTATATGTTTTTTGGATATGTATTAATTATTCAAACTTGTAATTTTTTAAAAATCTCTAAAAATCTTCACCAAACTCCCAAACAAAAATTCACAAAAAACGCCTACTTGATGCCTTGGGGTCAACCTAGAGATGTTTTTCAATGAGATGAGCCTATTTTGAATTGGTTTTAATTTAATAATAATTTATTTATAAATTTAAATTAAATATAGACACTCTAAAATAATTTTTATCCATTGGAGGGACTTGAAACACCCATTTCCAACTCCTTTTGTGAGCAAAAAAGTGAAGAAACATTCATTCTCTTCATGAACAGAGTTGTATTTTTGAATTTTATCTATCTTCAAGTAAAATAGAAACCTTAAAACACTTTTAAAAATTAATTAACATCAAAATATACATATATGAATATTTTCAAGATATTTCATTTAATAAAACTCATAATATCTACTTTTTGGTGTTTTCTAGTTTGCAAAATTTCATTTCTTAATGCTTGTAGGTCTATGTTTTGAATATTTTATTGAATATTAAATATATTATTAAAATAAAATAATTTTATGTGCTCAACCAATCACTTAAATTACTCAAAAATTGCCTTTTCTAACTATCTCTTTTGCTTGCTTAAAACCATGATGCTTTTTACCTTTGCCTTTCTCCATGCCTTGAAATTTTGATTGAGTAAGGTATATAAAGGTATTATATGATGAATATTATCTAAAAACACATTTAAAAAAAAAATAACTCAAAAATGCAAACACACTACTTAAAATAGAGTCATTGGGGTTTAAAAGGGGTTTTAGAGCACATGTTCTTAACAATTATTCATAAAGTTTAACCGATTTAATTTGAAACCAATGATTGTAATATTGAGTTTATATATTCAAAAAAACTCCCATAATAATTTTATAACTAAATTTTCTTCACCTTTATGTATTGAGCATTCAAAAATTACCTTTACTAGCTTGCAACTAGCTAGTTATAGGAATAAAAGAAACCCTTGTCAAAATTTGGACTTGTGAGATGTTCCAGAGCATAGTTTTGGCTTGATGAAGGTTATATGATATTTTTTAGACATTTTTAACCTTAAATACATGAATTTAGTCTTCTTAAAATCCTACATGTAATAAAATTTGACCAATGGTGATAAAATTGTCAAGTATTATTATAGGGTGTAGAACTAATGATTGGTAATTTTTTATTTTCATATTATATCTGGATATTTATGTTGTATGATTTGTAGTCATATTTTTTTTATGATAAATTATGTTTGAAATAATTTATATATGTTTATTAATGTACTATGTCCTATGACCATGTTTTTTTGTGATTTCATTTGCATTATACCAATTCATTGATAATTATATATTTTGAGTACTTGATTATTTTAATATAAGATCATAATAACTACTTTTTGTTTGATATAGGTGGTTATATTAATGTCCCACTCTCATATAGTGGTACATAGGAAGAGTATCATAGGTTAGAATGGTATAAATATCAACATTAGAGATTGAGAGAACTGAACCAAACCCATATACACACACCACACTCTTTAGTTCTTAGATGAAATGAATAGAAATAAATTTTAATGATGCTTTTGATTATCAAAATATATTTAGATTATGTATTGTCTTTCATGTTTCCATTAAAACATAATATGAATTATATTATGTTAAATTATTCAAGTTAAATCACATATGCCTTTTAACTCTTACGATATTTTTGGGTGTTTATTAATCTTGTATAAGTTATTTCACTCAATTTTTTTGATTATTTAAAAGAAGGTAGTAAAATTGGAAATATGAGTTGTGTTAGAAATACCTAATAACAAGTGTGTACATTGAATCAAAATATTGTGAAGAGCTCTTCTTTGTCTTGGGAGGATGACCTGCATGTAAAAAAATACTAAAACAAATTTATTGGTTAGATAAGTAGCTAGGTGGATTGCCTAGTTGTTACTAGATCTTAGAAGTGAGAGATTCCTTAGGGGTTATCAATCCACCATTTTAAAATAATTAAGTTGGTAAAATATAAATAAAGTAATTGCATCAATAATCAAAAGGTACTAAAATTGATAACAAGAATTTATTGACAAAGAAATGTGTTAGAAATGATTTAATCAATGATAGACTAATTAGTGCCAGTGCTAATGAGTCAAGGTATGGCTCAAGAAGTTTGAAAGGGGTTTGTGAATAATTAGCAACTCAAAAAAGTATATTTGGGTAAGTTTAAGTGGGTTAAGGTAGCTCACTAATTTTATGTCACAAGTGATCGTTGATGGTTGGGTTGACCATCAGTGGTTATAACTGACCATCGACAGTCATGCTAACCATCAGTGGTTGACTATGTAAAATTGGGTTTGATCAACAACAAAAAATGGGATTCACAGATGAATTTTAGGGGTTGGTCAAAGACTAAATTAATTTTGAAATGAAAATAATGCACATGAATATTAATAAACAATGGCTTATCTTACTAGAAGTGGATTGGATGATTAGTTGGTATAGTTGGCCCATAGGCAAGATATGGATTGATTGTGGTAGAGTAATAGTACCTGGAAGCTTGGTTGAGAGGTGATGGTAATTTGGATCTTAATGGAATGGCTTGATGACATAGATGATGCTGGTATGATTGATAGATTGCTAAAGTGCTTGATTGACCTAAAAAATAAAAATTTGAGTACCTAAGCTCTTGATAATAATTGTATATGGATTGGACCTCCCAAGCTTCTCTTCTTTATAGGCAAAAGTAAGAGGTAGAAGTGAAGGTGTAATTAGGGATTCTAAATATAATTCATGCATGCAAAAACTTGTAACATGAATTAGAGAAAGTTATATGTAGAAAAGGCAAAGATAATATTTTTCATGATGTTTACATGCTTAGTTGAGACAATGGATCTTGAATATTGATGGTTTGGGTGATCATCAGTGGTTAGGCTAACCATCGATGGTCAGGGTCTAGAGGGAAAGGGGACCTGATTGTCAAGTTTACCCTATTTGGTGAAATAGGGAGTAGGTATGTGGGTTAGGCCTAAGAGGTGTTAGATGACCCAAAAAAGGGTTGTAAGGAGTCCAAGGGTAACTTAAATATTTAGAATCATAGGTGTGTGGATTTACAGTGTCTATATTTTACCCCTTTTTATTTTGTGGCTTGCATAAATGAGCTATAAAATAAAAATGGAGTATAGGTCAAGGGTCTAGTTGACCTGAGAGAGGGAGGAGGTATTCCCCCTCAAACTAGGAATTGGTGAGGTGAAGATGAAATGGGTATGGGTTTGATAAAGGCTAAATGTGGAGTCAGGAGGTGGTGACTTGAGGTTGAGCATTTGAGGCACAAATATGCACACAAAATGTGATAAAAGGTGCGATAGCCAATATTACACAAAGATAGATTACTAATGTTGGTAAAAAGTTAAAGGGTTGGTATTGAGAAGACAAGTGACCAATATATCACATGAATATTGTAGGCATGGTAGTTGGATACACCTATTAGTCTCTTAGTTAAGGGTAGTGTTTCTATGGGTATCCAAGGTAGGAAGTGTTCCTAAGTAAAACATGAATGGGATAAGTGTCATAAGTATTCAAGGTAAGAAGTGCTCTTGGTGAGATAAAAGTAGGTCAATATGCATGAGGTGACACAAATTGTAAAATGGTAAACATGGCAATGGTGTCATTGTGGTCAAATGACTAAGAAATGTGTGTCACAATATTGCATGCTAGAGGGGCCATGATAATCCAATGATGATGTGATGAGGTAGTTGGTTTGGTAGGAGAAAGGCATCTCCAAAAGTGACATGGGCCTAGTGGGGGTAGATGTTTTTTGTAACAAGTTTGTTATAAAAAGGGTAGGTGGTGTCTAATTAGGGTTCCTTGATCATTGATAGTTAGGGTGCCCTAGAAGGTGACCATCGGTGGTTACTTTGACCATCAATGGTCATGGGAAACCCTAAAAATATGAATGGGGTAAAAGTAAAAAAAAAAGTTAAGTTTATCATTATTACTCATTATGCTTTTGGTGGAACTAATATTTAGTGATTGTGGTGTGGTATGGGAAAGGATTTTATTGAGGTGGGTGTTACTTATTGGGTGGAGGCATGTGGGTGATCATGGGTCTAGGATGTAGAGAGGGTGAGGGCATGGTTAGGCACTTGCTCATGAGATCAAACCATGGAAGAGGTCATGGAATGAGGTAGGGGTGCACTAAATTAGTAATTAGGTTAGATTATGCATGTTTTGAAGTTACATGGGTGGGTAAGTGTGAAATTTTGATATTTTGACCTATATGCCCTAGGTTGAGTTTATTGAAAGGGTAGGTTAAAATGATGGGTTGAGAGTCTAGTAGATAGAGTGGGTGGGTGGGATGGGTTGAATAAAATATGGGTAGGGTAGTATCAAGGAAATAATGTAAATTTTGTGGGTTTTGGGTACCTAGGGGGGCTTATGTTTTAGGGGTTTTGGTTGATAGGTGACTATCAGTGGTTAGGTCTAACTATTGATGGTTGACACCCTAAGAAGTAGGGGACCCAAACTGTCAATGGTCAGCATGATCTCTGGTGGTTATATTAAGATAGGATGGCTCAAAAAGAATGGGGTGAGGGAAAAATGGATTAGGTAAGGGTAAAATAGGGTGAGTTTTAGGTTAAGGTAATTGAATTAGGGTGAAAGTAAAAAATGGATTAGGGTTAGGGTCAAGGCTAAATGGATTAGGGTTAGGGTGATTTGGTTATTAGGTAAAAGGTTGTGATGGGTAGGTGTTAGATAAGGATAATTTAATTAGGAAAAAATAGAGTATGGTTAAGGTAAAATGAAATAAGGTTGATGGGTAGGTTAAAATGGGTAGGTGTGAGATTAAATGGGCAATTTTGATCTATCAAAATAGAAGAGTAGTGTGAGATCAAGGTTTTTGATATGGTTTAGATGAGTCCATTAAGAGATACTAAACTAAGTGTATGGTTTGGCGCAGGTTAGGGAGTAGATCCAGATGTGTGATAATGTACCATGCATATTCCCTGAGCTTTGTGAAGGGATGGCTATAGAGGATTGGGCCCATATGGAGGAGGTAGGGTTTGGTGGGATGAGGCACTATCAATATGTGTTGAGAGATGTATCGATGGTAGTGGCACTCATCAAGAGATGGGATCTTAATACAAATACTTTCTTGCTACCAACTAGGGAGATGACTATACTCCTAGAGGACATACATTAGATTAATCAACTCCCATTATGTGGTGAGGTAATATACCAAATTGAGCAGAGGAGTAGGATGAGTTTGCTGAGTATCTATATGGAGATGATAGTGATCAAGTATATTGGAACTTTGGAGGATTCAGTTACTCAACATTATATGAGAGTGCTCCTGAGGAGAGGTGATTGATGATGATGCTAATGATTATGGTGACTTGTTTTAGGCTCCTAGATTTTAGTAGTAAGAGGTTTATCTATGTTTTTCTAAGTGTATTGGTTGAGTTGCTACTTAATAAGACAATGTTTAGTTGGGTGCCTATTTTATTAATCTAGGTTTATAAAGAGTTATGGGGATTTAGGCACCATAGGAGATATGACATCAACATGGGGACAATACTACACTGTTGGGCTTATGATCACATCCAAGTGTTGAGGCTGATGGGGTTACCATGGGTAGGGTATACATGGATTGGTTTTCCTATTGGTTTTATAAGATGGAGGGATGATTATGTGAAATTAGGTGTAGGTGGTGGAACACACAACATGGATTAGTTTAGAGGTACCTTAGGTGTGTTGGTGGTTGGGGATATCACCTGGAGTCCATACCTACAATTTCCACTCTGGCCAAGCTATATGAGGCAAACCCTTACCATGTAATATTATAGGTGGATAATGGGTCACTAAGAAGATGAGGTGGATATGATTCTATTTGATTGAGTTTGGTGCTAGTTTGGCTTGTTATAGGGTGTACTAGGTCTACATCCATAGTAAATGAGGTAGGATTATAAGCTAAAGTATCGATGCCCTAACCTACTCAAATAGTGTTAGATGGTGGGCTTGAGGAGCTTTCTATTAGGGATCCTATAGATGATGCAAGGTATGCATATGGATATATGGCGTGGTACTAGCTGAATTATGTAGCTATAGATGATGGCAGAGATGATAGAGATGTGAGGCCAATGGTTATATATCTAGATAACTAGGTAGGAGGGGAGGGGTGGTATTGGATATGGCCCAAGGTTAGATACAATTTTTATAACGACAAGTGGTAGGAATCCAGGGGTAGGTTGGGGTAGTAAAAATTGAGAAAGATCAGGTGCAGGCCTAGGTTATCATTTTTTAGGGGTAGGTAACTACTCTATAGGGCTAGATAAACACATTACAGGGGTAGATTAGTATGGGTGTGGTAGGTATAGTAGTAAGAGGGCCATCAGATTTAGTGCCATAAGCATGATATCTAGCCACTATAAAATAAATTAGATACTATGAGGTGATGGTGTTAGATCAGTTGCCCCATGCCATGAAATTTATAGACTATAGAGCCAATTTAGGTGATGGGGCTACACTAGTTACTCTAGAGTAATGGGCTACTATAGTTGGGCAGATAGGGGTCCTAGGGGACCACCATCAGGTACAAGTATAGTTGGGGCTAGTGGTAGTAGTGTAGGTAGTCCAAGTATTCTAGGAGTCTGATTTTGTATTTTGATATATGATATGTATGATTTTCAATTCTAGCCTATGCACTGATGTAGCGAGATGTATATTTTGTTGAGAGAGAGTTTGATACAATGCTACATGTATTATTTTTGACTATTTAATGTATATGATATATGACATTTAGTGTTTTATGTGATGTTCATGTTTGTGATTTATGGTTATGGATGCTCATGGTTATGGTTGTTTGACTTAACATTTTAGGCATGTGATGTTTAGAAAGTTGAATTATGATGTTTTAATTCTGCTCATGGTTAGATAGGATATGTTGTGGATGGATACATGCTATGGCTCATGTTTATGGTTATATGGATTGAATGGTGAATGGTATATGCTACGATGTTTTTCTTATTTATTTTGTTTATGGTGTAATAACATGTTTATAGGCTTACATGATGTGATGGATAGGTGAATGTTTATGGTTGGATGCTATATGTTTACATTGTGCCTGGATCATTGATGGATAGATTATGTTGCTTATTGACATAGTTTATGATGTTCATGATTTTGGTATGATGTTTTTTGTTTGTGTTTATAAGCTTACATAGACTAATAAAAGATAAAAAAAGATGATGCCTTTTCGTTAGTAAAAACTGACATGAAACCCAAAATTGGATTGGCTTAGTGAAAATAAGCCTTTCAAATGTTTCACATTAGCATGCCTAGGTTGATAGATAGAGATCCTGATGACATTGTGTCAAGTGAGCTCATAGTCTTGTGTATATGATATGTGGAGGGAGAATGGGTGAAACTAGAACCATTAACGAGACTAGTATGCCTTTTCTTATAGGTGTTTAAAGAGGTGGTATAAATAAGTCTATGTCTATATATAAATTGTAGACTGATCAATGTGGGAATTCTACTAAGGAGAGTTGATTATGTTTTTCCCACTTTTATTGCTATTTATGAGAGCTGATTGTGGCTTTGAAAAAAAAATTGCTTTTTCTCTTTTAATTTCTTTTGACTTTTGCTTGAGGGTTAGGGAAGCTGATTAATGTGGGAAGCTTCCAAGAAATTTGTAGTTTTGACTAATGCTTTATCCAACCATCCTTCAGGGGAGTGTTCTTGATTTATATGGTTAGCTCAAATTATTTTGATATCTATCCTTCAATGGAGTAGTCCATCTTATGTTTTGAAATTTTAGAATGAGTTTTCAATAGTTGTCCTTCAAGGGAGTAGACTATGGATGCTAAGGATAACCCATAGTTTATTTTTTATATTTGATATTAATTTTTTCTTTTCTTTTATTTTTCTTGACATAGACTTGTTCATACATGCTCAATGGATTACCTTTATGAAGGCAAAACTAAGCTGACATGGGGGGCCAGTAGGTGAAAAGGAGGTATAGGTAACAATGACAATATGAATTGATCTCAAAAAGATGGGAAGTACTATGAGAATCATGCTATGGATAGATTTATGGTATTTATAGTTCAAGATTAGGATATAATTGTAAAGGATAATCACATGATTTAGTTTTATTTGATTACCCCTAAAAAATAGGAAAATGAATGTGTTTGTAAGGGATGAGCTTAGGTTATACAAATGATGACTGTGATCCCTATTTAACAATAAAAGGGATGAAGATGCAAAGTATTGAGAGGTTTAGGTTCTAGTTTGGCTTTGAGATAGGACAAAAAATAAGCCCCTGATCCATACTTATGGGTAATGTTGTAGGGTCCAAGCCAAATAAAGGAAAATTTGCCCCTTTTGCTTTTCTCCATATTAGTGACATGTTGGTTTTCCTTGAGGACAAGATCTCTAATGTTGAATTCTAAAAATTTTAGGTATTTGTTATAAGCTCATTTGATTCATTCTTGATAGACATAAAGATGGAAAATGGTGGTTAAATGATGCTCATTGAGTAGCTCAAGTTTGGATAAATGTTTTTGATGGTAATCATCTTACAAAATGAGGTCACACAAAGATATGCAAAGATAAGGTATTTTTATTTCATGAGGCAAGATAGCCTCAACTCCAAAGATGAGAGAAAAAGGTGTAGCACTAGTGGGGGTTTAGATGCTAGTATGATATTCCCATAGGGTGAAGGGGATATGCCAATCTTGACCTAAGACATTGACCATTTTGGTAAGAATGTTATTAATGGTTTTTTTAGAGGCTTCAACTTGTATATTTTATTATGGGTGATAAGGTAATGAAAAGCTAAGATTAATACCAAATACATCAAAAAGGCCTTGAACTTGTTTGTTTTTGAAATATTTTCCATTATTAGTGATGATCTTATGGGGAACACCAAAATGGTAGATGATATGATGGGTGATGAATTAGATAATCTTTTCAACTTTTGTCAAGACAAGGGGAATATCCTCCACCCATTTGGTAAAATATTTAGTTTTGGTAATGATAGAATGATGCCATTGTGAAGAGTGGGGGTTGATTTCACCAATAAGGTCTAGACCCCATTTTGATAAGGGCCAAAAATCTATGGACACGTGAAGGCTATTACTAGGTGCATGATGTAAATTAGCATGTTGTTGACACTTGAAACACTTTTTCATGTAATCACAATAGTCTTGGTTAAGTGTAGGCCAGTAATATCCCAAGAAAAGGATAAACATGGCCACAGTGAGGCCACTAAAGTGACCCCATAGATATCATCATGTGTCTCTTTGATGGCATGAGAGGATTATAAACCATGGAGGCAACAAAATAGGAGGCCCTCTAAGCCTTATTTATAGAATATTCCTCCCATAATGGTATAATAAGAGGTTCTTTGAAAAAATGATCAACATGAATTCTTAGAGAGGCTAGAGGGAACTATTATAAGGTGAAAGTAGTCAATGTTTTTCTAGTACCAAAGATTAGGCAGAGTTTATTTCACACTAAAGATGGTTGGAATGTCTGATTTGGTATAGGAAGGCTCAGTAAGGTGATGGATAATGATGAATAGTTTGGAGCTTGAGGGTTTTAATGGGATCTGAGAGGCAAGAGAAGCTATGGTATAAAAAAATTATTGGTATACTAAGGGGTAGTTTTGATATGGTAATATTTTAATGAGGCTAAGATTTCTATGACAAGTTATCTATACAACTACATTGTTTCATTCTTACATTGGTAAATGCCATTAACTTTGTTAACCACAAGTTGGGAGTCTCCAAAGATATTTATTGTTTTTAATCCTAGGGATAAGGTAGTTTGGATACCTATTACTATGGATTCATACTCAACCACATTATTGGTGAATTCAAATTCAAGTTTAAAGGATAAGAGAAGTGGTTCACCAATAAAAAAGACAAGGACAATACTAGCTCCCCCACCAAACTGACATTTAGAACCATAAAAAAACTTTGTTACCTAATTAGTGAAATGTAATTAATATAGGATTGAGATAGACTCATATGTAAATGCATGGGAGGGAGGTTGATTATTCACTACGGGTGCCTTGACTAGCTAGTTGGTAATTACACACCCCTTGATTAACTTCTACTAGAGGAACTCAAGGTCAAACTTAGCTAAAATCATGAGCCAATTAACCATACAATGGTTTTGGTATGGTTTGGAGTGAATGTATTTGAGGGGGTTGGTATTGGTTATGAAAAAAATCTTATGGTTAAGAAGGTAGTGGTAAAGTTTGGTGGCCATGAAGACTAGGGCCAGACATAGTTTTTTGGTATGTGTGTACCGAGTCTCATATTTGACAAGTGTATGACTAATGCAATATATGACTTAATATTTATGTTGTTCATCTTGATGGGAAATCATTTCCCCTAGGGAGTGGTCTATGGTAGCGGTATAGAGGTAGAAAGGTTAGTCATCTTTAAGAGGTGTAAGCATAGGTGGAGATAACAGGTGCTCTTTGAGTGCATCAAAGGATTTTTGACAACCAACATTCCACTTGAAAGAGACATCTTTTTTCAAGAGGTGGTAGAAGGGTTGACACTAATCAGAGAGCTAGGAGATGAAGTAATAAATGGATTTAAGATTCCCATGAAAGCTGTAGATTTGTTTAAGATTGGTCAGAGGTAGCATCTCAAGGATGGCTTTGATTTTGGCCAGATCAACTTTGATTCCTTGAATGGAAATGATGAAGCCAATAATTTTGCCTAAAAAGACCCTAAAAATAAATTTTAGGCAACTGGGATTGAGGTGGATGTGATAATGGATTAGTCACTCAAAGATAATCTTGAGAATGGTTAAATGGTATTTGCAAAGCTTGGACTTCCCAAAAATGTCATCCACATAATCTTCAATGATTGTATAAATAAGATCATGGAAAATATAGGTCATGACATATTATTAGGTTTTACGAATGTTATTAAGACCAATGGGCATGACTCTATAATAGAAAGTCCCCCATGAGGTAATGAAGGTACTTTTGTGCTGATCTTTAGGGGCAATCAAGGTCTAATTATAACCTGAGAATCTATCTATGAGGGACAACATCTTATGGCTTACTATAAGATCAATAAGTTGGTCAATTATAGGTAAAAGACCTTTGGGTAGGTGAGGTTGAGGTTTAAAAATTATACATAGATATGTAGTCCCCCTATGGCTTTAGTGACTAGCATGATGTTTGAAACCCATTGGGGATAGTTAATGGATTGAATGGAGTTAATCAAACGGAGGAATTGAAGCTTTTATTTGACAAGGAAAGCTATTTGAGGTTACATTTAACAAAGTTTTTGTTTGACAAGTTTGGTGTCATGAGTGGTGATGATGTTGTAGGTGGAAATGGTTGGGTTAATACTTGACATATCGACATATGACCAAGAAAATATACTTCTATGATCATGGAGGAAGGTTAAGTAGTCACATATTTCCTCAAGGGTGAGAGTTTGACCAAGTTTGATGATATGGGGGGTGATCAGAGTGACTATGTCAATATCTATAGTGGGTTCATTCAACATGGTTGAGATTTGAGGATGGAAGAGTTTAGTGCACCAAAGTAGGTGATAATAACATCATCATCCTAACATTGAATAATGTTAATGGTAGGATAATCTTCTCTCATGATATTAAGATGGGTTAAAGAGATGGATATGGATGCCCCTTCCTTTTGATAAGTTAGGGGACTGAGAGTAATCATGTTGACAAAAAAAAATGGGTGGAATGATGTCCTCATCCTCACCCACAAGTAGAGGGGGTGTTAGTGAGGAAAGGGTTTTTTCTTTTATAATGGTATGGGTAGTTTGTTTGGACTTCTTATTAGGTAAAATGAAATTGAGGCTATGCTTCTCATGAGGTTTTCATGTCTCAATTGAGTTTAATGTGTGTGGTCTATGCTAATATCATCCTAAGCTAAATCCCTTCCAAGAAAACCTATAAAGGTATAGTTTGGTGAAGTCAGGTTTGTCCAATAAGAGAAGTTAGAGGTAAACAATTGAGGTGAAGGGTGGGTAGTGGTAGTGTTAAGTGGTTTGTCAATTCATTGATAGATGAAGTGGGTTTGATAGATAAGAGGTCCTAAGGGGAAAATGGCTAAAATGTTGGGGTCATAACTTGATTGGTGTTCAAGTTTACCATATTCTTAGGGAGTGTGAAGGGAATCCAAGGTGAAGAGATGGTATTCTCCAAGGGTAAGGCATTAAAAGGTAGACTCCAAAGGATTAGTGTTAGGTATTTGGTCAATAAGGATAGAAAAATTGGTATATGCTTCCATAAGAGGGGAAGCAATGGCTTCAAATTTCTTGGGTGAGGGTTTTTATGGTGCTTTGGATGGAGGTAGGAGAACATCATTAGGTTGGTAGGTCAAATTTGCATGCTATAAAAGGGTTAGGGTCAGCTTGTATGGTAACCACCTAACATTCATGTTCAAACTTGACATAATGATGGAGGGTGGAAGGTACACAAACCATGGCATGGATCCAAGGTCTCCTTAGTAAAAAATTGTATTGTAATTCAATTTTAACCACATAGAAAAGTTTGGGGAGCATGAGAGGTCCTACTTGAATGTGGAGGATGACGGTTTCCAAATTAGTGGTCATAGTGTCATTAAAAGGTCAAAGGATGGCTAAAGTTTTGGACATGATATTATTTGATAGCTTGAGTTACTCATAGGCATGGGAAGAGATGATTTTGATACTAGCTCCCCCATCGATCATAACCCATTTGATGTGGGATTTAATAAAAAGAGGGGGATCTAGGTCTTTGGGGTGGATAGAAGGTATCTTTGAGTCCTTGAATGCAAGAAGGGTGGAGAGCTAAAAAGCACCAATGAAGGCCTTTATGGGTTGGGAATCCCCCAATCTGACTTCATTGGCCTACATAGCCTCGATCATAGCCTAAAGATGATGGGGTGGGGTGGAAATGAGATCATAGAGGTTCATTTTATTAGGGTTCTAGTGAAGTTGTTTAAGGATGACCCTCTTGATGGATTCATAGGGGTTAACCTCCAATGTGCCCAAGATAGTAACTTTGGGTTTAGCTATAAGCATGGAGGTTTGGGTCTAGTTAGGTATAGGGTGAGTAGGTGGGTATGTCCATGGAATGTACATGTTATCATTCCCTTTATCCTTTTTTAATGATCATGTGACCACATTAATGGTATGGATAGAGGGGGAAGGTTTGATGGGGGGTTGCGTAGATTCCTTATTACTTTAAGGCGAGAGTGGGGGATTAAAAATGTGTTGGTGGCTGGTTAGGTGTAATAGGCGAGTAATGGATGAAAGGTCATCTATAAAAATATCATCCTCATCATAGAGTTGGTGGATAATGGCTTGGAGAGCTTTGTAATTCTCTGTGTCATGCTCAGGTGTCTTATGATAGGAGTAGATTTGATGATCATTGTACCAAGTTGACTTCAAACCAAAAGGATCAAAAGTTCTAATGGGAGGTAATGTGAGGTAATAGGTCTATACTAACCTTTTAATAATGTTTGTATAGGATTTTAATATAGGTAAGGAAGGTTTTAGGCTCATAGGTTTGGTTAGTAAGATGGGTGTGTGGGTGGTAATAGGTTGGGTAAGATATGACTTGGGTAAGGTGGTTCAGGCATATGGTTTTGGCCTAGGCACATTATTAGTTGAGGTGGTCAAATTTGGTGGTCTGACTAGATATGATCTAGGAAGGACTGACACATTAGATAATAAATGTGTTGGTGTAATCAATGACATTGGGTGACATATGTTGAAAGAAGGTTTCTTTTTGAGAAAAACTAGAATGGTGGGGCCTTAGGATAGAGGGTAAGGTAGAGGGAGGTAGAGGCTTAGTGATGTGTTATTTTAATGCTCTTATCCTTTTGGTTGGTGTGGGTTAAGATCTAGGTATAGGCTTGGGTGATATTAAGTCTACTTTCAAATATGGGTGAGCCAAACTTTGAGTAGGGAAGGCACCAAGAGTTTTGAAACGTTTTATTGGTGAGATGGTGGTATTTTTTGTTGACTGAGAAGTTGAAAGGTTATTAGAGGTTTAGATTAGTTTAAGATGTGGTGGAGAGATGATGGATTGGTTAGTTAGAAGTGGGATAGATATTTCAGGTTTGTTGATGGAGGGAAGCCCTAACTGTTACCAGAAAGTGGCTCGATCCATGTTTGGTTTAAGGCAAATTTGAAATTTTATACTAATGTGGAAAAAGGTTTGTGCATTGGTCTTGATCCATGGGTAGGGGATGCAATAAATAGACTTATAGGTTAGGTGGGATGCTTAGTAGGTTGGTTGATCTCTTGAGGTGAGGGAAGCAAGGTTGAGATAAATGGCTCATCCATAGGAGGTGTGGGTAAGAATGCTCCTCCTTTAGGGGCAATATCCATAGGAGTAGTGGTTTGTTGGGTAGTTGGTAGAGATGGTGAATCAATAATGTTGATTTACCCAGATGTACTAGTTGAGGTAGTATGTGATAATTCTAAATCTTCTATGAGGGTAGCTAGGGAGAAAGGAACTTCTTTGGTTTGGCTATCCAAATGAGGGTAAGGTGACTCTATGACCTTGGTAAGTGAAGTGGGGGAGGAATGGGGAGATTAGTTGATCAGGCCCTCATGGGTAGGTGTATTGTGAATCATGTTGATTGTGTGGGCATCATGAGAGCACTCAGCCTATGTATCCTTGGCTTTGATAGGGGCATGGTTAGGAAAAGGTCTCCTAAAAATGTCAAGAACTTGATTTTGAGGGGCATTATGATTATCCAACATGAGTTCCCCTTTGTTGATAAGGCTATGAATAATATTCTTAAAAATATTACATTGACTGATGTCATGTCCAATTACCCGATGAAAAACATAGAGATCCTTGTCATTGTACCAAGTAGGTGCTAGATAAGAAGAATAAAATTGTTGGGGAGGTTTGAAAGGTGGAAGTTTTATAAGGTTATATTTTATTAGCTTCTCCAAAAATGAGGTGTAATATTCTCCAAGTGGAGTGAATTGTTTTTGATTATTTTAGTTTAGGTTTTTTGTATTTAGATTGGATGTAATGGGAGAATTTTTTTAGTTGACATTGGGTGGAAGGGAAGTTTTAAGGATGATATCATTCATGGTTCCCTTGGTATTGGTTTTGGTATTAGCTTGGTTGCCTGTTTTATAGGAAGAGGTCTCATTGGTCTTGAAGGTAGAGTTCTTGTTTTGTAACTTCAATTTACCCTCCTTTATGGCCTATTTTTATAGCTTATGTGCCATGGTAAAAGCCTCGTCAAAGGTCATAAAGATCTGGACATGCAATGTAGAAGATACACATTTGACACAATCTTGAGTGAAAAGTTATATAAGTTTAAGTTGAGGAAAGGAAAATGAAAGTTGATTAATCAAGCTTCTCCAATGGGCGATAAAATCAGCAATGGACTCATCATTGGATTGTTTGATATAATATAGGTCCATGATAGAGATCTTCTTGGAAATATTAATATAAAAGTGATCCAAGAAGACTTGTGCTAGTTGGGTGAAATAAAATATGGAATGTTTGGTAAGGGCACTATACCAATGAAGTGCTGGACTAGATAAAGACATGGGGAAGGTTTGGAGGAGAAGGGTATCATTGTAAGTAATCATGTATCATGTATGCCTAAAATCCCTAAGTTGTTATTGGGGGTCCTCCTTGATTTGAAATTTGGTAAATTTTAGAATATCCCATTGAGGAGGGTAAGGTCTAATAGGAATAAAAGGATGAATAATTTTGTTACAAATTTAATCATAGGATAGGATGTAATGAGCTCCTAAAATAAATGACTCAAGGTTGGTCATTTTGTCCATGAGATTTTTCATTAGGTTAGTTTGAGGTGGTGAACTAAAAGGATTGTAAGGATAATATTGTGGTTGAGGTTGGGTGACATATTGGTAATTACTTGGCAATGTAGCAGTTGTCACATATTGGAATGTGGATGCTAGAGGTCAGGTAGGGTAGGTGGATGATGGTGGTTGGGTGGTGGGTATACACCTTGTGGGTTAGGGATGTATCTTGGGTTGGGTGCAATGGGTAAATGTTAGAAAGTCCCTATGGATGGCATGTGGATGATAGTTGGGTTGGTGACAGGAGGGGAGGTAGTGACCTTAGTGCTAATGGGTGGTGAGGTAAAAGGGATATGTACTCCTAAACATGGTAAAGAGGTATTAACCAATGGGTTAGGTTTAATAGAGTAGAGGTTAGAGATGCTAGTGGTGTGTGCCATAGATACAAGTGGGACATTATGGGTTATCCCCAAGGTAGAGGATTCATTAGTAGGGGTGGAAGGTGTAAGGGTAATAGTTGGTTGGATAGGTTGGTTTTCAGCCATAGCGTCAAGGGGTTAGTAGATGAAGATGCCTAGGTAGTCAAAGGTTGGGTGGTGACTGTGACAATAGGGATAAACTCCATAAGGTGGGATGGCATGCCATAAAGAGTATCTTGAGGTGGAGTTGAAACTGAGATATGGTGAGAAGAGGTGTTAAGATAGTGATGAAGGTCCACTAGATTATTGTCTAAAAATTTGGTAATAACCATGTCTCCTTAGGGAAATACCTAAGGAAATTTAGGTATTACTAATATATGAGGTGAATCTTCTACCTTAGAGATTTACTCCATAGATAATGAGGTAGAAGAGGTTGATTTAGGTATGAGTTTTATTCTTTTAGGTCTCTTCGCTGATGATGAGTGAGAACAATACAAGGAAAGGGGAGAGAAAACAAGAATAATCTCATTTATCAAACAATAAAAATATAAGAAAACGATCAAGGAAATCAATACACAAAATATGAATTACATTAAGCATATAGGTTAGTTTTAATATTGCTTTTGGCTTATGCCTTACTTTATGAGAATGTGTGATAGAAGTTGGCTTGGAGATCAGGTACTATAGAAGCAGTATATGGTTGGTTTTAGGCTATTTAGGTGCTCAAAAGAATCTGTATTGGAATTAATACATGGCTTGGTATTAGGGCTTACCCCCTCAATTCACAGTCCAATAGTGATAAGGGTATTGGGTACTTAGCCAATATATATTGATATTCAAAGTTTATACTCAACCATAGAGCTAAGTTGGTTCTCTTCTTGGTAATGACCTCCAAATAAGATTATCAAGAATGGGTAAGGTGACCATTAGGTGATGAAATCCCATTTGAGCCTTGTCTCAAATTGTTTTGATGTTTTACTGATGAAAGTGGTTTGGTTAGTGTGTGAAAAAAAGTGGTGATATGATAAGATTAGTATGCTTTAATTCAAAGTGAACTATTATTAAAATCAAGTAATGGATGTAGTTGATTTTAAGCCCAAAATAAATTTTAGTTTTAATTATGAGCATAGATATAGATAAGAGCATAAAAATCCAAATAAAACATGAGTAAAGAATCTCAGTCCCATCGAGCATACTAAAAATTTTCACTTAAATTTTTCTATTATTCAGAAGAAGGTAGTAAAAATAGAAATATGAGTTGTGGTAGAAATACATGATAAAAACTATGCATGTTGAATCAAAATATTGTGAAGAGATCCTCTTTAGCTTGGGAGGATGACCTGCATGTAAGAAAACACTAAAGCAAATTTATTAGTTAGATAAGTATCTAGGTGGATTTCTTAGCTGCAACTAGATCCTGAAAGTGAGAGATTCCTTAGGGGATGTAAATCCACTATTTTAAAACAATTAATTTGGTAAAATAGAAATAAAATACTTACATCAATAATCAAAAGGTATTGAAACTAATAACAATAATTTCTTGATAAAGAGATTTGCTAGAAATGATCTAATCAGTGATAGATTAATTAGTGCTAGTGATAATGGGTTAAGGTATGACTCAGAAAGTCTAAAAGGGGTCTGTGAATAATCAAAAACTTAGAAAAGTATATCTAGGTAAGTGTAAGTGGGTCAAGGTAGCTCATTAAACTTTATACCATGGGTGACTGTCGATAGTTGGGTTGACTATTGGTGGTTAAGCTTGATTGTTAGCGGTTATGCTGGCCATCGATGGTCGACTGTGTCAATATTGGGTTTGATCAATAGAAAAAATTGAAATTCATAAATGAATTTTGGGGGTTGGGAAATGTCTAAAGTAATTATGAAATGGAAATAAATCATGTTAATAGTAATAAATAAGGGACTGTCTTACCATAAGTGGATTGGATGAGTAGTTGCCATAGTTGGCCTGTAGGTAGGATCTGGCTTGATTTTAGTAGAGTAATAGTACCTAGAAGCTTGGTTGAGATAATATGGAAAGTTAGATCTTAATGTAATGGATTGATGATGTGGATGACATTATTATGATTGATAGATTGTTGAAGCACTTGATTGACCTACAAAAGAAAACTCTAAATACCTGTGCTCTTGATAATAATTACAAATGGATTGGACCTCCCAAGCCTCTCTTTCTTATAGACACAAGAAAGAGGTGGAAGTGAAGGTGTAATTGGGGATTATAAATATAATTCATGCATGAAAAGTCTCACAACATGAATTAGATAAAGTTATATTTAGAAAAGGCAAAGGCAATAGTTTACATGATGTTTGCATACTTAGTAGAGATGGTGGATCCTTGGTAAACGTCAATGGTCAGGGTGATCATCAACATTTAGGTTAACTATCAATGGTCAATATCCATAGGGAAAGGGGACTTGATTTTCAAGTTTACCCTATTTTTTGAAATAGGGTATAGGTGGGTGGGTTAGGCCTGAGAGGTGTTAGATGGTCCAAAAAGGGTTGTAGGGGTCCAGGGGTAACTTCAACATTTAAAATCATAGGTGTGTGTATTTGTAGTGTCTACATAATGTATTTAATTTATACCCATTTTTGGTGACTTAGGGTGGAGTATTAGGATAAAAATTACCCAAGGCAATTTTATTAAATGGGTTTGAATTTATAAAAGTATTTTATTAGTTTAGTGACCACATGATTTTTAGAGTGAAATGAGATTAAGTAAAAATTAAAATAACTTTTTAGCAGATATATTTTTTGTTGAATTATCCATTGGATATGATAGGGGATTTAAATGTGGTAGCCATAATTGAAAAATAGGGTAATGGCCATGAATAATTAGGGCAAATAAGTAGTTCATGTATAAATGAAGGGTGAGTTTATAATGGATAATGAGAAGTTTAGTAAGAGAATGGAATAGACATGCAATATGTGGATGTGGAGTGGAAAAAGGATAAAAATAAGAAGAGTAAAGAAGGATGGGATAAAAAATAAGTGGAAAAAGATATCAATAGAAAGGAAAAGTCTACCATTCCATACTTTTAAGTGACAACCATTACAAAACTAGGTCAGTTGAACTTTGAATTTGTAATTCTAGGTTTGGTTACAAAATTAGTTTAATAAGAGAACACAATAATATATGGATATTTAATTTGGGTTAAAAATTTACTTACTTTAAATGTGTTTAATGGTATATTTTTATTAAATAGAACCTACGTTTTCATGTTTATATATGTGGGGATAAAAACTTGGTTCCATCCACAGGCCTATAATCATGATGTTGAGCCCTTGCATAAGGAAAAACTGAATGTTTTTATTGGTAAATTTATTAAATGGAATAAAGATCTTCATGTCTATAGACCTAGGGATGGAACTCAGTTTCATCCATAGGCCTATAGAGATGAGGTCAAGCCCTTTTTGAAAGGAAAATTGGATATTTTAAAGATAGATTAGCCTAAAACATAAGTAGATAATAACTAGGTAGCAATGTTTAGCATAAGACTTTATTGAAATTATTAAGGGAGATAAACCTTGACCTTGTAAATTATCAGTTTGGGGTGAGCTCCATTATTGGATAAAAACATAAATTTCAAAGAGACCAAGTAGCATATGTGATGTTTGGGAATTTGAATTGTATTCATTTTATGATTAAACCTCACATATGCTAAGTATGTTATGTGATTTATAGTAAACTAATTTTATGTTTTTTTTAATTAGTGACTATTGTACTCAACATACCCCCATTTTTTTATTAGAATAGGGACCCACTATCTTTTAGAAATGGCCTCTAGCCCTATTTTAAAATTCTTGTAAAAAGATAGGCCTTTTGTATTATGCTAACTTTTTTATTTGATAGACATATGAATGTACCTTTTTTTCTTTGGGGACTAACCTACTAATGATTTATAAAATTTATGTATATATAGGTTTTCACTCATATTCTTCAAAAAAATGCTTCAGTAGAGCTACTTAACAAAAAAGGGTCTTCAATTATTTTGTTTAGAGATTACTTTTTGGTGATTCTATTTGGAACTTTTATTTGCCAAACTCTTTTGACATGTTCTAGTCTTTGGTAGTTTTGTTTGGTGATTATATTTGATGATTTTTCTCAATGAATCCCTCTGATGTAGTTTAGTTCTTCATCAAAATCATTCATCATATTTCTTCAGCACTCTACATTTTACATACCCCATAAGAATTTTGTTCAGAAAAATTATTCAAGATTTCAAGGTATGGAACCCCAAAGATGTATTCACCATGTATTAAAAGTTTTCAAGACTTACTATTCAACCACTATTCTTTGGGAACTAGGCTCTAGTTTTACACTTCAACTTATCTAGGTCTTCGAGAAGATTTCTTTGGCACTCATCCTTTGGTAAATTTACCTGACATATTTAGGTCTTTAGAAAAAATATTCACTGATCTCACTTGACAAATTGATCTAAAATATTTAGGTCTTCAATAATTTTTATTAGTGGAAGATTTTGGTATGTTTGGTCTTAACAAACTCATTTGGGGTCTTTTCTTTGACACATTTAGGTCTTCAACAAAAGTGTTCAAAACTTTTGATCAAGATGCTCATCTACTTTGTAAACAATTTTATAGCTCAAATCCTAAATTATTACTACTAAAAGAATCATTACTCAGTAAACTAAATCTGAATAAGCAATAAAACTAAACTTGGCAAAGGGAAATAATGTGGCACTCCTACCAAACATCAACAATGCCTATGTGGCATACCAACAAAATGAGGTGGTAAAGTTTGAATTAAACAAACAAATAAAATTTATATATATTTTGGACATTAATAGTGCACAAACTAGAAATTAATGTGAAATATATATCAAAATAGTTTGAACAATGATGTGCCCATTCAATTTTGAGCTAACTTATGAATTCATTTACTCTCCTATGATAGAGCCTTAACCACAACTATTTTTGACTTAAAAACATACTCAGGAGAGATAAGTAATTAAATTACAAACAAAATTAGTACTAACTCAATTGAATAATGATGACATCCTCATTCAAGACAATCTAAAGAACTCTCCCTCCTTCAAGATTCTCCATCAAGTATTCTACTGAGTACAAGGATACACTATTTGAACCTACTATATTTAACAATGACTATAACAACTAATTAGTATTGTGAGACACCATACACTAGGTTGAAGAACACACACATGAATAAAAATTGACTCCATCTAAAAACCAATTGGCCACATACCTCTTCCCACTCAAGAGATAAGGGTTACAATTTGTAGATGTGAAGCTACAAGTCATGCCCTGTATCAACCTCTTATGAGATTTGTTCTTCACATGAAAGATATTAAGAGTATACATGCATAAAATCAAGCACAAAATATTTTTATCATGCATCTATGGAGATGCATTTCAAAGGTACCTTTACCTTCCGATTTTAGATGACACATATTATTTATATAAAGTAGTGGCATGAAATAAATAGAAATCTATTGACAAGGCACTTAACAGTTGGATGCTCCCAAGTGTGATAATTAACTTATTAGACAAGTAACCCATACCAATAATAAAATTCATAATGGGAATCTAAATCAAAAGGCCCTATTGAATAGGTTATTTGGTTTCCCAAGCATCGAATTCCTCAACCTTGTGTGGGTTATATTGCTTGATTTGTTGAGGTCATCATAATTAACCTTTGCTCTAGGAGAGGTGATTGGAGTAAGGTTATGAGAGAATATTTTAAACAAATACAAGAGGCCTCAAGGAGTTCATTTCTACATGATGTCCTAATTTCTCGATGTAGCCATGGGGACAATCTAAATCCAAAATGGGTCACTCTGGAGGTTCCCTCCAAACTATATAAAGAACAAGATATGTGATTATTACTCTTTCATGAACATAATACACACACACACACACACACACACACACACACACACACACACACACACACACACACACACACACACACACACACACACACACACACACACACACACACACACACACACACACACACACACACACACACATACATACTTGCAATATTATGTGCATAATTAGGGATGTTTACCCATAGGTATGGAGGGCCATCCATGAATCCCCCTTTCTTAAGATATCAAAGAGTATCATGGACACACTATTAATCAAGGGAGACTACTAGTTATACCCTGACTACATAGTTATTATGGTAATTATCCATAAGGTTATACCTCTGGGACTCCCCAAGTATGTCTTAGACAAGTTAGTGAAGCAATAAATAGCCTACCAGCTAGCATTGATGAGAATATACATAAAACAAGGAAATCCTACCTTCATGTATCTTACTTAATGATTGGAAGAACGTGCTACACCAATCATAAGCACTTATATAAGTCAAGTAAATATAGAGAGTATTATTCCTTGGTCTCATTTCCACATAGGAGCTAGGATCCCCATAGACAAATTCAAAACCACATCAAGGTATTGGGCATTGAATATCAATATGAGCCCTATGATCATGACTTTTTGTTCCTTAATGCTCAGAATGATGACTAGTCTTTGAGAGGGAATATTTATTTCAGTTGAAAGAAGACCTTCTAAAGCTTATTTACTGAGAACCTTCCTTTTCATAAAGGAGGCATGAACTAGAATCCCAAAAATTAAAGTATGGGATATCAACCAATAGGAGAAAAAGGATAATCCTCCCAAACACACACTATAGAACTTAAGGTAGTGAAGAAAGAACTAGGGGTGATAGATACATCACTTGGTAGAATCAAGATGAGCCCATTTGCTTGGATTATTTAAATTTTGAGGGCCTTACCTAAGGTAATGTTTCATAATTTTTAGAGGTTTTTACTACAGTTACCTCAAACATAAAACCATTTCCTTCCATAGATCCTATGATAACCATCTATTACACAAGGAAGACAAGGGATTAGCCCCTTCCATAGAGCCTAGCCATGGAAGGGCCATTCGTGGAGATAGACACACAAGAGACAATTAGAGAGAATATTTATAATGAGGATTCATAATTACAAAGATCAAAAGTCTTGAGCCTCTAAAACTCAAAGGGAAAGGAACCATTGAATTAATAACATTAGGTGAGCCTACACCCCCTCTAATTTCCATTTTTTCCATTTTTCCCATGTTTCTCTTTATACAGTTAGTTCATTTGGTCGTACTTCATTCACCCATCCCATACCCCCTCCTCTCTTGGTCCCCAAGGTGGAGGTTGATCCTATTAAACCTATTTTTTAACCAAATATATTAGTACTAAAGGTAAAATATCCTTTCTCTACCCTTGCAGTTTCTACTTCCTCAATTTTTATTCCTCTAATTGCTCCTCCCACATCCACTCCTACTATCATTTTGGTTGTCCCTTTCACTAATGTTCCACTTCCAAAAAAAACCAAGAAGGCCATAAAGAAATCAAGAGGAGCATTAACCATCCCCTAATTTCATGTTGCATCTACATAATTAAGTTTACAAGTTCCCCTTCCTAGTTTTTATCAAGAGATAATTGTGATAACCACATAGAAGGATGAGAAGGAGAAAAGGCTAGTATACATAGTCCATCCACTACCACAATATGGTGGAGTATACTAGTCCAAGATCATATGTCCTTCACTCCCTAATCCCATCCTAAGAGAAACTTTGAAGTAAACATCAGGTGAGATATTGGGTGAGATTATAGCCTCAAACACTCAACCCATAGACCCAACCTAGTTAGTCCTCCCATAGTGGGCAACAAACATGTAGTCAAGGGCCTGTAAAGGCCTATTCTTGTGATTACCAAATTACCCACTGAGTACAATTTTTTAGAAATCTATAGGGAGTGTACAGAGGGTGAGGAAGAGGAAGATAGAAGATGACATTGGTAGAGAGTCATTATAGAAGAAAGAGAATAAATGTTCACCTTACACAAGAGGAAAGATAAAAAAATTGGGGTAATCCCTATATATAGAGGATTTTAAATCCTATATGGAAACACATAAATATGTTCTAGTATAAATAAATGAAGGGATAAAAATGGCACAGAGAGAGATAGAATAAGAACTAGAGAACCTAAGAGAATAATAGTAAATTGTTCATATTCTAGTCCAAATTAAAATGGATGTCCAAAGTGTAATATCTATATTGTAAAATACCATTGAAGCCATTAGTGTAATGAGGGAAAATTGGTGCCCCACATAGTAGACACCACCAAATTGTCTAATTATTTGAAGATAGATAATAATAAAATCAAATTCCTTATTCTTTTTATAACCAACAAGTCATATGCACATTTGAACCTGATAGCACCATTGGAGGCTACCAATGCCCTTAACTTGGTGGATACTAGAACACAAGAGGCTAGGGAATGGTTTGATGTGGCTAAGGAAATTATGCTAAAATATTTAGAACATGAGACTTTCACCTAGTGAATTTTGGATGAACTAAAGCTTTCTAAGGCCAAGGATTCTATAGGAAGACTCATTAATAGGGCCAATTTTTACTAACTCTTACATCAAGATTTAGATAACTTTAATAAAGACATATAAGGCAAGACCATAGAAGAAATAGAGTCAAAGATGAATTTTTATAGGAAAAAAGTTACTGAAGTTGAAATCTTTAGATCTAACTTTAATAGTAAAAGAGCTAAACATGTAGGGCTATTATAGTAAGTGAACAGGGTGCATAAGCCTCCACTCCTGAAGATGGATATTATCAGATATTAGTATGACATTGAGCACAAGCACTAATAATATTTTAAATAAAATAATAATGATAGCACCACAACTCATTGTTTAATGTAAGCATCCAATTTAGTACCTCCAAAAAACTTGTCAACCATAGAAGCACCTGGTCAACCTTGAGTCAAAGTCCAATTTTATATGTATACATACATAATTTACTTATAGTCTAATTAAACTTAGATTACACATGAGAATTTACCTAAACTATTTGTAAGCATGTACATGTTGCATTTCATTTCATATGGAAATTAATTTTGACATAAATGTAATTAGATACAAGCATAAAAAACATTCAATTTTGAGACTAAAATTAAAAATGATGTTCTAACTATGGCATGGAACTATGATTTTACATACACATGGAGGATAAGGTCACCCATCGCCAAGTCTATATATCCATGTAATTTCACATTCTAAAGGGTTGGAAGATTTGATCAATACAATAAGATGTTAATTTTGACTGTCATACAATTGTAGTGTTGTTTTCTCCTTCCACTCATGTGATATTAAAGTTTTTACTTTTATGGTTATTATAATACAATAATTTGAAGTGTGAAAAAGATACAGATAGATTTTATTTGTTTTTATCAATGTATGCTAGTTGTAGATGTGAAAACACTATTGAAATTTAGTATATCTTATTAAGCAATTGGTTTAAACTATGTTATTATTCTTAGTGTGTATGAGTGTTTTCTTTTGGTATAGTTTTCTAAGTGTGTGCCAAAACTACTTTATATGCCTTATTGCTATGAGTTATAACCTTCTAGTTAAGGGTGTGAAAGAGAAACTCTAAAGGAAGTAAACTTCATTTGACACCATCAAGTTTCCTATATCACTCCTCCCCAGACTTCATAACTATGTTTACTTGTGAGTGTGGAACAACTACAAATAATAAGTATTAGTTTTGAGAGTACTTGTCCAATAAGAAACTAACCTAGGAAGTGACCCTTTTGAGATCATAAAAACTTCTTTTTTATCTACCCTTCCATCCTTTTGAAGTAATATCTACCCAATCTAGATTAAGTTTCACCCACTTAGGTTTAGTTTCTCTACTAGGATTCATTTTACTACAAGAAAAATCTATTAACAAATTCCATATTATGCTTGTTATTCCATCAATTTTTTTTTAAATATATACCTGAAACTCATGCCTTGGAGTGGAGTTTACCTCTATTTTAAACCTAAAACATTAGAGGCTACCTTATCTAAAACTTTAGTTGGTGCACAAGACCCACATCAACAATGACTACCTTGGTACTTGTGATGGTTGTCAAAAAGTTTAAGAAATGTGATAGAATAACATCATTTTGTTTGGAATATACATAATAGAATCATTGTCTCCCATATTTAATTTTATACATGTATATCTCTTTCTCTCTATAAATATACAAAAAAAATAAAGACATGTATTTTTATTATTTTAGTTATAGGGACTCATGTTGGGATATTCAATTTTCATTTTATGATGTATTTGAGTGATTAGGTATGCATGAACACACACACACACACATAAAAATATGAATACATTTAACTATGTGTGAAAATGCATGGTTAAAATGGGCAATGTGACATCTAAGTTGAACATATACTTATTCATTTAGGATAAGTTCATAGAAATGTAGGATATAATGGGAATTATGAATATATTTATTATTTTAGAATTAGTTTACACCCTTGGGGAGAGTTATTTAGGCCCTATCTAATTGGGCTACACAATGGAGCAACCCTAGGCTATGGGTCACCTATGGTGAGGTCAAACCTCTAGAGTAGATCGACTTACTCTTTAATTCTCACCTAAACTAATGATAAACTAATGATTCATGAGGAAAAGGGTTAGAAAGGGGATAAGGGCACCTAATAAATTTAACTAGGTGATGTACCAAACTTAAAATGGAAACTCCCATAAGCTTGAACCCAAACTAGATATGTAGAAGATAGTATGAGCTTACACAACCTCAAGATCAAGATAGTTGCATAAGTATTTCACATAAGAGGTTCAAAATATAAAACTAATATAGACCCATAAGCAACATTTAAAACTCCCTAAACAAGGTTAAAAAGGAGGACAATGTATGAGGAATAATCTCCTTCACACAATGCCATCATGCACAACTCACCAAACCAGATCTAAGGCAAGAGATATGCAAAGAAAGTCTTATATTGCATCAAGAGGTAGTTATTATAAATGCGTGATAGATTCAAGCCTAATCAATTTGAGGATACTTTAAAATATATCAAAGAGTTCCCTATCTCCCAGAAAGATGAAAAAATCTAAAATCTAAGAACCCCCATCACGGGATTGAGACTAGGATATATGAAATAAGGGTGATAGAGAGATGGGAATAATGCATGGAAGAGTGGAGAAAGGGTCCTAATCATCTAGTGGTAGCTCATTGATTGATTTCTATATTTGTGCCTTCTTCCAATGAACTATTCCTTTATTTCTCTAATAACCTTCAAGCTCTTCTCATTGGCTAAGAGATCCCACTAGAATACAAGAGCTTGTTATGCATAGTGACAAATTTTGTTTAAATAGAATCAATGATCTTAAATTCTTCTCCAATTACTAGCTCACCACCTTGGGACCCTAAGTCCACTTGACGTGTTCATAAGGATCAAATACTTGAATCATAAAATTGATAGTGCCATGTCATGAATGGCGACTAGTACTTGATTTGTCGATGATAGAGCCATGTTAATAGATGAGCTCCTTTGCATTAAATACACATCTAATCCATTTTCATCTTTGGGTCATAGGTTCATCTATAGATGGAAAACAAATCTAAGATTATTGGTTTTCCTATACCTACTATATTAATAATGACCTATAGACTACATAGCCTCTTTTCTTATATTATAATAGATCTACATAGACTCATTCTATTTCTATAGGAACTAAGAGTTCATTGTATACATGGATCCTTATTAAAAATAGTGAGTATAGCTACAAAAATAACCTTTCCTAATACAAATTTAAGAACTAGAGGTCTATTTTAAGATCCAATGGCAGTCCCTTTATGTTCTTTATACTTTACTACAATACTATGTCCACTTCAGAGCATTAGATTGAGCTATAATTATAGAATAATGATCCTACAAGACTGGTTTACCTTAGTCAAAAATTGGTCCTTTAGTTTAACCTTATTTTAATTGGTTATTGATATCTAACTCAACTTGTTGACACATTGACCTTTGCTTGCATTGTTGATCTTGATATGTATGATCAAGTGAGATCCATTGATCTTGCCCTTGAATTTTTAACTCTATCCAAGCTTGTGCCACATGTCAAATAAACATTAGTTTTCAGGATCCTACTATCACTATGCAGCCTCACATGCTTACACCATCTGTCAATATCTTGAGCTCCTTAACTTTTTAAATCATCCAAAGTTAAGGAGCTCAAGATGTAGATAAATTGAGGACTATTATATCTACTAGGACCCATTATTTGAAAACTAACAACTACTTCACGAGCTTAAAATTGACATCCATGCTCCCATCAAATGAATTTCGCATGACCATCATTGACATTCGCATAACCATCAAATTTCATCTCAAAATAATTTTTTTACTCAAGATTAAACTTGATGTTAAAACAAACATCTTATATTATAAGTCCAAATTTAGAATCTTATAACTAGAACCAAAAATCTCATGTGGGCATGAAAATTTTAGAGGATAATCCTATCATGTAGAACTTCTTGATGCTATTATCCTTTGGCTCATGGGGGATTCTTAAGTGAAGATAAAATTTTCACAAGTGGACTAGTCTATTTGCTCCTATGTGATGACCTATTGATGGTATAGTCCTTAAACTTTTCATAATTCATCCTTTGATCAATCCTTCAAGGTTCTGAGGGATTCTTAAGGTTTGTGCAACCTAGTCCATGATTTTGAATGCTCAAAACATATGAGAACTTGCTTGGATTCCTCCATTTACATTTTTGGACCCATTTAATATTTTGATCCACTAATTCAAATTATGTAAGATCTTCATATATGGGATAAAAATGGTCAACATATTTAGCGACTCATAGGGGTTACAAGCCTATCTATGCAAGAGAACCCATACTAGTTTGCCTAGTCTAATCCATTGTGTATGGAGTCTCCTATCTACAACTGAGCTGATCATGAAGATGATACAAGGATAACCCTTTGGAACCTCTTTTAAAACAACAAGGATAAATAAAAAACAACAAAAAAATGCCCAAGTCACTTTGGAAAAGGAAACAATAGAACATGAGGAAATGTGCACAAGGCACTTAGAAGAAAGCATAAAATCTACCTACCCTAAACTAACTAGTCAGAGTGGAACCTATACAATAACATTGATTGGTTGTACAAAATAGTTACCCTTCCTCACTAATATTATATTATTTATAGGCTTGAGGGAATCCAATCAAATATGGAGAATGAGTGGATAATAAACATATTAACAATACACCTTTCCAAGAAAAAGAATAAAAATAAACTTACCCACCCAATCTAATTGATTGGACATCCAAGCATCTTGGAGTGAATAGGTAAGCTGATATTTCTCTTTGTGATACTAAAATTTGTGTTCTAGATTAGGCACAACCTATGATGGATTCTCCTTGTCATCTTCCAATCATGCTAGGTATCTGATATGACATCTTCTTATCAATACAAAATTGAGCAATCAGATTTTACCTCATCTATGTACCTTTTTTATCTATCATTATGCTCTTCTAGAACCATCAGATCATAGTCTCCCTAAAGAGGCACATAGCTTGATCCCAAGATCTCAAACAAGTCCTCTAATTCCTTATCCCTTATTTGTGCATGTAAGTTGATATTGAGCTTGTTAGGATTATCTCCCTAAAGCAAATGTTCATATGATAAGATCTATTCACCCTCAAAGTTCTCCTCTACCACACAAAGTGGTGGTTCATCAAGCTATACTTCTTGGCACTTAATATGTATTCTTCATCAACCTCACTCAATATTTCATCTTATTTTTTAACTACAAATGAAGGTTAATTTGAAAATATAAGGTCCAAAAAGATAGCTTTATCTTGCTCAAGGTTTGATTTCCCTTCCATCATCTCTAATCCATTAAGGCTATCATTATTTGGCACCTCATCTTGAAGTGTACCCATCTCAGACACCTCATCCTAATCTTCTTATTGATATGTATAATAGACCTTTAGTGGTCATTTCAAAATATACTCTATTTTAATCTTGAGGGTTAACCTCATTAGGATCTAATTTATTTGTGTCAAATCCATGTAAAGAGGTCTAGTCCAAACCTAACCTTCCCCTTTTGGATGAAGTGGATTGCCTATCATGATTTATTCATAATAGACACTTACATTATCCTCTTTAGGTTCACCTATGAATGTAAGCTCTTCCTCTATCATTTGTAGAATAGGCTCCTCATTTATAAGGGAAATTGTGGGAAAGCGATTAAGTTTACCTTGATTTCAGCTTAAGAGGGTATCCTTACAACTAGGTAAATTTAATAATCTTTTAGGAATTTTTTGAATTGAGAAAAGAGAGTATCAGAACTCTTGTACACTAATCTCATTGAGCTAAGCTATGGTTGCTTGATTTATTTATTTTATAGCTAACCCTTCCTCTACTAGGAACAATTATTGGACTACCTCAACTAACACCTCTTTTTCCTTCTTTGTGTCCTCCATGATTGATTTCCATGAGGGGAATATGTAATACTTGGACACTGTCTCCTTTTCTTAAATGGGTGTGGGGAAGGGTAGCTATATAAAAGAGGGTATGAAACAATTAGGATCATATGAGAGGATCTAAGATGGAATATCTTCATGCTCTTGAGTGATAATGGGCATAGGGGTAGGAGAGGGCAAACTAATTGGCTCAGTTTTAACATACTCTTTATCCCTTGCCTAAACACTTCTTCAATGGATAATACCCATCCTTTCATCTCTTGCTTCTCAACATGTGGGTAGTTAGTTTCTTCAATAGATGTCCCTACATTTTAGAACTCTTGAAAAAAGATATTTATCCCCTCTATGGCATGAATAGGGAATTATTTTCTAAGCTTAACTTCCTCATTGATCTTCATGATTGTTCTTCCTTGGTCTAATATTACCTCTTTAAGTTTTGACAAGGATGGAATTTGATAAGGTTGACTAAGGGGCTGATCAGGGACTCTTTAAGGTTGAGCTTGAGGATCTTAGAGGAGAGAGGGAATATAAGGCTGGTCTAAATGAGCCTATTTCTCTTCATAAGATATTAACATACTATCTACATTTTGAACCATATTTCTTATCATTGTTATGTCCTCATTCCTACAAAATGGCCATTTTTCACATTCACAAACTGACCATATATTATTCACTAACTAAAGATAAATCCTTTATTTTTCTATAGAATAGATGGGGATGACTGGAGAAAACTCCAAAACCTTACAAATATCCCTTATCAACTTGATATAAACTGCTAATGTTTGCTTGACTCCTGACAAGGATGTAACAAGGTAAGCCTAGTCTTGATAAGGGGAAGTATAAGATTGATTTTATTGCAAAGGAGGTTGACCTTGATCATATGTAGGGGTGAGAGAAGGACAAAGACCATGATAGGGTTGATAGGCTATTTGAGGGCTACTTGGGGGAATACATAAACATTATTTTCTTGATAAGTATGATGCTAAGGTAGAGGATAAGCATATTGATCAAAAGAAGACTAATTTTGGATACCATATTATGATGATTAGGCACTTAGTTAGGCTACTTAACCTACTAATAAATGATTAGAGTCACCATTGATGTTTGTAGAATGCCTCCAAAGGCTGATATGTAGAATAACATCAAAAATACTTTCACTACTTTGGACCTTAGTCCTATTGGGCATGCTAGAAAATATTGTAAACTCAATTTTCACCCTTGGGGAGATTTCTTTAGGCTCCCTCCAATTGAGATACACAATGGCAATAAATCTAGGTTATGGGTCACCTATGGTGAGGTTGAACCTCTAGAGTAGGTTGGATTCCTCTGTGATGCTCACCTAAACTAATGCTAAACTAATGCTTCATGAGGAAAAGGGTTAGAAAGGGGATAAGGGATAATAAAATAGTTAACTAGGAGATGCACATAATTTAAAATGGAAAGTCCCATAATATTGAACCCACACTATATTTACAAAAGATAGTACTAGCTTACACAACCTCAATATCAAGATAATTACATAAGTATTTCATAGAAGAGGTTAAGAGCAAAACACTAATCTAGACCTGCAAGCATTATTGAAAAGCCCCTAAACAAGGTGAGAAAGGAGGAAAATAGATGATGAAGACTCTCCTTCACAAAATTCCATCATGCAAAACTCACCAAACTAGATCCAAGGCAAGAGCTAGGCAAAGAACGTCTTATATTGCATCAAGAGGTAGTTCTTATAAATGATTGACAAGATCAAGCCTAATCAAGCTAAGGATACTTTACAATATCTAAAAGAGTTCCCTATCTCCCAAAAAGATGAAAAAAATCTAAAATTTGAGAACTCCCATCATGGGAATGAGACCAAGATATATAGAAGGGGGAGAGAGATGGGAACAATGCATGGAAGAGTAGAGAAAGGGTCCTAGTCATGTGGTGGAAACTCATTAATTGATTTTTACATTTGTACCTTATTCTAATGAACTAGTCCTTTCTTTCTCTAATAACCTTTGAGGTCCTCTTATTATCTAAGAGATCCCACTAGAAGACAAAGGCTTGTTATGCATAGTGAAAAAGTCTATTTGAATGGAATAAATGTTCTTAATTTCTTCTACAACTACTAGCTCACCATCTTAGGACCCTAAGTCCACTTGATGTGTTCATGAGGATAAAATCCTTAAATCTTGAAACTGATAGTGTCATACCAGAAATGGTAGCTATTACTTACTTTATCGATGATGGAGCCACATCGATAGATGAACCCCTTTTCATTAAACATACATCTTCTCCATTTTCATCTTTAGGCCATAGGTTCATCTATAAATGGAAAACCAATCTAAGACTATTGGTTTTCTTATAGCTTCCATATTAATATGGACCTATAGATTGCATAGCCTCTTTTTATTATTATAATAGGTCCAAATAGACCCATTCTATTTCTATAGGAACTAAGAGTTCATTGTATACATGGATCCTTCTTAAAAATAATGAGCATAGTTGTAGAAATAATCCTACCTAATACAAATTTATGAACCAGAGGTCCATTTTTAAGCTCTAATGGTGGTCCCTTTATGTTATTTATAATTTATTTCATGATTATGTCTGCTTCATAGCATTAGATCAATCTCTAATGGTAAAATAATGATCTTTCAAGACTGGTTTACCTTAGTAAAATATTAGTCCTTTGGTTTGATCTTGTTTTAATTAGCTATCAATTTCTCACTCAACTTATTGATATATTGACCTTTGATCACACCATCAATATTGATCTATGTAGTCAAACGAGAGATATCAATTTTGCCCTTGACTTGTCAACTCTATTTGAGCTTGTGCCACATGTCAAATGTGCATTAGTTCTCAAGATCTTATTATTAGTCTAAGTCCTCACACATTAATGCCACATGTAAATATCTTAAGCTTCTTAACTATTTGACTCATCTTGCACTATTATATCAATATGTATAATTGAGTGAGGACTATTAGATCTACTTGGACTGACTATTTGAAAACCAATGGCTACTTCATGAGCTTAAAATTGACATCTATGTGCCTATCAAATGACATTCACACAACCATCATTGACATTCATATGACCATCATTTATGTTCACATGAATCTCAAAAGGATTTGTTTTGTTCGAGCTTAAAATTGATGTTAGCAAAAACATATTATGTTGTAGGTCCAACTTTAGAAGCTTATAACTTGAGCTAGAAAGCTTGTGTGGGCATGAAAATTTTAGAGGATGATCCTGACATGTATAAATTCCTAGTGCTATAATAATTTGTCTTGTGGGGGATTCCTAAATGAAGATAAAAATTTCATAAGTGGACTAATCTATTTTCTCTTGCATGATGTACTAGTGATGGTCTTATCCTTAAACTTTGCACAATTCATACTTTGATAAATCATTCAAGGTTATGATGGATTATTAAGGCTTGTGCAACTTGGTCTATGCTTCTAAATGCTTAGAACATATGAGAACCTACTTGGATTCCTCCATTTGTATTAATAGACCCATTTAAGATTTTGATCCATTGCTTCATCAAATTATGCAAGAGCTTCATATTTGGGCCAAAAATGGCCAACATTTATATAAGTGACTATATTTATTTGAAGTGGACATTTGTCCATTGGTTGTATGATTATTTTAAATGAATTTGAATCATTTTTTTGGGTAAATAGCTAACATATATATTAAATGCACATTCCTATATTTTATATCATTTAAAATAATTCTTTGATAAATATAATTAGTATGGAAGATCATGCATATAAAATATATATAGGCTATACTCATATATTAGTTAAATTTTGATATTTTTATGTAATAAGGAAATAATGGAATAGGTTAGAGAGAAAAAAGTTGTTAAATAAATGTATAACAAGCTTAAGATACATGACTTGTGTTTATGATCTATCTTAAGACTTATTTAGTTTATATTGTTAACTAAGATTTCATATGATTTGCATTTTGAAAAAGAAAGAGATATGTTGTGAAAATGATATAATGTTTTTAATATTAGATTATTGTCTTTTATACCTATATTCATGCCTAGTTTGAAATTAGTTCATTAAAATAACCTATACATGACATTATTGAGTTTGAGTTATTGGAAATAATGAGATTGTTGAATGATGATTCTTTATGTTTTGCATTGTATAATTTTTTTGGATTTGATTTATGCTATAATATATATTTTAATATGCCATGATTTTATTTTGATAAATCATTATGCATTTTTTATTTGATAACATGTGGTATATATGATGGAGCTGACTTATAAGTCATACAACACCCCCTGATATCATATGATAGATTGTGATTCATTATCAAAGAGTTTATGTGAGTAGAAATGATTAAAATACATGAGAGATATGATTTATATAATGAAAAATTTGGCCAAAGTAATGTTATAAATTAGACACTATCATTCCATTACACTTTCTAGTTTACATGTGTATGCTGATTTCAAATTAGATAGAGGATTATTTTCCATAGTCTATATGACTACTACATGTATTAGTGATTATACACACATGGGTTACAATTGATTTCTTAATATCAACATTGTTTTGATATTCACCTCCATGAAGGGAAGGGCCACTCCTAGTGGGGAGGTGTGCGAAAGACCAATAGTCTATGGTTGGAAGAAAAATATCCTAATAATTCTCTCTCTTCAACTATTCAACCATTTAGGAATCACACTCATGTCTAATTGTATGAATAATTATGTTGTGTATGAGGTTTATTTGTTCTATTTTACATGTTATCTTTTATATTTTACTTTGTACTAAAATGTAACATGTACATTATTTATGGATGACTATTGAGCATAGCAGTGGTTGTGAGACTTGTAAATAATTATAAATATTGTAACAATAGTGACTATATGCTTATTATAGATGTATTTGAGGATTATTCAATATTAATGATGTACTTGTCTCTTTTTACTATTAATTTTATGGGAAACATTCATCTTGTATTCTACTAACTATTGTTTGAAAACTAAATGGATCATATTTTTAACCATTGGGCTAATACATTTATTCATTTAATACCTTAGATACATTTATTAGTCAAATAGTGAATTATACAAATACTTATAGATGATATCATAAGTAATTTATATGGATGTTTAAAAAATAACTGTGTAATTTTTATGTATTCTAGTGGGGTTATAACAACACTTTTTATCAATGAGGATGTTGATAGTCATATGCATGGATTGAAGAGTGGCGGTGGATTAAAATCAATGATCACACCTATGACACGCACCACCATTCCCATGGAGTATATTATTTTAATGATGAACACTATTGGGGATCTTCAAAAATAAGTTTTTATACTTGAAAAACAAATGGTTTTCCATAATACTAATGCAAATATTACCTCATTCAAAAATCAACCTCTTGCATAATATATACTTGAATATACTTATCCACAATGTTTTTATCTACCATATTTACCTCTCTTTTTGAGTCATAAGGACCCATTCAACCACATGATTAAATATGTACATTATTTTGGTCAATGGGAAAAAGATGACAAACTATTGATAAAAGTATCTCGTATGAGCATTTTTTATGAGGTTCATAATTGGTTCTATAGCCTACCAAAAGGTTCCTTAACCACTTTTTCAAAATTATAAGATTAATTCTTCATGTATTTCAACATCCATAAGGTGCCAAAATTTACATTATAATATTTACATAATTTCAAACAACATGATGATGAATCCCTTGAAGATTATACCATTTGATTTAGAAGTACATCATCTGAGATAGCATTCAAACCTTTAGATTTGGAGTTACAATTCATTTTTAGTAGTGGTATTCTTTCTCCATTGAAATAAATATCATTGCATAAAAAATATGAGTTATTTACCCATTTATATGTGGATATGCATATATATGATTTATTCATACTTACTAATCCAATGGAGCTTAACATATCCCATTCTAAATACCAAAGTTTTATTCCTCACACAAAGGAGGGATATGAATTACCAAATGAATATTATGAACAAAAATGTGGTGTTCCTAATATTTATATGGATATTTACAAATTTTACTCAATATGGGACCAATCCAAGGTCCACAACCTTTGGAAAAACCCCAAAGTGAATAACAAAAAAAGCATCCACACCAAAAACATTTGACAGTAACATTATTCATTAGTGGTGATTATTTTTGGCATAATTGTATTGATCCTACACAAAAAAACTACTTGTAAAATAAGACTTTTAAGATAGATTGACTTTGATCTAAAAGACTTACAAATCAAAGGAGGTAGGAAATACTCGTAAACATAACATTGCCAATTTATCATGGTCCTAAAGTGATTCAAACATAGGTTTGGGGTATGCTACAAACCTCTCCATATGCATTTACATTTTGAACTCTTTGGTTATATCAAATAGAATTAATAATTGACCAAAATCAGCAAGGCATTTCTTTTTTTCATGAAGGCAAATTGGTCCATATTCCAAATGATAGCATTGGTTCTTATAATAATCACATAAAAAATGAGTTGGAAGATGAAATGTACCCTTTACACTTACATGATCATGATCCAAATGATGTAACAGATCCAAATTAAGTTTTAAAGGCCTCACATATCCTAAAAATACCAAAAAATAAATTTAAAAAAACTTCAAAAACCCAAAAAGATGTTCAACATTTATATACCCTATTAACTCGGCATATATATTGTTAGTTCCATGTTTTTATATGGAATATTTTAACTTAATATATACATATGTTTCACACATATTTTTTAGTGTAACATAGGATCCATGAACTTTTGGATGTTGGGTTTTACCTTTACTCACATCACCAAGATATTTGGGGCATCTAACTCTATGATCACACTACACCCAAGTTATATCATTTTATGTTCACTTTACATTATCATGTGTGAACTCTCTCTCTCTCTCTCACACACACACACACACACACACACACACACACACACACACACACACACACACACACACACACACACACACACAAACACTCACTCTCACTCTCTCTCTCTCTCTCTCTCTCTCTCACACACACACACACACACACACACACACACACACACACACACACACACACACTTACACATGCATTTATATATGTTTATATCTTTTTTAGCATATTTCATATGCTATGTACTTGAGATTTTTTACCAACACATATCCAAGGACTAGTATGATATGTTTATATTATTTCTTATGCCTTCATTTATGCATTTCCTTGAGTTTCTTTCCTTTTTATTATCTTACTTTTTTGATAATTTGAATATGATCCATTGCTTGTGGCTCCCATGCCTTTATTTTACTCTTTGACATTTGAATATATCAATGTTTATTATATGTTAAAATTTTAATATGTCATTCTTGATTTGTAGATGTTTGAATAAGTCTTGTAACTTCAATCATGTGGAATTTGAACATGCCCCTTGTTTGAGGTTTCCTTGGACCATTGTATTTTGAGTGATATTATGCGTGTGCTTGATTACTTTTTGAGATTTTATTATATATATATATATATATTAATGATATAAATCAAGAATATTAGGACTTGGTGTGATCAAATCCTTTGTGATTTAACTATTTATCTACCTAGACATGTTCCCTCTATATTCTACATGGTACATTCATAGTTTACATGTTTATATTATCCTTTTGAGGTAAGGTAGCTACAAGTTAATAATTTCCCTCACCTCAAAATGGGGGTACATTAGTGGGGGAATGATATGGAGGAATGACTTACACATTACTTCATAGCTTTATATTAAAGTGGGGGCATGTTTGTAAAAACATGTTCTCCACATTTGTAATAGTTTCATAATATAGGTTTTGGAAACATGTTCTCCACACTTATTTAGTATTCAACATACCTAGATTATAATGGTGTATTGTGTTGGAAACATTTCCTCCACATCATTAGTTATAATAGTTTTGAAATTTATCCATATGAAATAGGGGCATGTTTTGGTAACATGTTCTCTACATTTACATAGTTTCAAATTGGCTAAATTGCACAATTATATAAATCAAATACACATTTATGGAAAATTTATATATAATGGTACCATTTTTATACACAATTTCAACATGAGACATATCTAAGGTGCATATGCAATGCAATGTGAACCTAATATTGTAAAATGAAATTAGTTTCAAATTTTAAACACTTTTAGGGACTATCACCACCCATTAGGTTGGATTGTTATGTATTATATTGAGTTAATCTATGATAGTAATTGCTTAAATTTTTGGTATGGTTGAGGTGATTAGATCACTCAATGTTACCAAGTTTATAGGTTGAACTTGATTAAATCATCCATATTCACTATTTTTATAGTGTGAGTTGACTTGGTTCACTCACACTCACTGGGTTATAAGTATGATTAGGTTGTATTGTTGAGCTAATCTCAATTGCTAGGTGGAAAATCATATTTTATCAAAGGTTGGGGAATGTGTCCTTAAATATATCTCTATATATTTAAATATAATACCCTTTCTATATTTTATATTTTTTCCTAATCCCAATTTTAGTGATTCATAATGATACATGTTTCAAATCAAATTGCAAAAAGGCAAGATAGTTGAATTGGTACACAAGTATACTCCTAAACCTTACTCTCTTTCAATTTCAATCATTTAAATGATTTAAATTTTAGATTATATTTAAAAATTATATACTATAATATTATCTTAGTTTTATTCTAGTCACCATTAAATCACTCAAGCTAGACTCAAACAAACACAAGGTGTGTTATACACACCCAGGTACATATTTATTCTCCTTTAAAACAATAATTTAATTTATAGACACTATTTATGAATTATATATCACCTCAGTTTAGTACACTTATAAAATACATATCATAGATGTACCTTCAATCTTATACCTTTCCTCTACTAAAAGGATCACATACACTATTTATTTGTGCTTCATTGCTTATCGCTTAGTCCAACCAATGTTATTTTGGTGACTTAGGACATCTATCTTACTATAATGTTGTAAAATTAATTATTTTCCATCTCTAAAATTCTATACATTCACCTATTTTCCAATTACTCAGGCACTTTCATCCTAGTAAGATGCTTATGTCAACACAAGTG